>OW804097.1:124458398-124523881 GCA_942159475.1 Sthenelais limicola
GATTGATGTAGAGTGGAGGAGAGGATGTGTGTGTCACTGGGACAGTGGGGGTTGGTGGTGGGCCGTAGGTGTAGTAGTATATAATGGGTCAGATTTCCAGAAAATGTACAATTGGCAGCTCTACACCTTTGGAAAAATTCTGCAAATTTAGGCTGCAATTTGGTCAATACTAGGTAAATTCGAGTATATTTGGCATTGCATTGATTCTAGCAATCTGTTTGGCTAGGTTGAACTGTGTTTTGAACTTTATTTTCGTCGGAAATTAGGGTTATTTGAGAAGATTGGTGAAGTTGAATTGTACATTTTCTGAAAATCTGACCCATATAGTAGTACTACACTCTATACGCCACCTGTTGGCAGTAAACATCAAAGCCCTCTAACGTTAAGGCTATGGCAGGCCGCTGCCTACAGGACGTGTATAGAGTGTAGTGGTATAATATGGTGGGGGGCTACATAGAGAGGGAGGGGAGAGAGATGGTTAAAAGGAGGGAGGGGAAGAGGGAGAGGGGAAGAGCGATAGAAAAGGACAAGGAGGGGGAGAAAGAAAGAGGGAGGGGAGAGAGATGGTTAAAAGGAGGGAGGGGAAGAGGGAGAGGGGAAGAGCGATAGAAAAGGACAAGGAGGGGGAGAAAGAAAGAGGGAGGGGAGTGAGA
The DNA here is from genome assembly GCA_942159475.1 of Sthenelais limicola. NCBI lineage: Eukaryota > Metazoa > Annelida > Polychaeta > Phyllodocida > Sigalionidae > Sthenelais > Sthenelais limicola. The sequence goes on from OW804097.1 coordinate 124,459,052, forward strand.
TGGTTAAAAGGAGGGAGGGGAAGAGGGAGAGAGAAGGATGGTAGAAGGACAGAAGGAGGGGGAGAGGGAGGGAGGAGGCAGACGGATTGAAGGGGGAGCGAGAGGTGGAGAAAGGGAGAGGGGAAGAGGGTGGGAAAACAGAGGGAGAGAGATAAAAAGGATATGGAGGGGGGGGGGGTGTAGGCCTACAGAGACCTTAGAGTAAGAGGAAATTACTCTGCAGAGACAATTACTCTGCAGAGACAGAGGGGGGGGGGGGGGGGGGGGAGAAGAGGACAGAAAGGACATAAGTACCGGAATAAAGCCTGGGAGAGGAAGGAAAAAGAGATGTTGGATAATTTGGACACTTCTAAATTATGATTAACATATCAATTTGCTGATTATATGTTGGATAAAGTTTTCGAAACTGAATTTGGAAACTTGTACACAGAAACAAGGCAGAGAGGAAGAGGGATACCTATCCCTGATATATAAGAAGCGACTGGTCTTTGTAAATTGAAAAGCCCTATATTAATAATACATGCTCCATATATGCTCTATATTAATAACACATGCTCCCTGTATGTCATACCCAAGACCCAATAATATAGGGTCTCTCTCCTGTTATGCTTCCTTGCCATTTCCCGTGTCTTTTCCGCATAAATCACCCATAATGCAAGACGCCTGGGGTGGCAATTTTCTAAACTAAGAGATGACTCGCTATGCTTGCCGATATTTGATCTATTATATTTCAATTACTATCATTCACTACTCCTTGCCCTCGGCTCCTTCCTTCTCTATAGGTTCATGAAGCTTGTATAGCTACCTACATGTACCTAGCTTAAGGGTGATAACAGGTTGTCATTGTGCTTTATTCTCTATTTCAATAACATCCCCTAAAGCTTTCATTTAGGTTGCTAGTTTTTCATATAATTTCACTCCCGAATATAATTGATACAAGTTAGTTTTTCGTGTTCTTGAAACCCTGTTTTAATGGTGATTATCATTTATGTACAGTCAGGTTCAGAAGGCAGTTTTGGACCCCTAAGTTTTAGGGGTCATTAACACTTTTAGCCTTAGTCTTAGCCTTGTGATTAAGCTTATCCAGTCTAGGCCCAAAGTTGAGAGAGTCCCTTCAAACGAAGGGAAAGCCATGGTACGCCTCAAAACGGCAAAGTGTTCATTTGAAGGGAGTCTCTCAACTTTGGACCTAGCCTTTATTGTTGTTTATTTGCGGTTGACATGACCAATATCAGACTAATTAGTCTAATTATAAGCACACGCTCTACTTGTCACTAAATAGCTGTTATGTGAGGGCGTTCCACTGTAATCAGGGTGGGCGGTAGGTGGCACCACAGTGCCCTAATGTAAACAAACAATACCATGGGTCAAATCGCATGAAAATGTATTGAAGAATTCAGGGTCATTCTCAGATGAATATTTAGGGTCAGCAGTTGTTTAAGCCAGAATTTTACAGTGTAATTGGTCTTTAGCAATCCTCTCAAAAACTCCAAAATAAAACAATTATTTCTTTTAGTTTAAAACTAAGTTGGTGTTTGTGGTCAGTCATCTTCGCGGTTCCAAATCGATTCTTCAATATAAACAAATGTGTGACTTCGTGATTAATGAGAACTTATAACTTATCGGAGAAATATAAGCTTTACGGTAGCTGGCACCGCGAGCCAAGATGCACATGATGGAGAAAATAATCGATTACTGATGAGGTAAATAATGCATTAAAGGAAATCTTTGTGCTAGCTAGCACCTGTGTTGAGGGAAAACTGGATTTATACCTGTAATTCATTCACTTGGCAAGCTCACCCTCCCACCCAAGCCAGGGCCAGATTCTCAAATGGAGGAAGCGAAAGGAAAGACATACTCTGCGTTTGAAGGATAGGCAAGCTACCAAATTGAAAAAAAATACCAGATTGAAGGGGGGAAACATTGTTAGCGGATAACACGAGGTATAATATTAATATGACATTTACAAAGATCTATCAACTACTACTGTATCTGTTTAATTACGTATCTCCATTTTTTCCCTTAGGAAGATCTATGGTTTCATAGAGGTGACCCCCCACCCCACCCCTTTTTTTTTGGTGTCAAAATTTGATATGTTATTGAAAGTGTACGCTTCCGGAGATAATAACCTATACATGTTTAGACGGCAATGTACTCTCCCATCTTTGGACCTAGACTGGAAATGATGTATTGATAACTTGCTGGAATCATTTAATCAATGTATACCAATAGAACACCAAACCATCCTCTTCCTACGCGTTGGGTGAAGTCGTCAGAAAATGTACAATTCCCCTTCACCAATCCTCTGAATTAACCCACATTTTAGACCAAAAAAAGCTTCAAAGTTTTAGTTGAACTTGACTGAACGAACCTTTCAAATCAAATTCAGATAATTCAGTAATTAATCATTTTCCCGCATAATTTAGCAGATTCGACTGAAAAGTGCAGATAGAGTTGGAGTTGTACATTTTCTGGCAACTAGTCCCGTCTCACTATAGCCATCCAGGGTCCAGACGACCTTGCCCTTGGCCTCAATTCCTCGGGTCGCCGCCAGGAGGTGTTTATTTCCGGTCGTCTGCGGTTAACCACAGGGAGGAGCACGAGGGGGCGCAGCGGTCGGCGAGATTCGTGGTCAGCAACAAATACGCGGGAAAAAATAATAGAAATAAGTTTCCATGGTTACAGGCTCGGTGGGTCGGGTGGGTGGTTCCATGGCTGGTGTTTGGGGAAATGTATAGATTTGCACTGTTTTCTGTGCGAGCTGCCAAATGACCGAGGCCTTTGCCAAGACACGAATATCTTGGTTCTTGTCGCGGCGCTATATTAATGTTACTGCTCCCCATCCAAGTCGTAGAGTTGGTATATTTTTTATTAATTCGTTTTTATTCAGGTTTAGGACTACATACATCATTTTTAGATTCAGTTAATTTCATATGAAACCTTTGTGGTGCCATAGACACTAATATTAACTTTATTTTTCAGTTTTATGGGTTTAATTAACGAGAGTGGAAGACAAAACTGTAGTCTCGTTGGTTTAATCGAGACAAATGTTGTGAAGAGTATTGGGGTAAAGATTATGATTAGAAATTGTTATGGTCAATTAGGCACAATGTTATGTACAGTCCAACATAATTATCTTCATTATGTTTTTCATTTTTATTTTTTAGAATTGATATTGACTCAGTCGTCCTCAGATCTTCCTCTTTTGTTTTCTTTTTCGTGAGATTCATTTGAATAAAATGACACCGGCAAAACCTAGGATAATGAATGATATTAGATTCCTTCTTAAATCGGGTTTTCTTTTGATAAAAAAAATATAGGCCTATTGTTTTTTTAAGAAATATAATTTATGATGAAAAATAAAGTTGCACTTTTAACCTTAGTCTTAGCCTTGTGGTTAAGCTGATCGCTGGATGTGGATTTGAGGAATGTGGCCTTCTGGACAGGACTGAGCATACGTAGTGTACGTTTGTATGTCCACATGTATCATGTGGTTATGCTGGTTAACATGATTACTCAATACCTACTCTCATCTTCGGGCCTAGACTGACAAACCATACCCACGAGTATGGGGGTCAGACTTTCAGAAAATATACAATTGGCAGCCCTACATATTTAGTAAATTCTGCTAAAAAATGATACATTTTGGGTATATCTGAGTATATTTGGTATCGCATTGATTTAAAGTATCCGTTCTGTTATGTTAAAAGCATTTTGTAGCTCATTTCTGTCTTAAATTTGGGTTATTTGAGAGGATTGGTGAAGGCGAATTGTACATTTTCTGAAAATCTTACCCTTGGGGGGATGTGGAAAGCAGACTACCCTAACCCTACCCTAACCCCTACCAACGAGCCCCTACTCACAACCCTTACTACTGTAGAAGACATGACAGGGACAGGCGGGGTGCTTAGTAGACACATACTCATCATATGAGGTGACTGGATAACCAGTGGTCAAGCCAGTGGTCGAACGGTGCCTCCTCCTGGCGTGGCTCTGTATAGCCGTTGACCTAATAAATATCAGTTCAAACTCAGCCATTGCTCTAGTTATACCTATCTTCTTATGGTACCAGGAGTTGAAACGGAATATATCAACTCAAAGACAAAATGGACGGTATAAAACCGCCGGACCAGTTGAATTTACAAGCAGGGAACTTGTCTCAAGTGTGGAAAAAGTTTGAGGCGAGGCTAAACAGATACTAATAAATATCAGTTCAAACTCAGCCATTGCTCTAGTTATACCTATCTTCTTATGAGGAGGGCTAAGTGACAATGTTATAGCATTGTTCACCCTGACAAGTCTTATCAACCCACCAACCCGCAACACTTGGTATAGATATAGTGGGGAGGCGTCTTCAGTAATCAGTATTTTCCAGACAGTCAGGTTCAGAAGGCAGTTTTGGACCCCTAAGCTTTAGGGGTCATTAACACTTTTCGCCTTAGTCTTTTAAGTTAAGCTTATCGCTGGATGTGGGATTGAGGAATGTGGCCTTCTGGACAGGACTGCAGACTTCAAGTTCAAAAATTGTAAAATCTACCCCCAAATTCCAACTTTTATAACAAAATTTCGCTTTTAAAAACTAATTTAAAATTACACCAAAATTGAAAAAATATCTCCCAAAATTTCGCCAAAAAAATATTTTTAAACATGTCTGAAAACAATTCAAGTTAAAATCTTAATTTGGCATTTTCTGTGGTCATGTAAATTATTTGCCTTTGAAAGAAACCCGGTAAAAATATATTCTACACAGTTCAGTGTTTTGCAGGTACTCCTCAGTGTAAATTGTTTAATCTTATGGTGGTGGTAAACGATAAAAATAACCCTCCTTGTTGCTAAATCCATCTCGCCATACGACACCAACCACTCTATGGTTCAACGTCCTCCACTCACCGTCAACACTCTTTATCTCATCTCTTTATCATTTTTCTTTCTTTTTGTCCTTTTTCTTTTCCAACGCTCTTATTTTATCTCGTTGATTTGACTGAAAGAGTTGCCTATGTCCATTATCCTTTTCTTGTCAGGCGTGAGAGTGTTTTTATGTCTAAAGTTTTCCTCAAATTTTGTTGTCATTGTTGAGAAAAGATTGAGTGTTTTTATGCCTAGAGGTTCTAGTCGCACCCGGTGAGATTTAGTGATATGATATACGGGTCAGATTTTCTGAAAATGTACAATTCGCCTTCACCAATCCTCTCAAATAACCCAAATTTCAGACGAAAATAAAGTTCAAAATACAGTTCAACCTAGCCTAACAGATTGCTAGAATCAATGAAATGCCAAATATACTCGAATATACCTAGTATTGACCAAGTTGCAGCCTAATTTAGCAGAGTTTACTAAATGTGTACAGCTGCCAATTGTACATTTTCTGAAAATCTGACCCATATCAAAGCTTCCATCTTGTAAAAAAGACTTAGGTACACGTGCACTATGGACTCCAGTGTGTTTCTTATCTGTATAATAATTACCTCCTCTTGATTTATCTGAAAGCTTTCATTTTTTGTCCTGGGTGACTAGGTACAGAGAGATAATGGATGATATTGCGAGTTCCACAGTGTGATGTTATTTATTGTACATTTATATATATATTTAGGGGTTTTTTTCTGCGCTTCGACCGTCCAAAGTACGTTTAGTAACTTCCCCTAGAATTACAGCCTCTCGGATAGGATATGTATAGTATGTCAATGATTGGACGCCTACCGCGCCAATGGGCTCTCCTGGCCCTGGAGTAGGTGTCCTAATGGCATTTTGTGGTTTGGAGGTGGGGTCCTTTTTTGTAATAGCTGAAAATACCGCTTTTATAAAGAAAAAAACTGGAAGAAAATAATTATATACCTTGATATCTTCTCGCCAACTCTCTACTAGGGGTTGGACAGAGAATATTTTAATTCAACTTACTACTTAACAGGTAAGTCTCTCAATATTCTAAAATATTTGTTTACACATATATATGAGAATTGATTTATGATCTTAAGTGAAAACAAAAAATATCTTCTTAATTAACTTGGGAATCGTTGTTAGCTGTCAATTGCTGATGCAGCACATTGGTGTTCATATCGCAACCTTGGAAAGAAACTTTAAATTTTTAAAAAAACTTGGAAAGAAACTTTAAATTTAAAAAAAAACAAGAAAAATCGGCGATTGAGGAAGATGATGAGTCAGAAATGTGAAACGGTAGTTGAGGTTGCCGGGGTCTCATAGCTGTGTTATTGGAAGGTTGCTGGTATCAAGTGGCCGACAATTCGAGCGCCCTGTCTCAGATCTCTTATTGTCAAGGCCATACAAAAATTTCTTTTTGCTAAAAATAGATGTATTCCCCTGCAACCCACGAGTTGCCTCGAGAAAATCATAATTTTGATTCACCTTACTGATTATCAGGTAAGCCTCTCAAAATTCTAAAATATGTTTTTCTTTAGGAAATCCCCCTTGGCTGTCAAAGAGGGTAATCTACCTTTTGACAATTTTCTAGTTAGGAAGGCTTGTCCACTTAAATTCATTAGTTTTTATGTTTGCACCAGAACTAAAATACACTCATTCATGTCTCAATCATCTGGAGAAATTATAGACAAATCTCTAGTCCGTCCAAGCTGATGGAAAGTCTCTCTCTCCAAACCACAAAATTTCATTAAACCCCCATAATGTCGCCTAGTCCAGAGCCAGGAAAGCACATCTTTGTCTTAGCCTTGTGGTTAAGCTTATCGCTGGATGTGGAATTGAAGAATGTGGCCGTCTGGACAGGGCTGCAAAACAATCTAGGCTCAGATCTGTCAGTGATTGGACGCCTACTGCGCTAATGGATTTTCGGGTCCTGGAGGGTGTTTCCCTTCAGTTTGGAGGGATTCTCCCCACTCTGTCCATAAGGATAACAATGGTTTGTCAGTGATTGGACGCCTACTGCGCTAATGGCTTTCACGGCCTCACAATAGGCCAACCATCGGCCTATTTAGAGTTGAAAGGCACTTTGAGGTTTAGGAGCGAGACTTTCCCTCAGTTTGAAGGGACGCTCCCATCTCTGAGCCTAGACTGTGAATGATTTAACAATTTTAAGTTGTTTTCACACCATGGGAGTGGTTCTAAGGTGGCGAACAAACAAGGCCTTTTTATTCGCCAGTTGTGACTTGTAAGTTAAAATTGAAAACTTGTTTTCGCCAAGGCAAAATGAAAGAAAAACCACCAAGGGCTATACAATATGCTGTTAGGTCACTGTATAATATTGTATACACATCCTAATATACTTGGGGGGTGGGGGTTGGGGGTTGGGGGTTGGGGGTTGGGGGGGTTGGGTTGGGGATTTCAGTCAAGAAATAATAACATGTGCAAAACCCAGGAAATCACATCAAGAAGTGTGAGCAAGAGGCTCGATATTTGGGAATAACTTCAAATATTTTAAATTAAATTTAATCAGAACAAGTGAGTTCAATATTATACAATAGTGGCGGGAAAGATGGCGCAGCCATTTAGTCAGATTTGATAAAATAAAGAGTATAGTTATTATGAAAATAATATGAAAACCATGAATCTATAGTAATAATGTTTGAGTGGTGGAAGTTTGCTGCTAGGTTATATCTCGTAAACCATCCTGCGCCGTCGGAAATTAATAGTTTCCCTGAAGATATTCAATAGGTTGAAACCCATAATTGCATTTCACTAGAGTGTGCGTCATCGATTTCCTATACTACGTCATCAATAATGGTTGTCTTGTGCGTCCCGTGACGCACCTGAGATCTTTATCCTACGTCACAAATCACACAGTGGGAAAATTACTCGCTTTTCTCTCAGCCACTGTCCAATTTTCACAGAAATCATGTTTGTAACCAACCAGAATATCATATTAAACATTGTAATCTCATGGTCTCAAAGGATAGTAGTCCTATTTGGCAATTTTCTTCTAAAATTTAATGAATTATAGCAAAAGAATAACAGCAAAAGCTTCACCAAATTTTATTTCGCATTTGAAATGATTGATTTCGGATAAATAATATTAGGCTTGTCACTTATGTCACAGAAATATGGCTTATCATTTAATCATACCATCTCCCCCCTATGGAGATAATGCTATTTCATGGAATTGGTTGTACCTGGAATATGGGGGTCAGATTTTCAGAAAATGTACAATTGGCAGCTGTACACATTCAGTAAATTCTGCTAAATTAGGCTGCAATTTGGTCAATACAAGGTAAATTCGAGTATATTTAGCATTGCATTGCAATCTGTTAAGTTAGGTTGAACTGTATTTTGAACTTCATTGTCGTCTGAAATTTGGGTTATTTGAGAAGATTGGCAAAGTTGAATTGTACATTTTCTGAAAATCTGGCTCATGGAAGTTGTACCCTATTGACATATGGGTATTGGTTTTCTCGATTCAGAACTTGACATGTTCGTGTTTTCTGGAAAGCTCATGCATTTCTATGCTATTTAGCTCCCATGAACTGATATTGCTATTGGTGTTTTTAAACTTTAATAGAATTTCCATAGTATAGTATAGTTTAATCTTTAATATCGTAGAAAAAAAAGAAAAGAAAACTATAATATCTAACTTTTCAAAGGAATACATATATGTATAGAAGTCCTGATTGTATCTATTCATTGGTGTATCTTAGATACAATAATATTAAATGTAAACAAAAAATATGCCGATTTGATTGGTTTCTGTCAAGATCTATGCCTCCCCGATTCACCTGCGAACATAACTATAACATAACTATGTCTAAACCCTGCACACTTTAAGTCATATTCGCTCAAAATTCTGTAGTTCATCTATCTAACCATCTTAGATTCTATAAATATTAAATGATGTTTTTAAAAAGATACGAAAGTCCAAGCTTCCCAAGCGGACATAAACCACCAAAACTAAAGTCTTGACCCTGCTACACATTTGTGAACTCGTATTTACGGTAAGTCATATTCGCTCAAGATTGTGTAGTTTATCCATCTTATTTTCTAAGATATTCTGAAAGTTCAAGCTTCCCAAGCGGACATAAACCATCAAAACTAAAGTCTTGACCCTGCTACACATTTGAACTCGTATTTAAGTCATATTCGCTCACGATTCTGTAGTTTTCCATGCATGCATCCAACCTGGACTTTACCATTCATACTCATACCTACACACACTCTCCCCAAGTCTTCTGCGCAGTTAGCTCACAACAACAAGGCGTCCAGCCTGCTTGGAACGCTCGCTGAAAAAGTCGTCTGCTGAGAAAAAATTGGGAGGAGGAGGAGGGAGGAGATTGGAACGGCGCGGGGTGTTACCATGGCGAACATGCAGGAACGCTGTTGTGTCGGTGAGATGTTGAAATATGCGCGGCGAGGGAAGAAGAGGAGAAAAAGAGAAGAAGTAAAAGTTTGCGGCATGTTTGCGGTAGTGTTAGTGGACCAGTGGGACAAGTTTTTTTCACGCTGTTCTTGCGGAAATGAAAACATGTAAGGGGAGAGCATGTTTATATGTGAATGTGTATGGGGCGGGGGGGGGGTGAAGAAGAAAAGGGGAGAATGAAGAAAATAAGAGGGGAAAGAGAAGGAATGGTATAAGAAAGGGAGAAAAATATCTATAGAAGGAAAAACAATTATAATGAATAAAAGGATTTGTAAGGGGAGAGCATGTTTATGTGTGAATGTGTATGGTGGTGGGGGGATGTGAAGAGGGAAAGGAGAAGGAATGGTATAAGAGGAGGGAGAAAAATATATATAAAAGGAAAAACAATAATAAATAAAAGGATTTGTACATGGCTAGGTGGTGGGGGATGTGGAGAAGAAAAGGGGGAGAATGAGGGAAAGGAGAAGGAATGGTATAAGAGAAGGGAGAAAAATATCTATAAGAGGAAAAACAATTATAATGAATAATTATAGTGAATGTTTGGGGGGAGGAGAGGGGAAAATATGGGAACATTTGGCGAAGAAGAAGAGTCGGGAGAAAGCGAAGGAGTGGAAGAAGTTACACTCTAGGTCCAAACCCTCAGATCAGATAAGAATGACATGTCAGTAATTGGACCCCTACTTTGCTAATCAGTTTCCTGGCTTTTTAATGGGAATATAATGATATTTTGCGGTTTTAATGGAATCATAATGGCACTTTGCGGTTTGAGGCGGCTTTCCCTCCGTTGGAAGGGACTCTTCTCAACTTTGGGCCTAGACTGGTTAAAAGAGAAGCCCTGGAGAAAAATGCCTTGATAGATGAGGAAAGGGGGAATGTGGCAAAGGGTGGTGAGGAAATGAACGGAAGGGAGGAGTGTGAGAAAGATAAAGGGAAGGGATAACATACCTTGATAAATTGAAAGAGTTGATAAGGAAGAAAAAGGTAAAAGCAATAATCAGTAAAAGGGTGTGTTTTGGAGAAGAGAATGGAGGCGTTTTGATTAGTTTTGGTGATATACAAATGATGCATTCTGCATATATTAACTGTTACCGTTGATATAGGGGTAGCCAGATATTGGCAGAGGAGCTTATCACCTTTTCCACCTGCAGATAAGACTATAATATACCCACTCTAGGTCCAAACCCTCAGATCAGATAAGAATGGTATGTCAGCATACTTCGCTAATCGGTTAACTGGCCTAGAACTTGGCGTGTTAATGAGAATATAATGATATTTTGCGGTCTTAATGGAAGTATACTGGCACTTTGCAGTTTGAGGCGAGAGGCTTTCCCTTCATTTGAAGGAACTCTCTCAACTTTGGGCCTAGACTGTATGATATACCTGTTGTTGAAATAGTTGAATAACAATATTAAAATATCACGGACCAATATACTTTTATACAAGTTTGATAACCCCACATTGTATAATGCACTTGTCAATTGAATCCCCCACCCCCCCACCCCCGGGTACGTAGGGGAATGGTAGGGGAATGTCTGAGAAAACATTCCCCCACCCAGGCGGAGATTTCCCTTAGTTGACAGCAATATCAACTGGAGGGTGGGGGAATGTCCACCATTGCCCACTCTGTACCTTGGTTCCCAAGAGAGATTTGATGGTTTTCAGTGTGCATGGGCTTGCCTAGGCTAAGTTCCATAGTTCCAAACCTCCCCCAATATTATATACACAAAGAGTGTCTCCTTTGAACCTGACAGGGATTTGGCACCCCCTATATAGTGTTTCAACAGTGTCAGGCTTGAACTAGTCTTGCTGAACATGATGTGGGACTCTTTTTCCATGGTACCCTATACTAGAAATGTCAAGATCCTTTAGTGTTGGGGTTAGTGTTAGGGTAGGGGGTTAGGTTAGGTGTGGGGGGTGGGGTGGGGGGTTGGCTCATGGGAGGGAATTGTGATGTGTCACAGGAAAATGAGTCACAAGTCACAAGAAAATGATTTTGAGATATCATCATATTTGAAAAGATGAGATCAAGTGGATTCTAATGATAGTAAACAGTTGGACATCTAATAAGTATTTTAAGTTGAATGTTTTTATTTTTGAAAGAAAAATGTGATGCGTTTCAGGAAAATGAGTCACAAGTCGCAACTTTGTTATTTTTCAAAGTGTTTTATTCACAAGATATCTTTGTGTGAATGTTTTTATCTTTGGGGTGCTTAACGCTGTCTATAGCATAAATATGTGCACCAAATTTCAAGACAGTGTATTGAATATATCCATGCATTTCGTAGGTCATCTTATACAGTACATTTAATTACTTTACTGGTTATTGCCCCCAAGAAATAGTGCAAAGTCCTTTTTTCAAAACAAAAGTATCAAACTTAAAATATAGAAATACTTATTAGATTATTAGACTGTTTACTATCATTGGAATCGGCTTGATCTCATGTTTTCAAATATGGTAATATCTCAAAATCCATATTTTGCGACTTATGACTCATTTTCCTAAAACAGATCACAAATGGTTTGCAATATTTCTGGGTGGACATTTATGAATAAAGTAGCTAAATATCCATATAATATACGGGAAGAGCGATTGCTACGAAAAGAGGTAGAAAAGAGGGGTTTCTTCAGGTAGAAAAGAGGGGTTTCTTTGTCTCACATGTTCTTGGAATTTGTTGTTTTACAAACCGTTTGACTCATCTGTAGAGTTCTGTCCACCCTCTCTGGAGGACGTTGTATATGGTTTGTATAGGTATCTAGGGTGAAAGTGTCATTTTGAAGCCTTTTCATTTTGAGGGATGAAATCCTCAAAATACTTGAGTCGACCCCCATCATGCCAATCACTGATTAAATCATAATTAAGGGTTTGGGAGAGAAAAACAGGTATGAGAGACAGTGAATCGGAAATGGGGTTGGGACAGAAAAACAGGTATGAGAGACACAATTGCTAGTACTCTATGATATGACCCTAGAAATGAATATATATATTTAATACGCTGTCTTAACATTTGGTAATGTATTCATGTTATGAGCAGGGCTAATATATAAAATATTCCAACAAAAATATCCTATATATAAGTCACTTTGAAAAATATCAGTTTTGCTACTTGTGACTCATTTTCCTGAAACACATCACAAATAATATTATACACAAAATATTAATTGATATTGATAACTATGTGCATGCTCATTAAGTTGTCATGATTTAAGAAATACCGGATGTTATGTCACATACCATTCGCCACTTCCCTCAGACATAGAAAACTGTAGGCTATGTCATAAAACACTCATGATGTTGAGAATTCATATCTGATTAGGGAAAATTCAAAACAATATTTTCTCCAGCTCTACAAAGCTATGTCAAACAAAAACACCATTTGTAAGACTTTTCTGAAAATGGCCCCTATATTTTTGCAATAACAGTTTCTGTCTAAAAGAAATGTCTCCCGAAAAATGTGCCCCAGGGGGTCGGGGATTTACAGGAATTTCTTGCCCTGGGGGGTCGGGGATTTCCTCAAATTTCCCAACAGGCCCAGGACATTCCCCTACCTACCCGGGGGTGGGGGGGCGGGGGTTGCAATTGACAAGTGCATAACTTTGTAACGACAATGAAATAACAAAAATATTTATAAATAAACTGAACCTTTCGCGCATGGAGCCAGAGCCAAAGAGGAAACAGGCCGCATACATTGTAAACAAAGTCAATATGAGATTAGATAGGAACATGACATGGAGATGCATTTACATTTTGACACATTCTGAAGGGCCTAGACTAGGTACGGGTCAGATTTTTAGAAAATGTACAATTGGCAGCTCTACACATTTAGTAAATTCTGCTAAATTAGGCTGCAATTTAGGCAATACTAGGTAAATTCGACTATATTCGGCATGGCATTGAGTCTAGCAATCTGTTTGGTTAGGTTGAATTGTATTTTGAACTTGTATTTTCGTCTGAAATTTGGGTTATTTGAGAAGATTGGCGAAGTTAATTGCACATTTTCTGAAAATCTTACCCACTGGGCCCCACACTGCAGGAACGTTGTTGTTGTATAGCAGTACAGTAATACTAACTGTGTGGTACTGTCGAACATATTACACCACGTCAGGCCCTGCGGGGGGATAACATGCCATAAAAAGATTAAACTATGTAGCAAATTATTCACTGGACTTTACGCTTTTGAAGTCACGCCGGATGTCTCGCTCCCGCGTAGTTTTACGAGAGTGGCGTGATTATTTTTTTCTCGCTAGATGTTTTTTTTCCTTTTCTAAATGCCTGTGACCTAGGCTGTCAAGTAATAAGTGATGGGACTATTCAGCAAGCGCTATGGCATTATTGGGAACGAACATAAGTCATGGATAAAAGTAGAGTGAGAAGACCTGGGAGGTATGTGGGGGGGGGGGGCACATTATGACATTCATGACGTCAGAGAATATACAATCCTCTTAAATAACTCAAATTTAAGATTAAAATGAGATAAATATAACCCAGCAGATTTCCTGATTCAAGGCAATTGCTGATAGTGATAGACTGTATACCTCGTAGCAGAATTAGTTAAATGTGTAAAACTGCCAATTGTACATTTTCACACATAACTACTCATATACGATACAATATGCATATGTATACATGCATATAATATGTATACGTGTATATACATATTATAGCATGCATGCATACTTGTATACATATATTATCATGTGTATATGTTATACTTACGGTATGCTGAATAATGACAGAGTAATGTTTTAAGTGACATAAAATAGTAATATAAAAGTAGAATTATGAGCGAAAGTGTTTAGAAGCTTGTGAAAGATCAGAAAGTTCCATATGCATGTATGTCATATTTTCTCACACAACGGAAAGGGGATATATCATAAAACATCATATAAAAACCACCAAAATGATATTGAAAAAGAAGGAATTCCTGTGGGACCAATACGAGGCTATATGATCGTAAACAACCGTCGGAAAACGTGTCAAATGTCGTTAAAAATGGGAAAATCGGATATGACAGCGCCAGCAGCATCTAGAAAAATGAAACAAGACAGAAAAATGAAATGTTTTTATGAAAAAAGAAAGAAAATCTGATATGGGAGGGAGGGAGGGTGAACCTTAGGATGTGGGATAAAAAGGGCAGAAAAATATCAACAGTGCTTTCTCTCAGGTCCGCGCGGAGATTGAAATACTAGTTTGCTATATCCGGGTCTTCATGGTTGGTCGACAAAAATGGCGACTGACGTTTTTGTCTGCCGGCCGGCCTTGTGGAATACTTGCAGGCAAAAATGTTGCCTCTTTTTGCATCACCTTAGTGTACTGGGCTCTAACCGCAGTTGTATAGCTATATAGTGCATTTGTACCTTACTACAGGCTAGGCTCAGAGTTGGGTGAGTCCCTCCAAACTGAGGGAAAGCCTCTCCAGTGTAGACCCAGAGTTGAGAGAATCCCTCCAAACTGAGGGAAGGTCTCTAGTTTCAAACTGCAGAATGCTATTATAATCCCATATGGTTGCCTACTTCAGGGCCAGGAAGGTTATTAGCGCAGTAGGCGTCCAATCACTGACATTCCTATCTTATCTGAGAGACTTCTTTGACCCTTAATCACCATGCCTTGTCTTAGTACCATGAATTTAATGTCAAAGATGATCAAATCTATGTAGAAGAAATCAGAATGATACTAAAACACTCTTAAATCCATAGCATATCTTTTTGCATAGTTTCCAATCGATCTTGGAAAGTATGGGAAATTGACAAATCGATTCTGGAGGAATTCATTTCATGACCGCTAATTGAAATTACTTTATTGTTTACTGTTGGGCCAAGTTGGCTATTACCAAATTGTGAATAATTGAATTAATTCCTTGCCTCACGAAGGGGTACTTAAATACCATGGGGCAAGCAATATCTTAATCGAATATCTTTTTAATTTAATAATAGTCGATTGACACCAAAACTATGAGTCAGCAGATTTTATGATCTTTGAGTTTTATTCAAACTTTTATATGTGTGGGATTTTCAGAAAATGTACAATTGGCAGCTGAACACATTTAATAAATTCTGCAAAATTAGGCTGCAATTTGGTCAATATTAGGTAAATTCGAGTATATTCAGCATTGCATTGATTCTAGCAATCTGTTTGGTTAGGTTGAACGGTATTTTGAACTTTATTTTCATCTGAAATTTGGGTTATCTGAGAAGATTGGCGAAGTTGAATTATACATTTTCTGAAAATCTAACCCATATAGTAGTCGTATGATTCCTATGTTTCGGATCCAGTGTTGATCCTTCGTCAGGGAATCTTTTTAATTTAAAAAAGAACTATTGAACACACTTCCCTACATCTGCTTGTTCGTGATATTCTGAATTGTACAGATCAAATGATGCTTAGATCTATAGATTTAAAGGTTAAAACTATAATTTGAAAACAAAATCTGAATTAGAATACCAATTGTTAAACCATATACAGTCTAGGTGCAAAGGCTCTCTAATCAGATAAGCCTGCTATCTGATTATAAGACCAGTTTCTCTCAGTCCCGAATTGCTCCTTCTATTAGATTAAATTATCAGGCAACGTCTGAAAATATCCATGATGGAATGTTTTTTTTTTGTATTATTTTATTTTTACACACTGCACTCCACTCTAAAGTGTTAATTGTGGTATTAATCACCCTTCCACTGTACTATAACTTTCATAATAAAGTGTTAATTATGCTATTTTCCTGGTTGCAGAGCCCTGATGAGGATAAGGACGAGTCTAAGCGGATCCGTTACGATGAGGCGGCGCCCTCCAAGGTGTATGAGTGGGCTGATGCGCCCTTCCCCCGCCAGGTGTCAGCGTTTCGACCTTGGTCGCCAGGGGGCATGACACAAGCCATCAAGGAGGGCAAGGTTCCTAACCTGGCCGCTATAGCGCAGTACCGAGACGGGTGAGTTTATTGTTTACTATCTAATCTTTCTTTCTTTTTCTATCTTTTCTGCATTTATTTTTTTGTTTAAATTATCATGTAATTTCCATAACATTGTAAAGTCTTTAGAAACTGCCTCTAATGAAATGAAATTAAGGGAAACAAATCCGACCCTGCATTGGTCGATACTGCCTTTGACAAGAATGTATGATATTTTCTGTGAAGTTCTTAACAAAGAGTTCCCAACTGTTTCTCGTTAGAAATATTTCATGTCATAAACATGGAATCACTAAATCCACTAGCTCCTATCTATTGATTGTTGTATGATGTTTTACCAGACTGTTTAGTTCAGCTCTTATTGCTGGTCTTCCACTAACTGCTGGGGTAGTATACTACCATCTATTGCTGTATGATGGTTTACCAGACTGTTTAGTTCAGCTCCTATAGCTGGTCTTCCACTAACTCCTGGGGTAGTTTACTACCATCTATTGTTGTATGATGGTTTACCAGACTGTTTAGTTCAGCTCCTATAGCTGGTCTTCCACTAACTCCTGGGGTAGTTTACTACCATCTATTGTTGTATGATGGTTTACCAGACTGTTTAGTTCAGCCCCTATAGCTGGTCTTCCACTAACTCCTGGGGTAGTTTACTACCATCTATTGTTGTATGATGGTTTACCAGACTGTTTAGTTCAGCTCCTATAGCTGGTCTTCCACTAACTCCTGGGGTAGTATACTACCATCTATTGTTGTATGATGGTTTACCAGACTGTTTAGTTCAGCTCCTATTGCTGGTCTTCCACTAACTGCTGGGGTAGTTTACTACCATCTATTGTTGTATGATGTTTTACCAGACTGTTTAGTTCAGCTCCTATAGCTGGTCTTCCACTAACTGCTGGGGTAGTATACTACCATCTATTGTTGTATGATGGTTTACCAGACTGTTTAGTTCAGCTCCTATAGCTGGTCTTCCACTAACTCCTGGGGTAGTATACTACCATCTATTGTTGTATGATGGTTTACCAGACTGTTTAGTTCAGCTCCTATAGCTGGTCTTCCACTAACTCCTGGGGTAGTTTACTACCATCTATTGTTGTATGATGGTTTACCAGACTGTTTAGTTCAGCTCCTATAGCTGGTCTTCCACTAACTCCTGGGGTAGTATACTACCATCTATTGTTGTATGATGGTTTACCAGACTGTTTAGTTCAGCTCCTATAGCTGGTCTTCCACTAACTCCTGGGGTAGTTTACTACCATCTATTGTTGTATGATGGTTTACCAGACTGTTTAGTTCAGCTCCTATAGCTGGTCTTCCACTAGCTCCTGGTGTAGTATACTACCATCTATTGTTGTATGATGTTTTACCAGACTGTTTAGTTCAGCTCCTATAGCTGGTCTTCCACTAACTGCTGGGGTAGTATACTACCATCTATTGTTGTATGATGTTTTACCAGACTGTTTAGTTCAGCCCCTATTGCTGGTCTTCCACTAACTGCTGGGGTAGTATACTACCATCTATTGTTGTATGATGGTATACCAGGCTGTTTAGTTCAGCTCCTATAGCTGGTCTTCCACTAACTCCTGGGGTAGTATACTACCATCTATTGTTGTATGATGGTTTACCAGGCTGTTTAGTTCAGCTCCTATAGCTGGTCTTCCACTAACTCCTGGGGTAGTATACTACCATCTATTGCTGTATGGTGTTTTACCAGACTGTTTAGTTCAGCTCCCATAGCTGGTCTTCCACTAACTGCTGGGGTAGTATACTACCATCTATTGTTGTATGATGGTTTACCAGACTGTTTAGTTCAGCTCCTATTGCTGGTCTTCCACTAACTCCTGGGGTAGTATACTACCATCTATTGTTGTATGATGTTTTACCAGACTGTTTAGTTCAGCCCCTATTGCTGGTCTTCCACTAACTCCTGGGGTAGTTTACTACCATCTATTGTTGTATGATGGTATACCAGGCTGTTTAGTCTTCCACTAACTCCTGGTGTAGTATACTACCATCTATTGTGCTGTTTCTGGTTCACTGTAAAGTCAATCACTACCCCCTGGGTAGTATACTACTTTACGTTTTTTTGAAAGGCAACTTGTTGACCGATATCTAACAGGACGCTCGTGTTCAAAGCACTCAAACTCCTCCCCTCTCAGCTAAAAAACCAACAAGGCACCATTGTTCTTCCCAGATCTTAATTGTTGAAGCAAAAAATTGAAGAAAGATGATGAAATCGCACGCCCGCCCTCTTAGCCTCTCTCATCTCTTCAAGTTTCACTTCATAAATCTAGAAAAAAATAAAATCTGGGCAAAAACATAAGTGAAAATTATGGGGAAAAACTGTTATCAAGTATTTGTCAAAGAAATGGTGTAAAAGTTCTCATCTTTTTCTTATAGAAAAAACTTGCCAAAGCCTTTTGTTTTTCCGCCTTTATTTCTCCGTACGATGTTGTCATTGTATGGCCTCATTAAGTGAGGTTTCTTGGATTGAATTTGGAGCAATTTTCACAAGCCTGGCCGATTTTTAAGTCCTCCAGGAAATATTACAAGATAGATGTAGTCGGTGGCAAACGATATATGGGTCAGATTTTCAGAAAATGTACAATTGGCAGCTCCACACATTCAGTAAATTCTGCTAAATTAGGCTGAAAAGTGATGAATACCAGGTATATCTGAGTATATTTGGTATCGCATTGATTTAAAGTATCAGTTCTGTTATGTTAAGCTGCATTCTGAAGTTATTTGAGAGGATTGGTCAAGGCAAATTGTACATTTTCTAAAAATCTTACCCATATTCTGTCAATTACAATACTTCCAAATAATCCTCAACCTTACATCAATGATAATTATGTAATATATCAAGTTTTAGCATTCACCACCTTCCTTTGATCATCTCCAATTTGAACCGAGGACAGAAGCTGTTTTTATATACTGAAAAAATGATTCCCATAAATAGTGCGATAGTAACTAGGGCAGGAAGGCCTTGACTCACAGCCTTGCTATTTTTTTTTACAAAGAAAACCAGATTAAATATTTTTTGAAATGTGAATTTTTAAGTAAAACAGATAAAATCTTTGGACACGGATGTTAATCTTAAAAAATATTACCTAAGTGATTTAATTACACATGTTCACTTGTAATATTCTCAGTATCAAGTGTCCACTAATGCTGGTTTCAGTCTAGGCTCAGATTTGAGAGAGTTCCTCCAAACTGAGGGAAAGTCTCTCCAGTCTACGCTCAGATTTGAGAGAGTCCCTCCAAACTGAGGGAAAGCCTCTCCAGTCTAGGCTCAGAGTCGATAGTTCCTTCAAACTGAGGGAAAGCCTCTCCAGTCTGGGCTAAGAGTTGAGAGAGTCCCTTCAAACTGAGGAGAGTCTCTCTCTCCAAATGCCATTATAATCACATTACGATGCCTACTCCAAGGCCAGGAAAGCCAGTAGCGCAATAGACGTCCAATCACTGACATACAATTCTTATCTGATCAGAGAGGATGTGAGCCTAGACTAGTGCAGATGTTGACAAGTTTAGAAACAGGAATTTTTTCTTAAAAAAAACTCAAAAAAAGAAACAAGCTGGCATTCTAAAGATTTTAAAGTGCTTTTCTCACCTTTTAACATCTAAAGTATAATTCTTCAAAGAAAGTTTTTACCGAGACATATATCAGGTGAAAGCCTTCTTTATGCCCTCCCGTCTACCAATTCATTTTTTTTAAAAAGCCCTTCTATGAGTCATGGTGACTAAGCCCTACAGCATGCTGGTGGGTCGGAGAGGCCCTCAGTAAACATAGGGCCATCTATAGGTCGCTACCCTTCATACCAACAAAAATGTCCCTAAATTTAGATTTTGAGATGCCATTATATTTGGAAAGATGAGATCAAGCGGATTCAAATGATGGTAAACATGAGGACATTTCTTTGATTTTTTTCTTTTAATATTAGGACATTTAAATAATTAGTATTTCTGTATTTTGAATAATAGTACACCTGAGTTAATATTGTAAATATTAAACAAGGCACATTTTGAATTAGAAACATACTAGATCCACAAATTATTAACTGACTTCATCAAAGGACTTCATTAGGGCCCTCACTCAGCACATGGAAATTGCTCCTAATTTATATTATATAATGCTTCTGCTGTTAAAAAATTCCTTCCGGTAATTGTGACGTAAGTTGTAAACAGAGGACCGTTATATACCCAACGAGTGTCTTTATAAAAAGGTAAATCTCTGTCCTAAATATGGTTGTTAGATCTGTAGTTTTCCCCAAATCCTAGCCTTTTTGGCAGTGAAATATTCCATCTATAGCTGGGAATGGTCTCCTACTTTCTCTATGCATCCAAGGGTGGCGTCTCGTGTGATAGAGTAAATATTGCTGCCTGGCGCGGGATATATTTGGTATAAACAACTGTGCACAGTCAGCTTATGTAGACGCCTTCTTGGAGGGGGTGGGGGGATATGGGAGAAATCACCAGAAAATGTACAATTCATCTTCAGCACTCCTCTCAAATAACCCGAATTTAAGACAAATATATGGTTCAAAACTCAGTGCAACATCACAAAACAGATTGTTTGAATCAAGGCAATATCAAATATATTCAGATATACCTAGTATTAACCTTCTTTATTGTCTAATTTAGTACAATTTACTAAATGTACACAGCTGCCAGTTCTGCATTTCATGAAAATCTGACCCATATGCTGTACCTTTCTGGTGTTCTAGCCCTAGGTTGCCGCAACTTGTTAAGGAAATATTGTGTTTTCGTCAAATATAGCTTCAGGATCATTCCCCCTAAGCAGTTAAACCGATAACAAACATAAACATTAAACATTAAATTGAATTAAATATAGACTGTGTTTCTATCCGCTTTGTTTATATATTCGATGACATGATATAACATTGAACAATGAATTTATGGGAGATGGGGAAGACTGGCTGTATGAGCTGAACTAAAAAGCCTGGTAAAACATTATACAAAAATTGGTGGTAGTATACTACCCCAGGAGTTAGTGGAAGACCAGCTATAGGAGCTGAATTAAACTGGTAATACAGCAATAGATTGTAGTATACTACCCCATGACCTAGTGGAAGACCATCCATAGGCGTTGATTTAAACTGGTAATACATTATACAACCATAGCTGGTAGTATACTACCCCAGCTGAAGCTGGAGTGAATTAAACTAGTAATACATCTTACAACAATCGATGGTAGTATACTACCTCCAGAACCTAGTGGAAGACCAGCTATAGGAGTTGAAATAAACAGACTGGTTAAGAACTTTTTAAAAACAAAAACAAAATTGAAAGAACTTGGAAATTATGCGAAGGCTGTTGGTAGAGCTGTTATACCTTATGGTTACATAAGAGCACTTACCTAAAATTTTCATTTGTATTACATGTTACCTTCATCATGTCATCGTCCAATTATTGTAAAATAACTAAATAATAATAATTGTTGTTTAATTTGCAGGATGTCGCGGTCTCTGCCTTCCTTCCTGCAGACGGGACCCCCGGTCTTACTCAACCCAGAGCGGGTCATCCCACACTCCGAGTCCAGCAGGTGAGGACAGCCATTCTCTATAATTATAAACCCTGCCACATACTCTATCCGCTGGTAGGATTCTCCGTTACAAGGGCAATTTAGGGACAAAACTGGACCAAAGACCCCTAATACTCTTCTCACCCCCACAGCACCATCGCAAGGCTTATCGCAGAGCTTATCGCAGCCAGTGGAGACCACCCTTAATACTATTAAGGGTGGTCTCCACTGGCTGCGATAAGCTCTGCGATAAGCCTTGCGATGGTGCTGTGTTGGTGAGAAGTGCCAGTGATAGGCAGGACCTCGTCACTCCTCTCCACCTACAGAACCAGCATAAACCATCGCAAGGCTTACCGCAAAGCTTACCGCAGCCATTGGAGACTACCCTTTAGAGTTCATTAGGGCCTTTTACTGATTAATTATTGCATTAACCCTTCAACTGTGTTGATTGAATATTAGTATTAGAGTTCATCAGTGCAGGTGCAAGGTGAGCTATGTGTTATACCACACCTGTGGCATGGAAGGGTTTACCCTATGGTATCATGTCTAACTGCTAATATTAGTTATGCTGCATCTAAATGCGCATGTTGTCCTTTCATTACACAGTAATTTCTCTTTCTATAAACCCTTTAAACCCTTTAAACCCTTTACCAAAAGTTGCAGTAAACACAGATATTTCTCATTTATGTCCCGATCGTTTCTAACCCATCTAAAAATCATTTGACAAAGGTTTGTGTTAGGTACAAGTGTACCAAAAAGGAAATATCTGCAATTTTAGACTTTTCTTTTGTGTTTGTGAAAAGTTCTGGCAGTTTCTGCTAAAACAATGAAATAATTCAGCTTTTTTCGACCAGAAATCTCCCAATCTTTAGGCATTTTATCACGCAACTGCTTACGACCAATATCCAGGGTCCCGAATTTATTTCTGAATCGAAATAATTAAAGGCCGAATCGGTTGCGCATACGCGAGCTTCTTACCACTGTTTTCCCTCCCCTGCCTTTTGTCTCTTTTAATTTTTCGCAAGAAAAAAAAATTAATTGATAACGATCCCACCAGTTCAAGGCTCCGTGGATTCAAAAACACAGACAGAAGATTTAATGATAGCTCGGAAAAAGCGTTTAATTTTACAGCTCTGTTCAACTTAAATTCAATTTCCAGTCAATTCTTTTGATAATGGCCTCCGATGAATGGGGCCGAACACCAACAGTGTTTGTGGGCTCAATGGGTGGCTAGCTATAGGCATTACAATTGTCTGAAATTAGGGATTCCGGGATCAATTGTAGATGTTTTATTGGTGGCCTTTTTTAACATTATTGCCCAACCTGATTGTAATACGGTTAAGATAGGACCAGAGCTACATTTTACATAAATATGGAATTGAATAAACATTTTAATAAAGCCAAAATAAATAAATACGCTGTCTATGGCTATACGCATGTATTCCACGATTTAGGCCTAATAACCACATTTCATATTGACAAAATTTAAAAGAAATAAGATTTTCAAAATAAGTGTAAATTTTGGTCGTAAAAATGTATAACTTTATATCAACCATTTACTATATGTAGTAGATGGACCCTTAATTACATGACACTTTTCCACTGAAAACTTTGAGGTTTTTTTTTCATAATTGTACAAGTTTGCTTTCCTAATGATCCCTGTGTTTCCTAATTTGCAGATATGAGCGCCATTTTGCGCCCAACGTGTCGCTTGCTCCCGCCTCCCAACAAAAGGGCGGCAAGGACAAGGATGCAGCAGACGACACTGACCATGACCTTGTAAAGGACCGGAAGCCCGACCCTGCGCAGCTGTGTGCACCTGCGCACTACGACGAGCAAGACGAGGACATCCTGGACATCGACTCATCTTCGTCCGACTTTGACTCCTCTGTCAAATCATCCTCTGATTCTTCAGGTTAGATATTGAATTGACAACATTTGATTTAATTTTAAAAGGTGGGGAATAAGATAAGATAAGAGGTTTTTTTATGTGTCCTTACAGATGTACAAAAATATTTTGCTTATGAGAAAGACAAACTGGTCGATATACCTTATGGGAATATGTGATGAATTGACCAATTTCTTCCGGTAATTACCGAATAAAAGCATTATAACTTATTTCTAAATATATATTTGTTTTCAATTTAAAGTTTATTTTCGTATTGGCACCCTTACTTACTCAAAAGTCTTTATAGATCTAATCACATGATAACACTAATGACTTATAATAAGAATTCAGTCTAGGTTCAGAGTAGAGAGAGTCCCTCCAAACTGAGGGGAAGTCTCGCTCCAAACTGTAAATTACCATTAAAATGCCATTAGGACGCCCATTCTTATCTGATGTCAGAGTTAGTGAACCTAGACTGAATTCTCAAGTCCATGATCTAATCCACATTCTCTCTTGTTCATTTGAAACTTCTAATTAGCACTAAAACAAGAAATATATGTTCAAGAAACATTACTGGGTTGTCCTTAAATAGTCCGCATCTTCAACAATTCTTCCTTTAGTTTAATAAATAAATCTCTTTGAATACTAAATTAAAAAAAAATAAAAAAAACAATTCTTTCTTTTCCAACCCCGCAGTGCCATCAACACCCGGATTAGACGCAGCCGGAGGTCTGACGTCACCAAGGCAATCCTATGACGTCACCCAACACGACGTAAAGCCTGACATTAGCAAGCTGCACAATGACGTCAAGTCGACGAGCGTCTCGATGTTACGTCGCGCTCTGGACGGCGACGTTGGTAAGGAAGCTGCGGAGCGGGAAGCGTTCATCCAACAGTTCGTCAAACTACAGATCTGTCAGGAGGAAAAGATTCTGCACCTCGAGAGATCCAACCACCAACTTAGAATGGTAGGTGGCGCTTTTACTTTCCAGTCTAGGCCCAAAGTTGAGAGAGTCCCTTCAAATGAAGGGAAAGCCTCTCGCCTCAAACCGCGAAGAGTCATTATAATTCCATTAAGACAGCAAAATGTCATTATATTCCCATTAAAACACCGAGTTCTAGGACAAGAAACCGATTAGTGAGGTAGGCTGACATACCATTCTTAACTGATCTGAGGGTTTGGACCTAGAGTGTTTCCCGGAGCAGTCTTGTCCAGAAGGACACATTCCTCAGCGTTCCAGTTCACCGCCTACAACGATAAGCTTAACCACAAGTCCCGCCTCCATCCTTCTCCTTGTAGGGCTCACTACCCCAGCCAGGGTGCAGACTTAAAAAATGTATTTTTAGCAAATTTGTAAATATTGAACTATGTTTTTTTATTTGAAAATATAACGGTTAGCATCATATCTTTTTTTCTGTATCACGAAGTCAGAATTATAAACCATTTTGAAAATGAAAATTGCTAAAAACATTAATGTTGCCTTCACAACCCATCCATAGAGAGCCTCACTGGAGGCAGATCCCGTCCAGAAGGAGCGTTCAAGTGACTGTCTAGAATAGGGGATTTGCATGTGCCACTGCGCATGTCTGGTAAAGTGCATCATGGCATGGATTTTGATGAAATCTGACATACAAATATTTGGGAACATTTTTAATAAATTGCAAGTATGTTTTCACCAATATCTTAGCTTTTATAAATGTTCTATGAAAATCCAATGCATGATGGGAAAGATGGGGGCTTGTGTTATGGAAACATCAGTCATGTATAACACATGGATATTGACATTAGAACATTGGTAGATATTCCATGCTGAACATGACATGATTTCTATAGATTTTAGACTGTACCATTAGTCCCATAATTCCATGCGAATCAGGGTTCAAAATGGCGGCTATGCAACTCCCCTATTGCTGTATTAGACTTTAGAGACACTAAGCCATCATACACTATTGTACCTTGTTGTACAGTCCTAATTACCCCTTGTCTCGTCATCACAGAGCTCAGTGTGAATATTATATCTATTACTGAGAAGCCCTTATCTTGTTAAGTCCCACTGGCAGTGAGTGCTGTTATCTCTAGCTCCAAGATATTCCCACTCAAGTCAGAAAGTATAACTTCTCCCTTATAGTGATGATGAATTACAGTGATCGTGCATAGCCTCGAGGACTTTTGCTGTAGGCCTAAAACATGCAAGTAGACTTGTTCTTATAGTGTCTATGGACAAAGTCGCCTAAAGTGGGTCATTTGGATGTTTTGGTCAATATTACATGATCCAGCAAATAAGACAAAATCTCCCCCAAATTTATTAAGAGAAAGTGCCGAAATCTTGTGTTTTGACCAAAATTCCAGCTTTTCAATTTATTTCCGAGTCCGGTTTCAATCAATTCCAATTTGCAGATTTGGTAAAATATACAGTAAAAAATGGAAGTCGTACAAGATACCACCAACACAGGCCACCCCCTAACCTCACCGTCCTGCCCTGGGGGTACAGAAAGGGGTGACGGTAAGGGGTACAATCCCAACCCTTATTCACATGGCTATCTCGTAGGGCTCAATCTACCCTTACTGTTGTTGGCAGGGAGGTAATGATGTGTCACAGGAAAATGAGTCAAGTTGCAAAGAAATGGATCTTGAGATAATATTATAATTTAGAAGATGCGATGATCCCAAGGTTGTTAACCGTCAGCACATTTAATATAGAATAGAATAGAGAAATCTTTTATTCATCAAGTGTTTTACAGTTGTTGTGACGAACAGGTCGACAGTCCTCTGGGTACCATTAAGGATTTATACCCAGATCTTCCGGCAGTTCCCTTGTACTTTTATATCGTAGTATGTTTGAAATAATGTAACTGATATTCCTCCTAGACGCTCTGGTAAAGTAGTTAATACATCTTTAGGATGACCATCGTAAGGGAAGGGAAGTGAATGTCGAAAATGTCCACTCTAGGTCCAAACCTTCAGATCAGATAAGAATGGTATGTCAGCCTACCTCGCTAATCGGTCTCCTCGCCTAAGACTCGGCGTTTTAATGGGAATATAATGAGATTTTGCGGTCTTAATGGAATTATAATGTCACTTTGCGGTTTGAGGTGAGAGGCTTCCCTTCGTTTGAAGGGACTCTCTCAACTTTGGGCCTAGACTGATTCCTCCTGTGAAGTAGTTAAATCTACATCTTTAGGATGACCTTTAATACATCGTAAGGGAAGCAAATGCGGAAAGTATTTTGTTTTTTACCGACGTTAACTGAGAGCTGCAGCTTTAGTATGGCGACTCATCAGCTTCGCATTCACGTGTTTTGTAAATCGGATAAAGAACCTCATATTTTATGCAGGTCTTTCTTGGAATGAAATCCTATATAGAAATGTTAAATTAATTCCTATTATCGCTCATTGTTAATCTGCTTTAGCAGTATGAGATTCATCTTGCCTTCCCGACGGTTTCCATGGCAACCTTGCCTGTTGACATTACAATATGACGTCAGAGGTTTATTGAGAAGTAAGGCTGTCAGAGAAAATAATTGCTTCTGATCCGTTTTTCAATTTTCAATACAGAGCCCAGCCACTTGATCCTATCACCCCGCTTAGATTTGCATATGAATCATATCATTTCTAAGAAAGGGAGTCCTTTCGTTACTGTGTAAGCAATTAGAATAGTGCTTGGGTCAGATTTGTAGAAAATGTACAATTGGCTGCTCTACACATGCAGTGAATTCTGCTAAATTAGGCTGAAAAATGATGAATACCAGGAATATCTGAGTATATTTGGTATCACATTGATTTAAAGTATCAGTTCTGTTATGTTAAACTGCATTTTGAAGCTCATTTCTGTCTTAAATGTGGGTTATTTGAGAGGATTGGTGAAGGCGAATTGTACATTTTCTGAAATTAGTTCTTCCATTGCCCCCACGATGGCAGCTGCCAGGCAACATGGCGGCCATAATCGATCATTTCAGGCATGTGCAGTTGTCCCCGAGTTTACACTTTAAATATATTTTTATATTATATTTTACACTTTAAATATTAATCAAACCATTTTTTGTTCCCGTTATAAAACACATAAATCAGACACAGTCTTTGTCGAAGTTCACAGATAGGAATGGTATGTTGTTGATTGGACGCCTACTGCGCTAATAGCTTTCCTGACCCTGGAGTAGGCATCCTAATGGGATTATAATGGCATTGGTGGGAGCGAGAGGTTTTCCCTTAGTTCGGAGGCACTGACTCAACTCTGGGCCTAGACTGAAACCATACAATACAATATTGTTATATCTATTTAGAGAAAAGGCATGGTTCCCGCGGGTCATTAAAAGTCATTAAATTCAGCATTAAAAGTCATTAATTTTTGTATTTCTTCCTTTAAATCATTTAAAGCCATCTCAGAGTAGAAGGATATTACTCTAAGAAGCCATTAACAACTGGACAAAGAAGGAATGCAAGTTCTCAGATTATTGTCTGAATTCAGATACTTTAGAAAAACTGGAAAATTGACAAATATCCCCTTATGTACCCCATTAACACCTGTACGTACCACGATTTCTCGTCAGAATTATCGTTGGTAGTTTTGTATGGAAGTGGCTATAATCTATTTCTGAGGAAAAGGTTATGTGTAAAGTGAATATAAAACACATTAAACACCATTTTAATTTACACTTGGATGGTTTTATTCCAAAATTCTGAGCTGCATCTGATGTAGCCTGCATCTATATCCCCGATCTGCTTGGAACGCTATGTGACGGACATAGTCTACATGGTCTATACATCTGATGGAATGTGGAGATGTTGGCAATGGCACCCACCTTGTCTACCCAAGGACGGCTCCATCGGGTCCAATTGGCACATGGGTCAGATTTTCAGAAAACGTACAATTCAACTTCGCCAATCTTCTCAAATAACTCAAATTTCAGACGAAAATAAAGTTCAAACTACAGTTCAACCTAACCAAACAGATTGCTAGAATCAATGCAATGCCGAATATACTCAAATTTACCTAGTATTGATCGCATTGTAGCCTAATTCAGCAGAATTTACTAAATGTGTACAGCCGGTAATTGTACATTTTCTGAAAATCTGACCTATTTGCCTGTCAGCTTGATTCAATATTTCAATATTCCCCGTGAAGCAGGTGCCATCCACAGATTATCAAAGAGAGCTTCGTCTCCATGGCGACAGGTGTTTCTCACAACCTGATTTATATCTGTGCGTGCTGGGGCCCAGGGAGAGATAGTGAGAATTAAGGGGAGGGAAATATTTCACAAGACGAGGTATTTTTGCCTTATAATATCTATTTGATCTGCATTTAACGCATACATATCAAGGTGTGTATACCGTAAATGAATGCTGGGACCGGGTGAAAAGCCTCGAGATAGAGACCCGTTACCCCCAGTGTAAAATAAAAGCCTTAAATTAAAAAAAAGAAGTCATGAGATGGTATCGCTCATTTAAAATGGCGACGCTGAAACCAAGCGCGATGTCGCTTCGTTTACTCTGTGAGTATTCCAAGTCTGTATATGGGTCATGCTATCTCAAGATGTAGGCCTACACATCACCAATTCTCTAATTTCTAAATTTACCCTAATTTCAGGTAAAAAAAAAAAAAAAAGGGTTCAGAATACAGTCTAACATAAGCGAACAGATTGTTGGAGTCAAAGCAATGCCCAACATAGTCTGATGATATATTGACAATTTCTGAGCAGGATTTTACTAAATGTGTAAAGTTGCTGATTTAGTATTCTTTAGTATGCTTTGCAGCCTAATTTAGCCTAATTTTCTAAATGTGTAACGTTGCCGATTGTACACTTTCCGCAGACCTGGTCTTCTATCTAAAACCTTAGAGTAACAAGTTACACAGAGATAAGTCTAGGAATTTTATGGCCGATCTCCTGCTGATTCCCGGCCCAAAGATGACGGGGACCTCCTGTGGTGCAGGGGTGCTTTGTGCACCATGATGGTCACCGCCGATGCCCACCCCTCTCCAGTACCTCCCCGGTCCAGTACCTCATGCCTGAGAAAACTGGAGATTAATTAATTTATTGGTACATGATTAATACTAACTATTATTCATACACACTGCACCCTTCCAGAATTATTTTTCCCATGTTGCAAGCATGATTTTAGTAGTCAAATTATCTTCCTACCATGATAAGATCTCAAGTTATTGTTAAATTTCTTTGGAACACTTATTTGAAAGCACCTTTTCTTTTCAAGATTTATATATTTCCTAATCCGTCCTAATTATTGACATTTGAGTATGTAATTCTTGAGAAATGCAGCTTTCCAGTGGTATATGTGGTTAAGGTGTCGCACAATGTCGCATGGGGGAAAAATGCAAGTAAAAATGATGAATTTTGTGTAGTTGGTACATGATATCTCCACTTGTAGTGCATCTATTTGAACCAGGGAAGGACAGTTTTTCTGTTCTTTACTATCTATTTGATGCTGTATCGAAATAATTCTGATACAGGTAACCAAAACTCAAAAGTTTAAAATGATTTTTTAAAATTGCAATTAAGTCGTTTAGAAATGGTGAGGGGCACCCCACTGCTAATGACCAGATAAGAGTTAATCACCCTGCTGGGCGGCGGAGATGATGGAACCCTTCATCTCCCCGAGACTCTCCTCTGTGTAACTTGTTACTCTAAGCTAAAACGTAAAAAAGAAGTAAACCTGGAGTATGACGTCAGTGTAATTATTGGGCAATGATTAGCTGTGACCCATTAATCAATTTCCCCTCCATTCCCTGCGAAGTTCCATTTAAAATGAAATCAACTTATTTGGATTGATTTGCTATCCAGGCACCAGATGTCGAAATAATCTAGTTCAGCATACTTAGTAAATGGGAAGAAATTCTAAATCTAAAGCATCTTAGGTCAGCATTCATGCCATTAGTCATAAATGTTCTTGTCCATATTTGGGTCAGATTTTCAGAAAATATACAGTTCAACGTCGCCAATCTTCTCAAATAACCCGAATTTCAGACAGAAATAAAAGTTCAAAACACAGTTCAACCTAACCAAACATATTGCTAGAATCAATGTAATGCCGAATATACTCGAATTTACCAAGTACATGTATTGGACAAATTGCAGACTAATTTAGCAGAATTTACTAAATGTGTACAGCTGCCAATTGTACATTTTCTGAAAATCTGACCCACATGCACTTCACGTATGTGTTTGTTTTTTTCTCTTTAAAGCAAATCGGGGCAGGATAATTAAATTCATTTTGATTAAATTTATATTGTGCTAAAAAAAACTCCGTGGTCAGATTGCACCATACGCCCAATCCCAATCACAACATTGCTGTTCCCGAGAGATGCCAATCTGACTCCATCGTAAGGATACTTTCTTATCTCCGTTATCTCTCGTGGCAAGGAGATAATAATTAATTTCTTGGCTTCCTTCCCTGGCAGCCGTTGGTTCATGTTTCTCCCACCAGGTGCGTGGAATCCCATATCACAGTAGTACAGGGGGCAATGACCGCTTGGCCGTCAAACAGAACGACCCAATTCTGCTGCATTCATGAGTGGGTGTTTAGTCTGGAAGGATGGAAAGATGATTCTTCTGTGAGAACAAAAATAAAATCAGTTTACTGATGGTTTGGCTGGCAGGGGAATGAACGCTCGTGCAAGGTTCCTGTGCCATGGAGTATGACGTCATGGGGGTGACAGCGTTCCATAATATTGACTTCCGTCAAAAACGGATGGATTGGTGGTCTGAAGGCTGGGGAAAAAGCCTGAAATTTCGAAAAAGTCCTTAAATTCTTGGAATTTTATGAATAGTAGTCCCCTCCGCCCCCAACTGTGAGAGTGCCTTTCTGTCTCTTTTTCTGTGTCTCTCTCTCCCTTCTTCTCTATCTCTATTTCCTAGGTATGATCATAAACTGTCTCCCTCTCAGCTCTCCCACCCTTGATATAACCATATTAAATGTGTTGATAAGGGCGTAAAGCAACCAATCTCACTCACTCACTCAAACTGTGAGATATTTTGATGTCCTGACTGAAAGTATTCTGTACACTTAATTAAAATGCACACTTGATTGAAATAACATTAAATCAGCACCTTAGAGAAAGAGGTATAATTATTACTTCTAAGGCTGCACTAATTAAATATTCTCCTGGTTGGTGAATAGAGATATAATAACCTAAGGAAGGTGAGATAGATATAGCCACCTCGGATAGCTGGACAAATACTAGTGACCCAAACCTGGGGCCACTGTGTCCTCCACTCCCAGATCTCCCCCCACCCCCACCCCCGGGTTGATGCTGCTGCTTCCTTCATTCCCACATGGCGGCGCTCATCAATCTTACCAGCACAATGATACAAGCGGACCCAGCCTCTAACCCTTGTCCTCACCTGAACCCCCACAACCAGGTGGGCTGACAACCCAAAAACTGGCCCCTGTGTTCCGGGTGGGAGGGGGCAGGGGCGGGGGGGGGGTAGAAGGGCCTCACACCTGTCCCTAAAGCGGGCGTGGACTCGTCACGCCGATATTATAATACAGTGTGTTCCCTATAACCTGATACTCTCCAGTAAATCTGTTCTCACTGAGGTGTGATATTATAATACAGTGTGTTCCCTATAACCTGATACTCTCCAGTAAATCTGGTCTCACTGAGAGGTGGATATGCATCACTCATGATTGGTTCCAAATGTAATTACTCAAGGTGTTGAACCCAACCCTTAACCCTTTGTTGTTCATCGTCGGCCAGAAGTAGGATATCTTTGTATGCATCGAATTACACTCAATTCAATTCAACATATTAGTTATTCGCGCTCAGACATGGTCATGCTCCTCATGAACCTCTGCCCAGTTAAAGTTGCATTCTCAGTGATTAGGGCAAACAAAACAAAAAAAATTCTTAATAAATTCACTCATATTAATTATGACTTTAAGGACTGAATTTATCAATATTCTGCTACTCGGTACTGTTATATATATGCTTATAGTAGAAGTCGAATCGGCCGAACAAAAACGGCAGCCGGTGAGCGATAATCAGGTGATAAAATGTAGGAAAGCATTTTGGCGGGTCCCCGAAATACAAATGTGGAAGCGCAGCAGTGAAAACAAACGGAGAAAATCCTCCAGCAGTTTGGTCAATGGTTTGGGTAAAGAATTGAACAAAAAGAAGAAAATATTAAGTTTTTTGAACTTTCAAAAGAATGGAACAAAAAAAAAGAAAATACCAAGTTTTTAACGTTTAAAAGAATGGAACAAAGTAGAAAATATTAAGTTTTTAACGCGACGTTTATCAACTAAAGAGTGGAGCTGTAAAGGGAAGGCACTGTAGAACGGGTCCCTCCCACGCACACACCCTTTTCAGGGTTTCATTCAACAGCTCGGAAGATGGGGGTGAAATAGAGGGGTAGGGGGTGAAATAGAGGGGTAGGGGGTGAAATAAGGGGGTAGGGGGTGAAATAAGGGGGTAGGGGGTGAAATAAGGGGGTAGGGTAATAGGGGTGCGAGGGCTGAAAAATGTCGGTGGCGAGACCCGAGAATTACCTTGCCTTTTCCTGGTGCTTGATCGGCCGGAAAATGTTGAGTGGTTGAATAGTTGAGTGGATCTAGTGTATTAGGCCCTGTCAGTTGTTTGTATCGGGAGTTCTTTATTAGCTCAAACTAACACAGTAGCCTTAGATTCCTAACACAAAAGAACCATTCTGTGGGAAAGTTCCTTTAGGATGTATTTTGGAAGCCTGAGGGGCTTAGGGTTGAGGGTACCATTGAGGGGGTTTCCGTGACAGGACGTTGAAGAGTCTAGGTCCAAACCCTCAGATGTGTAAGAATGGTATGTCAGTGATTGGACGCCTACTGTGCTCATGGCCATTGAGGGGGTTCCATGACAGGACGTTTGATGGGTCTAGGTCCAAACCCTCAGATCAGATAAGAATGGTATGTCAGTGATTGGACGCCTACTGCGCTCATGGCCATTGAGGGGGTTCCATGACAGGACGTTTGATGGGTCTAGGTCCAAACCCTCAGATCAGATAAGAATGGTATGTCAGTGATTGGACGCCTACTGCGCTCATGGCTTTCTTGGCTGCACGGAGTAAGCCAACCACTATCATTCTAATGAGACTTTAAAGGCATTTTGCGGTTAGTAGCAAGAGGCTTTCCCTCAGTTTGGAGGGATTCTGTCTGCACTGCGCCTAGACTGGAGAGGCTTTCCCTCAGTTTGGAGGGATTCTGTCTGCACTGAGCCTAGACTGGAGAGGCTTTCCCTCAGTTTGGAGGAATTCTGTCAGCACTGAGCCTAGGCTGGAGAGGCTTTCCCTCAGTTTGGAGGGATTCTCTCAGCACTGAGCCTAGACTGTAGAGGCTTTCCCTCAGTTTGGAGGGATTCTCTCAGCACTGAGCCTAGACTGTAGAGGCTTTCCCTCAGTTTGGAGGGATTCTCTCAGCACTGAGCCTAGACTGTAGAGGCTTTCCCTCAGTTTGGAGGGATTCTGTCTGCACTGAGCCTAGACTCTAATTGTAGTAAGCTGAGAGAAATTACTTCTAAGTAGTAAGTCAGGAGATATGCCTTGCATGACATACATCAGATAACGCCACCATGCATTTCAGCCATGCAGTTTCTGAATTATTACTAAGATAAGGCCAAACCCTTTTGTTTTTAATTCAACACTTTCCTAATCTCTAAACCCTAATTAAGGCTTAACGTTCCCTGGTCACGCCAGAAGCCCAGCGCCGGAACCCAAACCTCGGAAGTAAACACATTTATCTTAATTTATAGAGTGAGAGATATACGGTATGTAGCCATCCACCATGAAATTAGCAACATATCTCTGGAACCCCTGTCGTCTGCTTTTAATGCTGACCTTGATTCAAGGTCACAGACAGTCGACCTGCTGAGTTCACTGGTACTGGATGTTTAAGGTACCATATTTCTTCGAGTAAAACCGTTTGGGCCTCAATCGTCAGAAAACTCCTTCAATAAGCATCTCAGAGAACCCAAATTCAAGACAGAAATGATGTTCGAAATATATCTGAACACAACCAAACAGATCTTTTAAATCAAAACAATACCAGATCTACTCCGCCTTGCATTTATCATTTTACAGCCTAACATAGCAGAATTAAAGCTACACTCTCATGCAGTTAACGTCGGTAAAAAACTAAATATTTCCCCAGCCCATCTGAAAGTTATTTGACCAAAATTTTGGAGGATTTTGTCTGGTTGTTTTTGCTACAGGGCTTTTAAAACGTCCTCATTTGTATTTGGAGTACCCGCCCAAATCATTTCCTATCCTCACTTCAACGGCGGCAGTTTTCTCTCGGTGATTAGACTTCAAATTCTTGTTTAAACATATAATACCAGCAGCACGATATTGATAAATAAGCCATAATATGAGTGAATTTGGTGTGATTGGCTTTGTCGTAATCGCTGAGAAAGCAGCTTTAACTAAATATTTAAGGCTGCATTATCTGACTATCTGACACAAATATGGGCTATCTTGCTACAGTTGTAGTTCATACCCCGTCCACCTGGAGGCAGTATGAAAGGGTTATGGGGCCAGGTGAGGAGGTATCATCTCCGCAACCCCCCTCCCCCAATCCCACCCCTCCCCCTCCCCCCAATCCCACCCCACCCAAACAATACTTCATCATAATGCAGGAAATGATAACGCAGACGACATTTTTTCTTACCCATGATTCACTTGATACAATGCATTGTGGGATGGTGCAACAGGTGGCTGTTCCACCATTGATATGGACACATGGGTGTTGCCTCTTCCTCCCCCTCCCAGCCCACTTTCTTTTATTTCCTTTATTTATTTTCCTCCCAGTATATTTGGGTTTCAGTCACGCTATTGCGTTTTGTAAATGATTCCGTTTGATGTGTGATCATTATTCCATATTTAACCCGCAATATGTCATCGGTAATTGAAAGAAACAGTGGATAGTAAACTTGAAATACAAACCCAAAGTTTGATGGATTTGATCTCAAAATGGACCCTGTCCCCGACCCGAATGCTGACATGACAGGTCATTCAGTTTAGCTTAGCAAAAATCGCTCGTCAGGCTTTCTTTACTTTAATTTCTCAGGAAAATGAAAACCACAACATTTAATTGATTCATAAACGCTCTCTCCTCCAAACAACAACATTTAATTGATTTGATTTCATTTATAACGGTTCTCTCCGCCAATAATCAATAATCTAGGGAGGTTATAATAGATTCTAACAATTTCAGAATCAGGGTCAGAGTTTCAAAAATTTCAAAACAGTGTCGTAATTTGGAGACGGGGTGAAAAACACCATTTCGTCACCTTTTAAATTTATTTTTACCAAAGAGAAAACAATGCAATTGATAGATTGTCTGAATGAGAGAACGCTGAATGGGCGCTGATCATTACTGAGGGTGACCTTTGGGTGACATTAGCATGATGGGTCAAGGGGCTGTGGTATATAGGTGGGTTTCCGCAGGCATGCGTGTCAGTACACTGACCATAAATATTGGAAGGGAAAAGTGGAGGTTTTTCTCCCTCTCTGTTTCTGTCTGTTCTTTATCTACTCCCCCCCCCCCCCCTTCTCTCTTTCTCCTCTCTCTCCCTCTCGTTCTCACTCTTCTCTCTCTTCCTCTCTTTGTCCATCTCTTCTCTCTCCCTCTCTTTCTCCCTCTCCTCTCTCACTCACTCACTCTCTCTACCTCTCTTTCTCTCTCTCTTTCTCACTCTCCTCTCTCACTCACTCACTCTCTTTCATACTCTCCTTTCTCTCTCCCTCTTTTTCTCACTCCTTTCTCTCTCCCTCTCTTTCTCACTCTCCTCTCTCTGAGTCTCACTCACTCTCTTTTATTCTCTCCTCTCTCTCTTCTCTCTCACTCTCTTTCTCACTCACTCAACCTGATTTTTGCTTGGGTTATTTGAGCGGATTGGTGAAGGTGAATTGTACATTTTCTGAAGATCGGACCCACTAACGTTCTCCTTAGGCCAAAAAAAAAAATAGGTGTGTTTCCGATTTATCTGGCTGAAAACTAGGTAGGGGGGGGTGGTAACTTTTTTTTTTTTGTTAATTTTTTTTGTTTGGAAACCACCTCCCAGGAACTGAAAAAAATGTCTTTTTCATAACAATAGTTGTTTTGAACATGGAAAATGTGCTTTTTGACAGTTTTCGGTTAGGAAAACCCGTTTTCCTGCTTTTATAAGCTTTTTTTGTCAAAAAATCAAAAAAAAGTAAGATATGATGGGGAAAAAATCAGGTATGGTGAAAAAACTTTTAGGTAGGGTAAGGTTTTTCTAGGTAGGGGGGGTAAATCGGAAACACACCTATTTTTTTTTTTGGCCTTATAGACCTTGTGAAAGGGCGTCAGGGGTGCTTGAGGTAGAGAGGTGGCTTGGCGCCAGGTAGCGCTCCCTACCCATCCCTCAGTCACATCATGCTCCCTTTCACAGTTAACCCTCCCTTCACATCTCACACTGTTAACCCTCCCTCACACACACCCTAGTCTCAAACATTGTGAGGGAAAAAATGAAATAATTATGATATTTTCTTCATTTTGTTTACGGTGTGAATGGATCCTGAGCTTTTTTTCTATTTTTATTTTATAGTTTTTTGTTTTTGTTTATCAATAATAAAATAGTAAATGAGAAAAGTATTTGACAGGAAAAATAATATTAATGACTAGCTTATAAACTTAGTGTAAGAGTTTACTCTAAGGTATAAAGTAGGAATAGTGACATTGATCAATTCCCTGGTTACATTATGTCATTTAATCTATTTTTGAAGTATAACTTCAAATTGTTTTGGAATATCAATAACTCTTAAATTAATGTAATTAATTAATTAAATGACAAACGCAAGGCTCCATTTGAGGGTTAGTATTAACATTTGAGAGAGGAGAAAAATCGGTGGACCCTTACTTAGCATATGCTTTAATAGTAATGAATAATAAAATTAAATATAGATATAGTGCAATATAGGTTGTGGAAAGGGTTAAGGTTCAAGGTCAATGAGGGGCTTGTCCATAATCCAGGCCGGGATCTAGGGGGTATAGGTGCCCCTTATCCCTTGATCTGGGGCTCTCTCTTTACCGTCTCTAGTGCTAGAGAAGGGCAATATTGACGTTAGGGCGTCTCGTGTGGTTGCCTTGTTAGCACAGCACTCACTCCTTGGTCAGGTTGGTGCTTGGGGGGGGGGGGGGGGGGGGAGGGGTGTTCTTACAGTCTTTTTCTTATTGGCTTCTTTAGTGGTGCTGATACACTCTAGATCCAAACCCTCAGCTCAGATAAGAATGGTATGTCAGCTTACTTCACTAATCGGTTTCCTGGCCTAGGACTCGGCGTTTTAATGGGAATATAATAACATTTTGCTGTGTTAATATGATTATACTGGTGGTTTGAGGCAAGATGCTTTCCCTTCGTTTGAAGGGAC
Organism: Sthenelais limicola; assembly: GCA_942159475.1. NCBI lineage: Eukaryota > Metazoa > Annelida > Polychaeta > Phyllodocida > Sigalionidae > Sthenelais > Sthenelais limicola. Next base: position 124,497,066 of record OW804097.1, read on the forward strand.
TCTCTCAACTTTGGGCCTAGACTGTATATATCGGGGTGGTATCTGATCCCTTCCTCCAGCGTCTGGAATACACCCTGGAGTAGCTGTAGCGTTCCCCTGGTTACCTTTTAACACCACTGTCCTGCATTGAGGCCAGGATCTAGAAAAAGGACACCTTACTATAGTTACCGGCCCATATGACTTGAATCCGATCACATGTGAGTCAAGTCGCCCGAAGATGTACATTTCGCATTCACCAATTCTCTCAAATATTCCAAATTCATGACAAAAAAGAGGGAGTTCAAAATACAAAATTCAAATTATTTGAATCAATGCAATAGTACCTAATCTACTCAGATATAGCTAGTATGTATCATTTCCCATGCAGCAAATCTAACAGAATTTACTAAATTAATCAAATTACCGTTTGTACACTTTCTGAGGGTCTGACCTATGCTTGTGCTATAATTTTATACGTTTAGATGTTCACACCCTTAGCAGAAGCGTTGACGCATGGCACGTCATGCACATGAATAACATGACGTCAGCCACGTCGTCGCGTCCTGAATTCAGGCCTCCCTACCCTATATCTTCTTATAAAAAAAATAGTATGGAGCTTTGGCAGCCAGCCAGTCGTGTCCTTTACTTGGAGGATGTGTTTATTTTGGAGATTGGATGGAAGGACGAGCATGGAAGGAACCTATGTGTATGTAAGCCTTAGTGCTCTTAGGTCGTCCCAGACTGGTGGGGTAGTGATATATATTATGCCTCCACGTGTTTCCTACTTTCTATCTATATAATGGGTGAGGTGAAGTCAGCTGAAAATGTACAGTTCAGTCTAGGCCCAAAGTTGAGAGAGTTCCTTCAAACGAAGGGAAAGCCTCTCGCCTCAAACTGCAAAGTGCCATTGTAATACCATCAAGACGGCAAAATGTCATTATATTCCCATTAAAACGCCCGAGTTTTAGGACAAGAAACAGATTAGTGGAGTAGGCTGACATACCATTCTTATCTCATCTGAGGGTTTGGACCTAGAGTGTCATCGGAAATAACACTAATTTAAAACAAAAATGAGTTGGATTCACGTTACTGTTCAACCCCACCCACCCCCGGGCACCCACCCCACCCCGAATACCAAATATATTCAGATATATTCACAATTTATCCACTTTTAGCAGAATTTTACTAAATGTGAAGAGCTATTGTGCATTTTCTGACCACCAGACCCACATGTTTATATTGTGGGTCTTCGGCAAACAACACTTATATACATCTATTTGTTCCTTAATTCTGACGACAAAAAATATTCTCAAACTCGATTACTGGTGGGTTGGTTAGATAAAATATTCGCCCCTTAGCTGTGAGCGTATGGGACGAGGTATCATTTTGTAACAATTGTTGATTTAAACAAGAAAATAAATGTTTTTTCTGATTTAATTCCTTTGTTTGATGATTTAATCCCTTTTTTGTCCCAACAAATTTGGGAAGATCAACATCAACATGGGGGTAAGGTTTTTCTTTGTGTGTGTGTGTGCGTGGGGGGGGGGCGGTAAATTTTAACAAGAAACACGGCTTTTTTATTGTGGCCTGGAAAGGTAGTCAAATAATAATATCCCCTGCAAACATAGACACCTTTCTTCCACTGTCCTTGCCACACGAAGGCCCTGGAAGACATCATTGTCCTACAACTAGGCCAAGGCCATGTCGTAGGTAGATGGGTCAGATTTTCAGAAAATGTAAAATTCGCCTTCCCCAATCCTCTCAAATAACCCACATTTAAGACAAAAATAAGCTTCAAAATACAGTTTAACATAACAGAACTGATACTTTAAATCAATGCGATAGCAAATATACCCGGTAGGTATTCTTCAGTTTTCAGCCAAAATTAGCAGAATTTCCTAAATGTGTAGAGCTGCCAATTGGACATTTTCTGAAAATCTGACTCAGAGGTACAGGTGTTATGGGTTGCGCGGGACAGGGGGGGTTGGGGGAGACACATGATCTGCTGCTGATGGTGGTGGGTTTGCACTGGGTGCACCCTACCTGCAGGGTTTGAGGGTTGCTCTCCTCCAGGTTACTCACCCCTTCTCCCCTGTCCTGTGTCTCTAACCTATCTCGGGTTTGTTTCTGTGTTTCTGTCTAAGAATAAAATGTGGCTTCGAAAAGGGGAGAGAGAGAGAAAGAGCCCGGGGAGAAAGAGAGAGAGAGGGGGGGGGGGGGTGAAGGAGGTGGGAGGGGGAGAATTGTCAATTTGTGGTATTTGATCAAACAGTCTATAGAAATCGATACAGAGTCGGAGACAGATTATTATGGTGGAAATATGACCACACAGCGCATGAGGAACTGAGTTGCAAAGTTGAGTTGCAATAAGATCCAATCACGAGGTCTGTACTATAGAGGGGATATATCTGTCCAATCACGAGGCCTGTACTGTAGAGAGTATAGGCCTTGCACGGGGATTAGTTACACAATGAGGCACCAGGGTGCAGAGTCAGAGGTCACGTGGCCACTCTTATCTCAAAACACATCACGCCCGCATTGTCAACAGAGGGCGCCCTCGGCATCAACTTATAGATGGTGCGCATGCGCCAACCTTGACCTTGGCCCTCCGTCATCACTGCGACTCCCTTCCCTATGGGTCAGATTTGGAGAAAATGTACAATTCGACTTCCTCTATCCTCTCAAATAACATCCATTTAAGACAGAAATGAGCTTCAAAATGCAGTTTAAATAACAGAACAGATACCGGTACTTTAAATCAATGTAATATCAAATACACTCAGATATACCCAGTATTCATCATTTTTCAGCTAAATTTAGCAGAATTTACTGAATGTGTAGAGCTACCAATTGTACATTTTCTGAAAATCTGACCCATATGTGCTTCTTTGTCTGGTTCTTTCTCTTCTTCTTCCTCAGTCTAGGCTCAGAGCCTCTCATAATCAGATAGAAAATGGTATTTCAGTGATCGGACGCCTACTGCGCTAATGGCTTTCCCAACCCTGGAGTAGACGTCCTAATGGGATTCTAATATTATTTTGCGGTTTGAAGCGAGAGGCTTCTGGGGGACCCTTTATGGTCCTTAAAAAGATTTTTCCTGCCAAATATGTTTTAATAGTTGAGAGGGAAGGTATCGCTGTATATCGATCTTGGTCGTTCGGTAAATGATGATTTTGGTGAGAAATATAATAAAGTTATTTTTATTATTGATTTTATTTTGCACAAGCTTTGGTTTGTACATCGAGATTTGGTGCCATTTAATGTAGTGGTAGTACATTGGTCGGGACAACTGTCCGCAGTGAATATTCGGATGGTTTGGATAACTGTCCGCATGAAAAAAAAATTATATATTTTTATATAATAATTATGTTTTAAAAGACAACAATTATAACCCATGTTGACCCCTTTATGTTTTGCAGGAGTTGGAACGTGTACAGACGTCGCGCGTCGAGCAGTTACGTGAGATGAGCGAGTCACGACGTGCACTACGTCAGGAACTCGACCAGTTACGTCACGACGTCGACGCCAAGTTACAAGCAGCAGACAAACGAACGCGCGAGTTGGAGGCGGAGTTAGCGAAAACGAGGCGCGGGCCCAAACACGACGTCTCTGAGGTAAGCTTCTGACATTTTGTCTCGTTTTAAAAATTTGTGATCCGTTTTGAGGAAAATGAGTCATAAGTCGCAAAATATTGATTTTGAGATATCACCATATATGAAAAGAGAAGATCAAGCTGATTCCAATGATAGTAAACACTAGGACACCTAATAAGTATTTCTATACTTTAAGTTTAATATTTTTATTTTTGAAAAAGAAAAGTTTGCAATATACTCCATACGAAGTCCTTCACAATGCAAGGATATATTTAGCATAATGTCCCAAAATTTGTTACATAGATACATATGACTATGAGTGCCAAACCTTCTAAAAATCAGAACATTTCAATGAAGAGATCTTGTTAAAAAAACACTTTGAAAAATATCAATTTTGCGACTTGTGACTCATTTTCCTGGAACACATCACATATATTATTTCAGCAGGAATACAGAAATGAGTGGCTTTTGTCATCTCAGCTCATATAATGGAGATGACCTCTATTTTTCTTTGGATAAATGAGTATTTGTTGGTCGGTATACTTAAGGCCAGCTGGAAATTATGGCTCTTAATTCGACACTAAATAAGTATTACTGAAAAGAAAATCCAAGGAAATACATTTGGTGAGAATTGAATATATTCACATATGGGTATGACCTTAAAGTGCCTTTCTGTCTCTTTTCTCTGTCTCTCTCTCCCTTCTTCTCTATCTCTATTTCCTGGGTATGATCATAAACTGCCTCCCTGTCAGCTCTCCCGCCCTTGATATAACACTTCAAAGTGTTGATAAGGGCGTAAAGCAACCAATCTCACTCACTCACTCACGAGAAGCTATAACCTGGCATATTGACACTCATACAGGAAGAACAGAATCACCTGCAATGTCTCCCTACTTTAGCCTTAGTCTTAGCCTTAGTCTTAGCCTTGCGGTTAAGCTTATCGCTGGATGTGGAATCGAGGAATGTGGGTGTCTGGACCTAACTGAACAGAATCACCTGCAATGTCTCCCTATGTGTATATCACATTTATAATAGGTACAAATACAGAATATTGAAATATATTTTCACACTGGATTCTAAAGTATACTCAAGATTACTTAGGATATTTGATATGCGCACTTGAGAGTGTACACGACTCGATGACATTCTCTGATGGCAATCGAAATCGTTCCTCTCTTAACAAAAATATATCTTTTTCCCACTATAGTACCTCACGTTGTGAAGGAAAATTATTAAATATGAGAGACCTTGACCCTTGACCCCTCATCAATCAATGGTGCCAAGTGTACGACTGCAATTTTACCTTTTTTTGAACATTTTCTCAGAATATATCACAAGTGAAGGGTAGCTATGAAAGGAAACCTTGACCCGTTTCATATAATACCGAGGCTGCCAAGATGAAATAACTGCGCAATTTCAGTTTTTTCCCTAAAACATATATATGGTCAGATTTTCTGAAAATGTACAATTGGCAGCTCTACACATTTAAGAAATTCTCCTAAATTAGACGGGGAAATGATGAATATCTGAGTATATTTGGTATCGCATTGATTCGTTTTAAAAGAAATAATCAAAGAATTATAGCTGCTCAGTCTAGGCCCACAGTTGAAAGAGTCCCTTCAAACGAAGGGAAAGCCTCTCGCCTTAAACCGCAGAGTGCCATTATAATTCCATTAATGTCATTATTTTCCTATTAAAACGCCATTAAAAGGCCAGGAAACCGTTTAGCCACGTAGGCTGACATACCATTCTTATCTGATCTGAGGGTTTGGGCCTAGAGTGGGCTGAATTTCGTTTAGAAAAGTTAACTTTAAAGGTGAGGCATCAAGTTATCACGAAGGAAGGGTAATAGGAGGACCAAGCAGGCCTCATTTGCATGCCACAAAAACCTTATATACGCAGCCTATTCATGAAACTAAATTAAGTCGCCTCTGCCCTCCTGGCAGTAATTTCCCAGGTTATTGGAGAAAAAGCGATCGTTAAAGCCAAGTGCTGGTGTGGTGGTGTTGTATATGTGGCTTTCTGGGGCCCCGGACTGGATGAGTCAGCCCGGCCCAGGGCTAATAGCTGCTCCCACCATTATTTCTTACACAATACTTTACTACTTTAATAGCGGCTTTTTTCCCAATTAGGAAAAGGTGTCTCACTTTTTGTTGTGCCAAACAGAACAGCTCCAAGGATGTATGTAGCAATACCATTATAGCATACACGTATAGGTTCCATATTAATATTACACAGCTATAAATGGGTCAACTCTCCAGAAAACGTACAATTCACCTTCACCAATCCTCTCAAATAACTCAGAATTAAGACGAAAATCGGGTTGAAAATACAGTTCAACATTACCAGACAGATTTATTGAATAAATACGGTACAGAATATACTCAGATATAGATCAATTTCCACTTTAATTTAGCAGTATTTGAGAGATGTGTAGAACTGTAGATTGTGCATTTTATAAGATCTTACCCATATAGGGTATAGCTGTCGTACTAGCATGTACATGTATATTCCATGTATGCTCCCCCAACCCCCAACCCCTTCCAATGTTATAGTCTGTCCGAAAAGTAGTTGACACGTGATTCCTTAGTCCCTTTAAGGGGAGGGAAAAGTGGGAGAATTTTGACTTCAAACTAATTGTCCCAGAATCACCGTTTGCGACCGACCATGGCCGTTTGCGACCAACCATGGCCAAATGTCCAGCTGTATTGTATTGCGCTGCCTATGGTCCATGTACTGCAGCTGTTGTTTTGGTTAAAAGGAAGGAAGAGCTGGTTATACAGGCCCTGTTTCCCCATGGTTGATTGCAATAAGCAACTCGCTGGGCAAAGAGTGGACAGGTCCTTGTCATAAAGAGAAATCAGAAATCTCCCACTTTTCCCTCCCCTTAAAGGGCTAAGGAATCACGTGTCAACTACTTTTCGGACAGACTATAGGGCACGGTGAAACCTGCACGGCCTTGGTATGAAAGCCCTTTGCAAAAACGATAATGATATTAATAATGGATTTTGTATTGTGCTAAACTAAATTATACAAAATGTGTTGATTCGTTTAATTTAATTCAGCACTTAACCAGTTTAATACGACATATTTTATGAATGTCATATTTTACCACAGCAACTAATATGAGACTTTCACTTCAAATCTTAAAATAAGTTTGAAATAAAGATTAGTGCATCGACAACTCATAGTTAACGTCTGCCCATCTATTTCCCCAGCCTTGTCAGATAGCCAGATAGAGGTATACAGTGTAGGCAGATAGATAGAGGTATACACTGTAGGCAGATAGATAGAGGTATACAGTGTAGGCAGATAGATAGAGGTATACAGTGTAGGCAGATAGATAGAGGTATACAGTGTAGGCAGATAGAGGTATACAGTGTAGGCAGATAGATAGAGGTATACAGTGTAGGCAGATAGATAGAGGTATACAGTGTAGGCAGATAGATAGAGGTATACAGTGTAGGCAGATAGATAGAGGTATACAGTGTAGGCAGATAGAGGTATACAGTGTAGGCAGATAGAGGTATACAGTGTAGGCAGATAGATAGAGGTATACACTGTAGGCAGATAGATAGAGGTATACAGTGTAGGCAGATAGATAGAGGTATACAGTGTAGGCAGATAGAGGTATACAGTGTAGGCAGATAGATGGAGGTATACAGTGTAGGCAGATAGATAGAGGTATACAGTGTAGGCAGATAGATAGAGGTATACAGTGTAGGCAGATAGAGGTATACAGTGTAGGCAGATAGATAGAGGTATACAGTGTAGGCAGATAGATAGAGGTATACAGTGTAGGCAGATAGAGGTATACAGTGTAGGCAGATAGATGGAGGTATACAGTGTAGGCAGATAGAGGTATACAGTGTAGGCAGATAGATAGAGGTATACAGTGTAGGCAGATAGATAGAGGTATACAGTGTAGGCAGATAGATAGAGGTATACAGTGTAGGCAGATAGATGGAGGTATACAGTGTAGGCAGATAGATGGAGGTATACAGTGTAGGCAGATAGATAGAGGTATACAGTGTAGGCAGATAGAGGTATACAGTGTAGGCAGATAGATAGAGGTATACAGTGTAGGCAGATAGATAGAGGTATACAGTGTAGGCATAGATAGAGGTATACAGTGTAGGAATGTATAATCAATATTGATGAATCATTGGTATTTACAGTGTGTTTGGCAAGTCAGCTAGTGATATTTACAAATAAAAATGACAAGACATTCCTCTTCTGATGCGGTTTCTATGTTAAGTCAAGTTAAGTTGTACGTACTTGTCAGACACAATAATAGGGAGATTTAGCAGCCACAACGCACCAACACAACACTAAGGCATCCACTAACTTTTGTACATAATAATTACTACCGCTGTGGGGATATCTCGAGATGCGCTGCTAGGCCGAGGGCATCTGCAATGCAGGCCTCTCGAGATATCCCACCAACGGTAATAATGTACTAAAAGTTAGTGGATGCGTTAGTAGGTGGTGCGTTGCGGTTGCTAAATCTCCCTAATATTAGAAGGGTGTCCGCCTTGCCTGTACTGGTTCTAATTCCCGTAAATATCATTTCAAATGTCAGCATGTGTGTATATGTTGCTGCGATATAGACAAACGAATACAAGTTACCCTAGAAACATGAAGTGATATCGTCTATAGGCTTATGATCAGGTGCACTAAACCCTTACAGAGAAGCAGTCATTTGGCAGACATCCCCCATATAAAACTTAAATATGCTACGAAAGTTTCCCAATATTTTAAATAATGTCAGAAATTTGGAAAATTATGAATTTTTTCGCTATTTCGGTCGGATCGCCTAGAAATGTACAATCGGCAGATGTACACATTTATGAAATTCTGGTAAATTTGGCTGAGAAATGATATATACTAGGTATATGTGGATTTCGTATTGCCTTGACTGTTGGGTTATGTTGAGCTGTATTTTAAACCTCATTTCTGTCTTGATTTTGGATTATTTTAGAGGATTAGTGAAGGCGAATTGTGCATTTTCTGGCGATTTCACCCATTATGGAAATATAGGGCCACATCTCGTACTGTGACTCCCTTCAACACTAGCCCCCCATACCGAATAGGGGATTTGTATAGCCGACATTTTGAATCTTGATTCGCATGGAATTATGGGACTAATGGTACAGTCTAAAATCTATAGAAAACATACCATGTTGAGCATGGAATAATTATCAATGATTATGCTCTAATGTCAATATCCATGTGTTTTACATGATGCTTAAGCCTCCATCTTTCCCATCATGCAGTTGGTTTTTATATATCATTTATAAAAGCTATGATATCGGTGAAAACATTCTTGCAATTTTTGATAAAAATGTTGGCAAATATTTGTATGTCAGACTTTATCAGAATCCATCCCGGAATGCACTGCGATAGACATGCGCAGTGGCACATGCAAATCCCCTATAGAGTCCTGCATAGAGAGGGTTTATTGTAGTTTTAATCAATAGTTGCCAGAGCTGAGGGTGTTCGTATTAATGAAGTGTAACAAGTGGTGTGAACTAGCACCAAGGCTGATCGCGCATGTCATCTGGGAGTCCTTGAAATAAGCGCATGCTTTGACCTCGATGAAGTTGTTTTTTAATTGTGTAAAAAGTAGGACGAGGCAGGAGGTGTCTCTAGGTAGGGTCATTATAACGGAAGCTGCGTTCTATGCGCCGTGGGCGCGTGATCTGATATGCAAATGAAGCAGCATAATGTGTCAAGATAGAATTGCAACTGGGGAAAAGTCAACTTTATCAACTTCTCATATCGTTTAAAATGTGGCAATATTTGATGGATTATTCCAGGGAACGGATTTTAATACTCATCATACAGTGTAGGCCCAAAGTTAAGAGTCCCTTCAAATGAAGGGAAAGCCTCTCGCTTCAAACCACAAGGTGCCATTGTAATTCCATAAAGACCGCAAAATGTCATTATATTCCCATTAAAACGTCCTAAGCCAGGAAACCATTAGCGATGTAGGCTGACATACCATTCTCATCTGATCTGAGGGTTTGGACATAGAGTGCACATATTTTGCCTCTATGTCGGACAGTATTTGTATCGTATCTATTCCTGGAAGTTCCTGGAAGTATTGTACCTGGTTGTAGAAACCTTAGAAAACTCCATCCGTTGAAGAGAACTTCTAGGAACCGTGCAGATGTTTGGTGGCGATATCTCGCCCACTTTGCCCCAAATGTGATGGTTTGGTTGGACCTTTAGGGTTTCCTTGTGTTATCGCGTTAGTTTTTTATAGATCCCACTAGGAGTCGTCGCCGTCATCTGCGCATGCGCTGTTCTTCGAGCATGCGCATTTGGACAATCGTGTCAGATAGAGACTGAGGCCTTGGGTTTGCACCGAGGTGTGGTTAGAACCCATTCTTTAGCCCTCAGGCCGGTGTTTTTCCCTTCTCTTACTATTAGCTCTATTACATTAGCTTTAGGGATCCACGAGAGATCAAGATCTATAATAATATGGCCGCAGCTTTTGCCAAGATGATGGAGGAGTTGATTTGCAGTAGGAGTGATGCTCAATTTGCCATTTTCTCAGAGTATTTACCGAATTCAATTAATTTTGATAAATTGATAAAATTTCCCCCCAAATACACAATTATACATGAATATGTACCAAGATTTTCTCTAATTCCCAATTGTCGGTTCATGTATTGTCGTTGGTCATGTCTGGTAGGTTAGGCATTGATTGTTAAACCTGGCTCATCACTGGCTTGTTTTACATATAGAAACACTTGGAACACAGAAAATCTTCAGGTTGTTTTTGCCATAACCAAATTCAGCTGAAAATGATAAATATTAAGTATAATAATATTCAAATATTATTCACTTTGGTTGTTTGAACTGTAGTGAACCTCATTTCTGTCTTAAAGATGAGTTATTTGAGAGGATTGGCCGGGCGTATATTATCTGACGACTTATACTAGGCAGAAGTGAAGTTGTGTTACCATGTTATTGATAATGACAACAATCCCACTGCCCCAGGAGCTCTAGTCATTACCAACATTTGCCATGCACTCAGCTTGGGGCAAATTACAACAATAATCATAAATACTCATAAATCTAACCCAACTTTAAATCGTCCTCGGTCGGCTAACGATTCCATACAATCAATCCCACAATTCCTCACTCACTGCACGCATGCGTAGTGACAACTGATAGGCTTTCAAAAGCACCCTATTGTAACAACAACAATATTTATGACTGCCCAGTTTCGTATCCTCTCATCATATCGTTAAATCCGAGCCCTTAAAAAATGTGTTCCGAGTCCTGTGAATGGGTAAATCAAAGACATTAATATGGCCCTTTCTCCCGGCAACGCTATCGTCCCGACAGGGCAAAAACTCGTCCTGCACGTGACTTCAATGTGGGTTTATGGGTTCCGACTCATTTAGGGTTGGCGTTGCCATGCCAACGGCGGGAACATTATGGGCCTGGAATGCATCTGATTCGAGGCAACTTAATGTCAAATGACTCGTTTATTGTCGTCTGCCAGACAAAGCCTTTGGCGGGTAATCTCAATCCGGGTTCTGATTAAAGGAAAGAGATGTGAGAGTTGTGACCTTGGGATGGCCTTGGGATGGCCAAAAGTCGTCTGCGAACCGACAAAACGGCCATTACTTGGTTATGAGACTGACCTAATGTGATGTGGAAGAGACATGTTATTCTCAGATGGTTCTCTCTGATGGTTTCTTCTTCTCCTTCTCTTGAGAAGGTATTATGTGTGATTTTAATTGGAAGAAATACGCTGGCGTGGATTTGCATGTTAAAGAAGCATTAGTTTGACTCTTTTTAGGAAGCATAGAGCTTGGAGTAATGAAATTACTATTAAGCTTAGAGCCAGGAATTTTACTATCTAACATTCTCAGTGGTGTACTTAGGGCTTATCTTGAGGAAATGCTACTCATAATAAGCTTATATAATTATATTATTCAAGATGTTTTCTCCGTGTATTCTGCGTAGTTCAAAGGATATTTAATAACGTTACCAATGATTGTATATATGTTATAACAATAAATTTCCATTAGGAATTCGAGCTCTCACAGTGGTAATATTTTAAATCAAAACAAATTCTCTTCTATGAACACTTCAGTCTCTATGACTACGTTTCATTTCTCTTTCCTTGGAATCACATTTTTTCAGAGTATTGACCGAATTCAATTAATTCCTTTAAAACGCATCGCACCCATATTAATCCCGCGACACCACTTGAGTTGGACCATTGTAGAAACCCTGAAAGAGTCCCCACGGACTCTCGCAGAATCACACGCATTTACCCGAGATTCCTTTCACTATCACCCGCTCGGCCTTCTTCCGCCGCGCTCTCAGAGCGAGGCTGTAGACTGGACTACTTCCGGTGCGGGAGGAATAGTTGCGTCAAAGGCACTAGGGGGGCGGCACTGCTCATGAATCAAACATTAAGGTTTTTAGGGTTGTTTGGTGTTAATTTATTTCATGGGTTTCGATAGGTGACCAGGGCGGGCTCACCGAGGGATCGAGTGGGCTTAGCGTGGGTAGGGTTGGTAATGGGCGTTGAGGAGGGATTGGAGAAGGACCTGACAGGGCTGAAACAATCGAGTCACCGTGTCTCATTGCTGTGGTCCAAATTCCACTGTTCATTTGTGGTCGCAGGCCCGAGACGCTGAGGAATGCACGCACCTTTGCTGGCCCTTTGCTCCTTCAGGAATCCTCCTCGTTAACTCCAAATGGACCGCTTGGGTATTTTCACTCAGTACCAGTTTCCATTCCAGGCCCAAACCCTCAGTCTCTTTTCTCTGTCTCTCTCTCTCCCTTCTTCTCTATCTCTATTTCCTGGGTAAGATCATGAAGTGCCTTTCTGACTCTTTTCTCTGTCTCTATCTCTATTTCCTGGGTATGATCATAAACTGCCTCCCTCTCAGCTCTCCCGCCCTTGATATAACCATCTTTAATGTGTTGATAAGGGCGTAAAGCAACCAATCTCACTCACTCCATTCCAGGCCCGAACCCTCAGATCATATGGGGAAAAAAAGAATGGTATGCTAGTGATTGGACGCCTACTTCGCTAATCGGTTTCCTTGCCTAGGACTAGGCGATCTAATGGGATTATAACGATACATATATATGTCAATTACTGATTAATCCGATTCGGGAGTGACCTATTAGTAGAAGTATGACCCTAAATAGACTAAATTCAAGGTTTTCTGCTTGGTTTGGGCTTAAAAAAGAGGAACTTCTAAGGTTTTTGGGTTTGTTCTCTTACCCAAACCCCCAGGTAGGCCATGCCTATAAATTACAACAGAACGCAGGTGAATGACCTCAAAAGTTTAATGACTCTCTAGCCCACCTCCCACCCCCTCCCCCAGATATATCCTGTACCCTAGCTTGACCTCTAGGTATGACCTCCGGGTTTGACCTACCCTCATAAGACTTGACCTCTGAACTGGCCAGGTCGTGGTGATTGTGTGCCCTCAACTCCCAAGGTGTAAATCACCCCCGCAAGTGACCTAACATATACTCACTCCTTCCCAAGGTCAGAGCAAGGTCACTTGAAGAATGGCCACCTTTATCCACAGGAGGTGTCAGCTTATGACCCCATGAACCCTAGTACCTTATTTCACCGCTAGAGGGACTTAGATCGTCCCTTGAGTTATCCATGTGAGAGACCACCTTGTTATCAATTATCAACGCGATTTCTTAACATTTTGAAACACCATTTCTACTTTAGGTTGAGATAAAAGGTTTGGAGTATTACCATACTTTTTGTACACCACTGAGGTCGTTGGGTACACGAAAGATGATTATTTAATGCTTATGTATCATTTCGTAAGACAACCCTTTCTTTTTTGTTGATTTTGAGTTTTGAATAAAGGGGAAACACAAGGTTAAAATAGCATTTGTTATGTATCATATTATGCCCAGGGATATGATATTAAAAATGCTCCCAGCGACCTCTTGTCGTGTTGGTTTAGGATTCAGTTAATCCTATCCTTCTGTCTCAATGAAATCAATATGTTAGGGGGTCGGGTCGGGGGACACACTCTAGGTCCAAACCCTCAGCTCAGATAAGAAATGTATGTCAGCCTACATCACTAATCGGTTTCTTGTCCTAGAACTCGGCGTTTTAATGGGAATATATGACTCTTTGCGGTTTGAGGCGAGAGGCTTTCCCTTCGTTTGAAGGGACTCTCAAGTTTGGGCCTAGACTGGAAATCAATATGTTAGGGGGGTCGGGTCGGGGAGTTTTTAATGGCAGACGACTTTTAGCACAGATGCCGCCATTTTGTATCAAGCTTTGCCATGATTTATAATGTTATTCTATAAATCATGCTGTAACACATGCTATAGGTGTGTGCTGAGACGAAATGCCTTTAGAATCCCATTAGGACGCCTGCTCCAGAGCCGGCCGAAAAAGCGATTAGCGCAGTAGGCGTCCGATCACTGACATACCACTTTCTAACTGATTATGAGAGGCTCTGAGCCTAGTCTGAGGAAGGAGAGAAAGAACCAGACAAAGAACAACATATGGGTCAGATTTTTAGAAAATGTACAATTCACTTTCACCAATTCTCTCAAATAACCCACATTTCAGACGAAAATAAAGTTCAAACTACAGTTCAACTTAACCAAACAGATTGCTAGAATCACTGCAATGCCACATATACTAAAATTTACCTAGTATTGACCAATGATGATATGCTTACGTTGTACGTTAGAATGATATGTCCTATTTGTCTGAGCTTTGTACCTACCAGAGAGGGGTAATATTTGAGTTGTGGTAAAGTTGATGCTTGGTGTTGTAATGTCACTCTAACTGTGTTAGTGGTATCCATCTCCATCACGTGACCTTGAACAAACCACTCCCACCTGGAGGAACAAGAACATGTAACCTTGAAAGCTTTATCTCAGATTAATAGGTTTTTGCCTGGATACGTCAGCTCACACAGTTGAGACTATAAGCTCAGAACCGAGAGAAGTTTTTTCTTTTTTTTTTATTTAGAATTTTTATACAGCCAATCATCAGTGTAATAACAGTTGAACATAAACGGGCATGCACAGTGTACAAATAATGAACAAGTTATGTCATGTACGCATGAGGATAATGGGCTCACGGGGGATAATTCAAATTAGAAAAACCATGGTTTTCCGCCCACTGCTGTGTCTAGCTAGACTACATTTAATGTAAAAAGCTACTCGAGAACAAGTTAATTTAGACAAACATAAATCAAACATAAATCAAGTAAGGTGAGAAAGGTACTATCAAAGATGGTTAGTTAGGTGGATTTGTTTCGGTTGGTTTGGACAGCTTGAAGATACAGCATGCCCTTGGGTCAGCGCGGGTTTGTTATGGTAGCGTGAAGATACTGCATACCATTCCTCCAAACTGAGGGAAAGTCATGGTAAATGATGCCGCATTGATGCCATGCGGGTCTACTCAGTGTGTATTATCACCTCACCCTCCATTTATTGGGGATTTATTGTTATTCGCACATTCCCAGGTATACTGGTTCCACAAAAAGAAAATCCTTTATTCAGTCTTGGAGTAAAATACATTTTACTCCAAGATTCAGTCAAGTCCAGACGGCCACATTCTTCCATTCCACATCCAGCGATAAGCTTAACCACAAGGCTAAGACTAAGGCTAAAAGTGTTTATGGCCCCTAAATTTAGGGGTCCAAAACTGCCTTCTGGACCTGACTACTGGTATTTTATATCAGAGTAATCAATTTAATAAAAGAGGTGAGATTTGGTTTTCATCTCTATGGCAAAAAATCACGGGAATATATGTCCCAAATGTTATTGTATATATACAGAATTTTGGGGGAAATTTTGATGACTTTTCGAAATCGTGGCCAGCCCGGGGGTTGGGGGGGGGGGACCAAAGTGGGTTGCCACTCCTTAAAGTAGACTTCTAAGGTGGAAACAAACAACAGACGTGTTGCATTTCCATATGCAAATCGATGCGCCTCATTTCCGCATTCATTGCATTCTGGGATAAATCTGGAAGTACTAGGTGTAAGCTGTTTACAATGACCTTGAACTACAAGGGGTAATGAGATAACGACCTTGGCTACATCCGCCATTATGCCTGTATATATAGGGTATGCAGTGATGTAGGCTCCCTATTCATTATGTAACGCTTCCCCTCAAGTATGTCATGGTCGATTTGGCCCACGTTGGTATGATTCTGATGCAATCAACACAACCAGGGACATGCATTTCTAACTCACTTGCATACCATTAGTCTTACGTATATGGGTCAGATTTTCAGAAAATGTACCACTGGCAGCTGAATTTGCTAAATTAGGCTGCAATTTGGTCAATACTAGGTACATGTGAGTATATTCTGCATTGCATTGATTCTAGCAATCGGTTTGGTTAGGTTGAACTTTATTTGCGTGAAATTGAAGGTGAATTGTACATTTCCTGGCGATTTCACCCATATACCCAACGACAGGAATGCTACTCTTCCCGCCGTATTTGTTCGGAAATCAATTTGTTTGAAAACTTCCACAAATCATTCATAACCAAATTTCGTTAGAAGTTTGAACAGATTCATAAAATCTGTTTATCACTGGAAATTCTCAATATCTGATGTTTTTGTCATCAATAATTTGTCTTTTAATCACATGTAGTTTAAAATGTCTAACATACAGGTAGTATAGAGACCCTAAATAATAAGAATTTTCTTTGTTCCCGAAAATCTTCAGTATTGTGGGCATGACCGAACCTTGAGAGGGTTAATTCCAGAGCTGTGTACACCAAAGGGTTTATGTAGTAACTCAGGCAAATGAGTTGTGTAAAACAGATTACTATATGCTCCCTCGCCGAGTTGTGATTTAGAAGCTCCTTGTGGTTTTGCCGTTCGTTTGATTGCATTCATTTCCCATGCTTCCCTCTATTCTATCCCTTTGACATGGGTCAGAAAATGTACAATTCACTTTCATCAATTTCCCCCCAAAAAAATCAGCCTACATCACAAGCCTGAACTCCAGTAATAATTGCAATACCGAATATATATACTCAGATGAACCTAGTATTTGTGATTTGTCAGTCCAATTTAGCAGAATTTAGTAAATATGTACAATTCAATTCAATATATTCCTTATTTGTACCTTAATAGGTCGTACAAATAGGAGCCATGTTTCAGAAAAGAAATCCTGGTCTTCCAGCATGGTCCTTGACTACAGGGGTGGACATTTTTTTAGATAATGTCTGTAAAGGCCAGAAAGTTATTTGTTGCTACAAAATGTCTACACAGAATATCTAAACCTCTTGGACATGGTAAAAAAGCATTGTTGAGTAAACATGGAATAAAAAGAAACAGTCATGGCAATGTAACTGAACATGAATATAGGTTACATAATGTATAGACATAATAGGGTCAGATTTTCAGAAAATGTACAATCTAACTTCGCCAATCCTCTCAAATAACACACATTTCAGACGAAAATAAAGTTCAAAATACAGTTCAACCTAACCAAACAGATTGCTAGAATTGATGCAATGCCGAATATACTCGAATTTACCTAGTATTGACCAAATTGCATCCTAATTTTCCAGAATTTACTGAATTTGTACAGCTGCCAATTGTACATTATCTGAAAATCTGACCCAATAACGGTATACAGATGTGCATCATCAGTATCCTCCCTCGACCTCCTTCCTCAGTCAAGGTCACCTAGACCAGCTTGTTTTCCTACCTGCGCTACCCTAAGTAGGTCAAGTATTACGTAATAGATTGACGTCATATTATGCACGTTTCGCTAATGAAAGCTGGGTCGGAGGTAGGGCTGAATGTATGAATGTGGGTCCTTGGAGTAATGTTATTACTCCACGATGGGTGCAATGATAGTGGTGGGTGGGTGGGAATGGAGCCGGGAATGGAGGTACCCTGGGTCATGCATGATACATCGTGTAGACCATCTATACTTGTATGTGGCTTCTCTTGGTACGATTTTTTTAATCTATAGAAAACATGCCAGGTTCAGCATGGAATATGTATCAATTTTCTAATGTCAATATGATAGTTTTATAGATGGTTTCATAAAGCAAGTCCCCATCTTTCCCATCATGCATTTGGTTCTCATAAATCATTTATACAAGCTATGATATTGGTGAAAACATTCTTGCAATTTTCGATAAAAATGTTGCCAACTGTCTGTACGTCAGATTTCAAAAGAATCCATCCCAGCATGCACTGCAGTAGACATGCGCAGTGAGACATGCAAATCCCCTATTCAAACATTTATTGTCGGACTGTTACAAAACAATTGGTTCTCTACTCTTTCAACTATATATATTTTATGTCACATTTCACTGGGTGACGTCACTCTATTTAATGGATTTATCAATCCTCGGCCTATCTCTCTGGGCTAAGGTTTGATTTCCTCACTAGATCTAGTCTAGTATCGACTCTAATACTAATATGGCAGATTTGTTTGTTTAATTGAAAGACTTCACAAGCCTTAAATACCAACCTCACTTGTACCGTCCTCCCACGCTGAGGAAGGGCAATGACAATGACCTTCAGGAAGGGCAATGACCTCTGCCCTATGGGCTAACTGACTGTAATGCATATTTAATCCTACATGAGTGATCACACAAGTGAAGGCTAAGTGTTATAGGTGGGAGGGTGGGTCGGGGCCTGACTGACCACTTGCTTAGCGTTGAATGTCCAATGTCCGTTTGAGGGACAGGTGGGTGGGGGAGACTGACCATTGAATTCCAATGTCTTATTTGGAGGACAGTCATATAATTGTCTTTCGGATTTTCGGATGAATATGTATGTCTGGCTATAGATATAGAAGTCATAGATCGGGATACCATTTGTATTGGTCAACAAATAATTTAGTTCTGGCGGAACTAATATTATACATCAACCCAGTGCTTGCATCATGTCCTGGCTCGGAGTGAGTGAGATTGGTTGCTTTACGCCCTTATCAACACATTTAATATGGTTATATCAAGGGTGGGAGAGCTGAGAGTGAGTGAGTGAGTGAGTGAGATTGGTTGCTTTACGCCCTTATCAACACATTTAATATGGTTATATCAAGGGCGGGAGAGCTGTGAGAGAGTGAGACTGGTTGCTTTACGCCCTCATCAACACATTTAATATGGTTATATCAAGGGCGGGAGAGCTGAGAGGGAGGCATTTTATGATCATACCCAGGAAATATAGATAGAGAAGAAGGGAGAGAGAGACAGAGAAAAAGAGACAGAAAGGCACTTTATGGTCATACCCAGGAAATAGAGATAGAAAAGAAGGTAGAGGGAGACAGAGAAAAGAGAAGTTTATGGTCATACCCAGGACCAAGATTTAGTTTGATTTTTAAACGAAATTTCAAACAGTTAAAATCTGTCACATTTATTAGAATCACGACTTTTTCGACTCAGTGCTACACACAAGCCTGTGCTACACACAACCCTGCCTAGCTCAGGGCTAGTATAAATACTGAGAGGCAGGCAGTTTATAATGATCATACCCAGGAAATAGAGATGGAGAAGAAGGGACAGAGACAGAGACAGAGAGACAGACAGAGAAAAGAGAACTTCATGGTCATACCCAGGACCAAGATTTAATTTGATTTTTAAACGAAATTTCAAACAGTTAGAATCACGACTTTTTCGACTCGGTGCTACACACAAGCCTGCCTTGGGGGGCGAGGGCTAGTCTAGTATAAATACATACACAGGGTAATATTGTACACAGGGTAATATTGTCAATATCCATTGACTCGCTGATAAGCCTGAACCCATCAGGAGGTGATCAACAACTGTAACAGCTGCTTGCACCCCCTCTTATCTTCACACTCATCGCATTTGCGCAACTCTTCACATCGGCGGTATCCGCCTAGTTTCTGTGTTCAGTCGGGTGTTGCACATAATTCCAATCTCTCACGACCTTGACCCTTAAGGTCAGGGCCTTAACTAGGGCGCCCTCAGTGGCCGTTCACCTCGTTAACGCTTGACCTTTGGGGCTGGTGTCCTTTAGGCGCCGGGGAGGGAGGGGTTGGTTGGTTGCCCAATGTTGCTGTCAGTGTCAGTCACAAAGGTGCTGTCAGTCACTGGGCAGGGTCTGTAAATGGCTTCTGTCACTGATGAGTTTATTGGGCTTTAGGGGTCACAAGTGAAACTCTGGGACATGTTAACAGCTAGCTACAGCTAGATTCGTTATTCTCTATGATCGCTTGTCCTATATGTGTGCTTAGTAGTAAAATACATATGTGAGTGTCAAACCGCCAAGTGCCATTATAATTCCATTAAGACCACAAAATGTCACTATATTCCCATTAAAACGCCCGAGTCCAAGGCCAGGAAACCGATTAGCGAAGTAGGCTGACATTATCTGATCTGAGGGTTTGGGCCGAGAGTGGATACCCTTGAAGGAAGTATTTGTTGTCAAGTCATCTAATATCTATGATTTTATTCATTTATTTTCATGATAAACGTATCAATTGGCCCAGTATCTTTCCCTCGGTTTGAAGGGACTGTTTCATCTTTGCGCCTAGGCTAGACATGCAAACCCCCTATTGGCTAGCTAGCATTAACCTCTAGAACCAAATGGCGATATTCCATTGCTTCTCAGTAAAGCAGTGGCTTGCACCGACCGAGGAGGAAGAGGTAAATATGTGGAGAAATAAATCAATATGACTGGTTTATCCGACTACCTCTCTACCTACTCAGCTCTACATGTCAAATCCTGCTTGATGGTTATTGGCCCCCTAGCGGGACGTAAACGATTCTTTTCCCCTGGCGGCCTATATACGTATCTGGGTATAAACAAGGTCGTAAAGCTTTTATCTACGGGCAGGCTTGGGGGGTGGGGTGGGTGGGGCATTGCCCTCTAGCCTAAGGGCATTTCTACTGCTGCAAAGCTACCCTCTGCTGCTATGCCATGTATAGCCAACCCTAATACTTATCTAATACCCTACAGTCAGTGACGCCCGATGACCACTGCGGTGAAAATCGACTTTCAGAAATACTAGTTAGTAACCTCAACTGCTGGTCAAAGCCACTGCCGGCAAGCCACAGTCTAGGCTCACAGCCTCTCAGATCCGATAAGAATGTATGTCAGTGATTGGACGCCTACTGCGGTAATAGCGTTCCTGGCATTATTGCAGTATGCATCTCAATGGGATTCTATTTGCATTGGATTCTCTCTTTCTCCTCTCTCTCCCTCTCCCCCCCCCCCCTCTCTCTCTCTTTCCTTTAGGAGGAAACTAAGGTTGTACTCTCGTTACTATCTCCTAACATGTACATTTCATTAAAATTATATATATTCATTATAAACACATGATACTCTCCCTCCCTCCTTCCCTCGATCCCTCCCTTGTCCATTGCCTGGGCAGGGTATCACCCCCAACCCCCAACCCAAGAAAGGCTTTCTCCTTCCCCAAGGTACCACCACCCAAGGGCTTCAAGGGTGGGAGGGGGGTCAAGGCTGTATAAGGGTGGGGGTGGGAGGGGGATCAAGAGGACAACTGAGGCGATCTGTGAGTGGTCTCAGTGACAGCCGCTTGGTGGCGCTAGCGTACGTCTCCAGGGCGAGGAATTATGTCTGGGGTCTGCTGTGGTAGGAAGACATCCCCGCTGGGACTTATTGATTTCTCCTCCTGTATGCCTGGCCTCATTCTCCTGCACCTTCTCCTATGGCTGCACTACCTCCTCCTACACCACTGTACTACACTCTATTTGAGATCTACTTGGAGCGGCTCGCCGTAGGGTCGCTTTGATGTTTACTCTAAGTAGGTCTCAAACAGTGTGTAGCACCACCTCCTCCCCATATACAATCTGATCTGAGAGGCTCTGAGCCTAGACTGTAACTCTTCAAATGTTAGTATCATAGATGCACTGTTTACCTTCATTTGCACAATATTTGTTAAAGTTTTTTAAAAAAAAGCTTAGATCAATATGTTTCTAAAGGGTTTAGCCTATTTATGAGTAGTGTCCCGGGGGTCAATATGACCTCACTGTCAGTATCTGTAATGTCAACCTATAAATATTGTATCTGTGTGTGGTCGTACTTAGCGCTGACATTTGACTTAAAGTTTCCTCTCCTCCTCCTCCTCCTCCCCCTCCTCCTCCTCCTCCTACACCACTTCCTCCCCCTCCTCCTCCTCCTCCTCCTCCTCCACCTCCTCCTCCTCCTCCCCTCTCCTCCTCCTCCTACACCACTTCCTCCCCCTGTTCCTCCTCCCCCCCTCCTCCCCCTCCTCCTCCTCCCTCTCCTCCTCCTCCTCCTCCTCCTCCCCCTGCTCCTCCACCTCCTCCTCCACAACGGTTGCATGGGACTCAGTAATTACAAGCCCCGGTTACTGGTTCCCACACCACCCATTCATCCACCCTCCGAGAAGGGGCCATTTGACTTTGGGCTTTCTAAACGGGTTCTTTCGGGGATGGGCCCTCTTTTCTTCTGAAGCGATTGGCGTTGGCTCGTCTTTGTAGTAATATTAATTATGGGGGGGGTTCGCTTGTACTTAGGTGTGCCTTGAGGAGGTTATGGGTCAGATTTTCAGAAAATGTACAATTCACCTTCACCAATCTTCTCAAATAACCCACATTTGAGACAAAAATGTGCTTCAAAATACAGTTTAACATAACAGAACTGATACTTTAATTCAATGTGATACCAACTATACTCAGATATACACGGTATTCATCATTTTTCAGCCTGATTTAGCAGAATTTCCTAAATGTGTAGAGCTGCCAATTGTACATTTTCTGGAAATCTGACCCTTATATAGGACATGGGTAAAAAGGCACCTTATGTTCTGTCTGTGTATGCAAAGTAAAAGGACCCAATGAACACGATAGTTGATTGCATATTTGTATTGTCTACTATCTATAGTCATCCCAACGATGGTTGATTGCATGTTGTCTACTGTGTATAGTCATCCCAAAGATAAATGAGTCAGGGAGTTTGGAAATGTAGTCTTCACACTATAATCCTCGCACAAATTTCAGACGAGAGTGAAGTTCAAAATACTGGTCAACATTTTTTCATCATTTTTAATAAGCTTATCGCTGGGTGGGGAATCGAGGAATGTGGCCGTCTGGACCTGACTGTACAGGTTTCCCGAGTCTTTCAATCCTCTAGTATAAGCAACAGTAATTAAGTTGAAAAAGAACACAACAAATACTGTATTTCTTTTTTTCTTAGCTTGCCTCGCACCATATAAATACTGTAGTTCTATTCTCCTTGGTGTAAGGTTATGCATAGACATCCTTATGTAATAATCAGGATCGACAAGTTGCCTTCGGCTTTACTGTCAAGTATAAACTATTCCCAGTAGAAATGCCCTGGTATGTCTCATAGCACATGAGGGCTGATATCAGAAGACACAGCAACCTACCCAATAATTATTAACAATTAAATGATTCATTTAGCACTTGTGGAAGAAATGCGCTGTCCTTGGGTAGAACCTAACTAACTTATAACCATGTAACAATGACGAGAGAATGATCGTTGGTGAATAGGGGATTTGCATGTGCTGCTACTGTGCATCATGGGATAGATTCTGATGAATCTGACATACCAATATTTGGCAACATTTTTATCGAAAATTGCAAGATTGTTTTTTAATTGGATGCAGCTGCTACCTAAGTTTCAGGGGGTAAAATCTTCCTTCTGGACTATAGTGTTCACCAATATTATAGCTTTTATAAATGACCTATGTTAACCAAATGTATGATGGGAACGATGAAATCTTGTGTTATGGAAACATTTATAACACATGGATATTGACATTAGAGCACTGATAAATACCCCATGCTGAACATGGCATGATTTCTTTAGATTTTATACCGTACAATTACTCCCATAATTCCATGCGAATCAGGATTCAAAATGGCGGCTATGCAAATCCCCTATTCAGCATGGCTGTCCGAACCCTCCACCTGTTTTAGAAGACATTGGCCTACACAAGGTATGTGTGGGGGAGGGGGGGGGGGGGAGGGGGGGTGATATCCTAATGCTGATGAGTGCTTTCATGTTCAAAGAGAAAATATGGGTGGTTGGGTGGGAGGGGGTATCATTGGTATCTCTGGTTGCCTTGGAGATGGGGTCCCAGTGTGGTGGTGACGATGTCTGCTGTTTGAATAATAAAACAATAAAGAGTTTGATTTATGGGTTTGTCAGCATAAATATGGGTTCCAACCGTACGTGGGTCCGATTGTCAGAAAATGTACAATTCGCCTTCACCAATCCTCTCAAATAACCCATATTTAAGACAAAAATGAGCTTCGAAATGCAGTTTAACATAACAGAATTGGTACTTTAAATCAATGCGATACCAAATATACTCAGATATATCCGGTATTCATCATTTCTCAGCAGAATTTCCTAAATGTGAAGAGTTGAAAAATCTGACCCACGTAGCTCAGTGCATTGGCCTGGTGGTGCTGCAGCAGTGGTGGAGGTGGTGGAGGTGGTGGTGGAGGTGGTGGTGGTGGTGGAGGGGGCTTGTTGTACAGATTTGTGCAGCTACTACCTACAGCCTGTAGCCCCGGCTTTACTTGATTATTCTGTCTCTGTCTCCTCCTTGTCCTTTTCTTTCTCTAATACCTAGCTTTACCTCGTGCTTGCTCTAGCTTACTTCGTGTGTGTCTTTTCCCCCAATCGCTCTCTTTCTCTGTTATCTCCTCTCTCTCTCTCTCTCTCTCTCTCTTTCTATCTCTGTTCTCTCCTCTTTCTCCCTTCTCTTTCTATCTCTCTCTCTCCCTCTCTCTCTCTTTCTATCTCTACCTCTTTCTCTCCTCTTTCTCCCTTCTCTCTCTCTCTCTCTCTCTCTCTCTCTCTCTCTCTCTTTCTATCTCTATCTCTCCCCCCTCTCTTTCTCTCTCCCTCTCCTCTCTCCCTCTCACTGAGTGAGAGGTCCCCTTCATTCCTCAATCCCTCACATTGATAGTGGCTTAGAGAGAAACAGATAGTGGCAACACCCTTGAAAGCGTTCTTCTAATCTTAGAATAAAAGAAAGCACCTATGATTTGTGTAGAAATGCTGGTAATACAGAAAACCTATTCCCAGGTCCATGTATGGCACAACGTTTGAACAGTGAAAAAAAATATGATTAATAGCGGGATTTAATTAGTTATTTTGATGCTACGGTTATTGCTGATTGCTTACAAATGTTTCTTTATGCTGTGTGGACGTCCATCTACGTCCTCCAGTCTGTCCCCTCCCACTAACCAGCCCTATACCACACTCTATATGGGTCAGATTTTCAGAAAATGTACAATTGGCTGCTCTACACATTTAGTAAATTCTGCTAAATTAGGCTGCAATTTGGTCAATACTAGGTAATTTGAGTATATTATGCATTGTACTGATTTTAGCAATCTGTTTGGTTATGTTGAATTGTATTTTGAACTTTATTTTCGTCTGAAATTTGGGTTATTTGAGAGGATTGGTGAAGGCGAATTGTACATTTTCTGAAAATCTGACTCATATAGAAATAAATTAATGTCCATATCCAGATTGCCTGTTTATCTTCCCTGTTCCCATGTAGGGAATAAACAATGTTTTTAGCGTGTATTAATGCCACAGTGTAGTTATTACTGGCAAGCGTACTATACTGCTTGCTTCAGCTTCTCTCTCTGTCCATGCCTTCAGCCATTCTTTTAATCTGGGATCACTTTAATTCTTTGTCTCTCACTGCTCTCCTATCTGAGTCTAATCTCATTGCTTCTCTCATATTCCTCTCTCTTTCCTCTCTCTGTGTCCCTCTCTCTCTCTCTCTCTCCCTCTGTCCCTCTCCTCTCTTTCTCTCTCTCTGTCCCTCTCCTCTCTTTCTCTCTCTCTGTCCCTCTCCTCTCTTTCCTCTCTGTCTCTCCTCTCTCTTTCCCTTTCCTCTCTGTCCCTCTCTCCTCTCCTCTCCTCTCTCTCTCTCTCTCTCTGTCTCTCTCCCTCTCCCCTCTTTCCTCTCTGTCTCTCTCCTCTCTTTCCTCTCTGTCTCTCTCTCTTTCTCTCTCTTTCTCTCTCTCTCTCTGTCCCTCTCTCTGTCCCTCTCTCTCTCTCTCCCTCTCCCTAACGCATATTCCTGCTATATCCCACCCCCACCCCCGCGCCAAATCCCCCCTCCCTATGTGATATATCCTCCATCCTCTCTGTCCCTCCCCCCCCCCCTACCACCCCCTCCTCCCGTACCCACAGTCCCACAACCCACATGCTGCACACCCACACCTTAGCAGCCAAACAACACCACCTTATTAACATTATTCCTCACCTATGACGTCATGTGCTTACATAAGGTCTAGGTCTCGCCATTCACCTCCCCCTCGCTACGCTGGCTCGCTACGCTGGCTCGCCGGGTGTTTACGGCCGGCTTACGATCTAACTTGACGTAACGTAACGTAACGCAATCCGATGTTAAATGTGGCCGTAGTAGTAGAATAGAGGCCACGCTTATTAGGTAATGTTTCACCTTATACTGCCACGCTAGCTTGGTGATTTGTTGTTAGACTCCGTACGATATGGGTCAGATATTTAGAAAATGTACAATTGCCAGCTCTACACATTTAGGAAATTCTCCTAAATTAGGCTGAAAAATGAAGAATACCGGGTATATTTGAGTATATTTGGTATCGCGTTCATTTAAAGTATCTGTTGTGTTATGTTAAAATGCATTTTGAAGCTCATTTCCATCTTAAATGTGGGTTATTTGGGAGGATTGGTGAAGGCGAATTGTACATTTTCTGAAAATCAGACCCATATGACCAATATTGTGAAGGGACTGAGTGAATGTGTGTGTGGGCTGTATCTATGGCTGAGGGACTTAGCTTTCTAGAATTCCCCCATACAACTTTCAATATGTATACATACAAAAACGTATTTTCATGTATACAAAAACATTTTTGCATTGATCATATATTTGACAGAATATTTAATATCTTAGGTCTAGCGAATAAGGAACTGTGCGATATATTCAATTTAATACCCATAATACACGAATGGCTTTATTTTAATAGATTACTAGCCTAATAATAAGTACTCAACAAATTTCATATCCGTCAGTTTTCGAAGAATTTCAGAGATGAATTGTGCACCGGCTTCTCAGCCCATCTTTATCAAGGCCCAATAATGAGAAATGACATGAGGGGGGAATAGCACTGCACTAAGGCTGTATTGGTATTTTACTCGTACCCCTCAGGCCCCTTGTCTCTCGCGGAAATCAATCGCTTGCCTCGTTCTTACGTCCTTGGGCTTGGCCAAGGCCCTTACTGTTAGCAAGGAATGGGTGT
>OW804097.1:125795397-126055405 GCA_942159475.1 Sthenelais limicola
CCCCAACCCTTTCCCCCTTCACCTACCTCCTCCCCTTTCCCCCCTTCCCCTCCCCCTCCCTTTCCCCCTTCCCCCTCCCCCTCCCCTTTCCCCCTTGCCCAACCCTTTCCCCCTTCACCTACCTCCTCCCCTTTCCCCCTTCCCCTCCCCCTCCCCTTTCCCCCTTTCCCCCCTTCATCTACCTCCTCCCCTTTTCCCCCCTTCCCCTACCCCTCCCTTTCCCCCCCTTCCCCCTTCCCCAACCCTTTCCCCCTTCACCTACCCCCTCCCCTGACCCCCTTCCCTTACCTCCTCCCCTTCCCCCTTCCCCTCCCCCTCCCCTTTCCCCTTTCCCCCTTCCCCAACCCTTTCCCCCTTCACCTACCTCCTCCCCTTTCCCCCTTCCCCCTTCCCCCTCCCCCTCCCCTTTCCCCCTTCCCCTCCCCCTCCCCTTTCCCCCTTCCCCCTCCCCCAACCCTTTCCCCCCTTCCCTTACCTCCTCCCCTTTCCCCCTTCCCCTTACCTCCTCCCCTTCCCCCCTTCCCCTTACCTCCTCCCCTTTCCCCCTTCCCCTCCCCCTCCCCTTTCCCCCTTCCCCCTCCCCCAACCCTTTCCCCCTTCCCTTACCTCCTCCCCTTTCCCCCTTCACCTACCTCCTCCCCTTTCCCCCTTCCCCTTACCTCCTCCCCTTTCCCCCCTTCCCCTACCCCTCCCTTCCCCTCCCCCTCCCTTTCCCCCCCTTCCCCCTCCCCCTCCCCTTTCCCCCTTTCCCCTTACCCTCCTCCCCTTTCTCTTTTATGAACTTGTACATGAGAATCACTGCCTGCGGACAGTATAAGACAAAACAAAGTCGATCAGGAGAAATAGCACTTCCTAACTTTACTATTTCCGTATTCTCCCATAATGCATTGCTAGTAGATTCAAGATAGTGTCCGGCTAAATATCTCTGTTAGAATTGGAGGGATGAATTGTGAACAAATCTTTCAAAAATGTGATGTGTTTCAGAAAAATGAGTCATAAGTCGCAAATTCGTGTTTTTCAAAGCGTTTTTTTTACAAGATCACATTATTGGAATCTTCTGATTTTTGGACGAGTGTGTCACTAATAGTTATGTCAATCGAAGTATCAAATCTCAAGACAATCTATGTAATATATCCTTTCGTTTTATAGGTCCTCATATGGACTACATTTAGTTACCTTATTGTTATTAACCACCAGAAATATTGGAAACTTTTTTTTTCAAAAACGAAAATATCAAACTTAAAATCTAGAAATACTTATTAGATTATTAGACTATTTACTATCATTGGAATCAGCTTGATTCCATCTTTTCAAATATAACGGTATCTCAAAATCTATTTTTTGCGACTTATGACTCATTTTCCTAAAACACATCACAAAATACCTTTGATTTTAATCTAAAACTTGTAAACTTTGTTTAAAAAAGAAATAGGTATTTTTGTTGAGCCATATGAAAAAATGGTTAAAATTGTGTCGTTTTCATTGAACGCACCTGTATACCATTAAGCTTAAACCTACCTGTTTAAGTAAGGTGTCAATTTCTAATGAACGCGTCTCAATGAGTCACACAATCTCATATTTCTGCATGGCAAATGTCAAGTTGCATAAGCTTCTAGTTGCATCAATAGGGGACTTGCATAGACGCCATTTTGAATCTTGATTCAAATTGAATTATGGGACTAAGTGTAAAATCTATAGAAAACATGTCATGTTCAGCATGGGATATCTATCAATGCCTCTAATGTAAATATCCATGTGGTACACATGTCTTCATGACGGAAGTCCACCATCTTTCCCATCATGCATTTGGTTTTCATAGATCATTTTTACAAGCTATGATATTGGTGAAAACATTCTTGCCATTTTCAATAAAATGTTGTGAAATATTTGTATGTCAGATATCAACAGAATCCATCCCAGCATGCACTGCAGTAGACATGCGCAGTGAGACATGCAACTCCCCTATTACACCGGGGCCAACAAGACACCCAGGGTCACAGAGTTCAAGGATACAAGAGTTCAAAAGTTCAAAAGTACAATTTAAAACTGCATTCTCAGCTAGAATAACACACACTCTCTTACCAAATCTACTCATGGACTGGATTATGTTGGCTGGATTTATTCATATCCTGCTGCTGTTATATGTTTATACAAGAGTTACTCATATTATGACTTATTGGACTGGATTTATCAATATTCTGCTACTGTTATATGTTTATACTACAAGAATTTAAACCTGAGATTCATTTCGGTCAAGAGATAACGGCACCTGTGAGTGATAATAAGGGAAGTTTTCACGGAGAAGGATTCGGGCGGGTCCTCCAAATACAAATGAGGACGTTTTAGAAGCCCAGTAGCAAAATCAACTGGACAAAATCCTCCAAGATTTTGCTGTACTGACTTTTAGAAGTGTTAGAAAAGAATGGAACCCAAAATCAAAAAAAATAGTTATTTTGTTACATGCTGTAGCTGAGAGTGCAGCTTTAACTGAGAGTGCAGTTTTGAAACAAAACAACTGACATACAGCCATACTATTCTGTCATATGGGGTAAGATTTTCGGAAAATGTACAATTCGCCTTCACCGATCCTCTCAAATAACCCACATCTAAGACAGAAATCAGCCTTCAAAATGCAGTTAAACATAGCAGAACTGATACTTTAAATCAATGCGATACCAAATATACTCAGATATACGCACAATTCATCACGTTTTTAGCAGAATTTAGCAGAAATTACTAAATATGTAGAGCTGCCAATTGTGCATTTTCTGAAAATCTGACCCATTCAGTAACGAGGTAGTGAGGTGGTATTGAAACAATAAAGCACCAACTTGACCACCAGCTCAGGAGGTGTGGACAAAATATTTACTTTGCCTCCCGACTGTCACGCCCCCCCTCGCGACTGATTGAAGAGATGCGAATATGGTGTTGGT
Source organism: Sthenelais limicola (assembly GCA_942159475.1). Lineage (NCBI taxonomy): Eukaryota > Metazoa > Annelida > Polychaeta > Phyllodocida > Sigalionidae > Sthenelais > Sthenelais limicola. The sequence continues at coordinate 125,798,331 of OW804097.1, forward strand.
ATAGTGAGGGCGTCCTGTTACCCATGGTTACTCAAGGGAGATGGGGAGATGGTGGCGGTGGTGGTGGTGGTAGAGGTGGTGGTAGAGGTGGTGGTGGTGCAAAGTTAGTAATCAGTAAAGAATGGGCGTTTACGTGGGACATGCAAAAAATGCAAAATTGACAGCTCTACACATTTAGGAAATTCTGCTAAATTAGGCTGAAAAATGATTAATATCGGGTATATCTGAGTATATTTGGTGTCGCATTAATTTAAAGTATCAGTTCTGTTATGTTAAACAGCAAATTGAAGCTCATTTCTGTCTTAAATGTGGGATATTGAGTGGATTGGTGAAGGCGAATTATTTTTAGACCCCCCTATTCAAGGATTTTGATGGCATTGTTCTTGTTTTTCTACTCCTTATTTCCATTAATTGAAAGCTGACAGAATGGGGACGTTATTTCGAGTCTCAATTTTGGTGAGCTACAATGTTGTAAGTTATGGGCTGGTTTTAAACACCCCTTTTTAATAATATCTCCGGGCTATAGTTAATAAAGTACTCCTTTTTCTGTTTTTCTCCGCTATCATCAGCAAAATGCACCCCTTTTTATAGGATTCTCTGGCCGGAGATTGCTAGCCAAAATGTATCCCTTTCCCGGAGAATTTGGGACCATGGGTGCGGTCCATATCTACCCCCTGAGTGGTGGGGGAGGGGGGGGGGGGCAGGAGAGAGAGACAGAGAAGGTAGAAAGGGAGAAAGGGAGAAGACAGGAGAGAGACGGAGGAGAGTAGGAGAGCGGGAGACAGAGGAGTGAGAGGGAGGTAGGAGAGCGGGAGACAGGAGGGAGAGGGAGGTAGGAGAGCGGGAGACAGGAGGGAGAGGGAGGTAGGAGAGCGGGAGACAGAAGTGAGAGGGAGGTAGGAGAGCGGGAGACAGGAGGGAGAGGAAAGTAGGAGAGAGACACAGAGAAGCATAGAAGGGAGAAAGGGAGAAAGGAGAAACAGACTGACATAACAGAAAAACAACTTATGTTCTCACCAAAAAAACACACCCCGCACAAACCATAGAAATGACAGGGAGGCGAGGGAGGGAGGGAGGGAGGGAGGGAGGGAGGGAGGGAGGGAGGGAGAACAGCAGACGATAATGAGGGATCATTAAGAACACGAGACGCCGCCGTTGCCATGACGACACGTCCGTCATAATGAATCCCAGAGCGAGGCTTTATTATCACAACGCCTCACTGCGGGGTGCAGCCCAGTTAAAAAGGCCCTTTACAACATTGCAAATTTAATCAGTGAGGATTGAAATTCACACTATTTCCAACTGAGTTTCAGCCAATTCACAAGTTCACTATTCTTTATTTGCTCTGTGTTTTCTTCCTTGTTCCTTTTCATGAGCTCGCGATCAGATTTCCGTCTAGTTAATACTTACATCTTTGTATCTTTTAGAAGGTAAAGCGAATGACTGTTGCAAGATTAGACGCCAACAGGTTAAAGCGAAAACATGAAGGCCATCTAAGAAGTGTTTCTATATTTCATGTTTGATGTATTTATAATGTTTGAAAACAAGTTTGCAATATTTCAGGGCGTACATTTAGGAGTGCAGTAACTAAATCTACTCATATATAAGATGACCTCTGAAACGCAAGGATTATATTTAAGACACTGTCTTACAAGTTAATAAAAGTCTGTCTTAAAAGTATAACTTTTTAACTACTTCATGACTAATGATGGGCCATCAAGTAATATCACAAACTATTTTTTTTATTGAGTTAAAGGACAAGACATGTATCTATAAACTATATTTGTCATGGATACACAAATACAGAAGTACTTATTAGATGTCCTGATGTTTACCACCATTGGAATCCTCATGATCTCATCTTTTTAAATATCCTTAAATCACAAAGTTCATCTTTTGCGACTTGTGATTCAATTCCTGATTTCCTGACTTTTCCCCACCAGACAACAAGCAGGAAAACCCAAAGGGTTAAGCAGTATTTAAGGAAAGTGATATTTTACGGAAGGCTTGCCATCTCCGAGAGCTAAGATATTAGGGAGATTTAGCAACCACAACGGACCAACACAACACTAATGCATTCACTAACGTTTAGTACATTATTATTACCATTGTGGGAATATCTCGAGAGGCCTGCAATGGAGATGACCTCGGCCTAGCACCTCTCGAGATATCCCCACAGTAGTATTATTATACACGCATTCAATATTGAGGCGTCGATGGCCGTTCATTACTTGTAACATGGTAATGGACTAGTACATTACCGGCGCATTGTCATGCTGATGCAAGTTTGGTGACGCAAGTTTGCCGGTGCGAGTGCTTTCTTCCACGATCGTATCACCTGTTTCTAGTTATATTCCTCTTGTAAGAAAACCAGATATGGTAAGTTATATTATTATCTTTTTAATTAAGCATGTTTTATATGCAAAATTAGGCATGTATAATAATCAACTTATAGGACTCGTTTCCGGACGGACGCGTTTATTTATGTGCCATACGTCAACTCTTCCAATAGGTGCTAAGTAATGTACAAATAGTTAGTGCGTCAGTGTTGCGTTAGTGCGTTGTGGTTGCTAAATCTCCCTATTAGGGGATGCGTCAGTGTTGCGTTAGTGCGTTGTGCTTGCTAAATCTCCCTAATGTAGGCAGGAAATACTTGTAAATGTCAATTTAAATTCCTCATTTGCATGCATGCGTCTCTTGAGCGTCGTCATGGTAATGTCAACGTCATGTAAATGTCATTCTCCGTCGCGTTAATTGAAACTAAAACATTAATCCCCTCTCGCCTGGGAATGATGTGTGCAACACTGCACATAACTTTGTAGAAGATTCTCCGAAATCAGGCTCATTAGGTACATTTGAGCATATTAATGTGATGTGTTACAGAATAAGAACTCATTCTAGGAATGTTAGTATTCGTCTTAGTAGGAAAACATACACCAAATTCTAAATGTATCTATGCCTTTCTGAAGTCATGCTGAGCAGTATATTTGTGATGTATTTCAGAAAATGAGTCCTAAATAGCGAATAATGGATTTTGAGATATCACCATATTTGAAAAGAGGAGATCAAGCTGATTCCAATGATAGTAAACAGTCTAATAATCTAATAAGTATTTATATATTCTAAGCTTGATATTCTATTCTGGATGAATAATTACCAGTAAAGTAACTAAATATACTCCATACGAAGGCCTTCAGTACCCAAGGATATATTTAATACAATGTCCTGAAGCTTAGTACATAGATTCATATCAATATAAGTGCTAAACCCTCCAAAAATCAGAACATTCGAATAAAGAACCTTGCATGTGAACCTTATTTTAAAATTAATTTTAAAAATATCAATTTCGCGACTAGCATTGAACACATCCATGCATAAATTACACTCATAGGTGTGCGGTAATAACTAAAGTTGTCATAAGAAAGTATTCAGGCGGGTCCTCCAAATACAAATAAAGACGTTTTAGAAATCCTATAGCAAAAACAACTTGACCGAATCCTCCAAAATTTCGGTCAAATAACAAGGAAATGTAGAAAATATTTTGTTTTTTTTCCGACATGAAGGATTGATTACCTTATGTTCACATGAGTCCTGAGATCTAGCAATTGCACATGTGTTTGGATCAAAAACACTCTTCCCAGACGGGGAATCGAACCCCGGCCGCGGCGGTGAGAGCGCCGAATCCTAACCACTAGACCACCTGGGAGATGTAATGGGACAAGCACCTAACCTTAGCTTGTGTAAGAACCCGCACGTGCTTGTTTAGAAAGAGTACGTGTACTAGTGTACACACATACTATACTGGCTAGTAGTCAGTAGAGGGATATACATAGAACAAATTGCAATAGTTTCAAACCTGGGTTTGTTTAGAGAGAGAGTGAGAGTTTCTTTTGCTTTACGCCCTTATCAACGCGAGAAATATGTATAGGACATTGAATTAAAATGATTGAAATTATGCAAAAATAAAAATATCCTAGAAAAAATGTTGTTATCATGAACTCCCCTAACCGTACATATTAAGAGTCTACAGTATTTTTTAAAACTTTCAACAATTGCTAAATTTGTACCCAGTCAGATCTAGGATATCCCAGACAGGTCTAGGAAAAACTCTCGTAGCTGAGAATTTTAGCTTCAATGGATCTTATTTCATTGTATTTCATTTTATTAACTGTATTTATAAACTGCATCCAAATTAATAGTTAACCCTGCCTTGAGAGAGATAATAACGTCTGGGAGAACTGGATCTGATCTAGAAGTCTGTATACCTATTTGTCTCTATTTGTCTATTTTTATAACTTCATAATGTCAGTTGGATAAATAAAGTAGTATCTTATCTTATCGTATATTAAGTCCTGATAAAGAACCCTACGTAATGTGTGACTATTATTATATTAATATAATATATTGATATTTATGTTATTGTTTTCCGTTTATACACTTGTAATTTTTTTTAAAAACATTTTATTGACCGAACATTACAGAATACACTCAGATGTACCTAGTATTTATCATTTTTCACTCTAATTTAGCAGAATTTGATAAATGTGTAGAACCGTAGATTGTACATCTTCTGAAAATCTGACCCAAAAATGCATGCACTTTAACACACACATGTTATACTTCAAGTGACTCAGTCTCGATCCGCTACTGTATAGTAATTATTTTTACTCGTTTGTATATTTGTGATGTTTTTCAGGAAAATGAGTCACAAGTCGCAAAATTGGTGTTTTTCAAGATCTCTTTGTTGGAATATTTTCATTTTGTCTAGTCCTTGCGGTTGTATGAATACATCTACCAAATTTTAAGACAGTTTATATGTTATATCAGTGCGTCTCTTAGATCATCCCATTGAGTATATTTAGCTACTTTACTGGTAAAGATAGCTAAACATCACACCAGTAGATGCTAAACATCACACCAGTAGATGCTAAACATAACACCTGTAGATGCTAAACATCACACCTGTAGATGCTAAACATCACACCTGTACATGCTAAACATCACACCTGTAGATGCTACACTATGAATCTCAGAATATGGGCATCGTCTGGAAGAAGTACATATATCCCCAACATCCATGTATGGACGTCCATTACAGGTGTGAAATATTCATGGCTATCCACCGATGCAGCTATTATGTAACAGGTCTACTAATACAGGTATACTATAGGGTCAAGTCCAGGTATGCCCATTATTTGTATGCATCATCTCTACAGTCCTCTATGGTCAAGTGGTTAGCACTTAAGACTCCCAATCTGAACATTGTGGGGTCGAACCCCAGACCAAGCAGGTTTTTCACATTTGTCCCAACATCACGTCGCATGGCAGGCCGCCGATGGCGGGGCGATCAGGCGTGATAGGAGTGCACGCTGATGGTGGGCTGGAATTGAGCGTCCCTTAAGCGGGGAATCCACACGGCGACTTCAGGGCCAAGTCGCCCATATTTTCGGCCCAAGTCGCTCAAGTTTTCAGTCGCTCTCTGTCGCCTGTTGTGTCGCCCATGTTGGCTGCTGTGTGGATTCCCAAACTAAGAACATCTTCTGGCGACATGGCTAATTACCTCGGCGACTTGCACGGGCGACACAACATGAGCGACTAGATTAAACATTTTCATTCCAGTCGCTCAAACAGTGAGCGACTTGGGGGTCATAAACCTGAAGTCGCCCGTCGGGAGGTCGCCCAAGTTGGTTTCATATGGCTCAACTGTGTGTGGATTCCGGCCAGTGAAACACCTTTGAGCGACTTGGCCTGTTTTAGCCAATCACAAGCCTGGAAAGCTTTGAAGTCGCTCAACTTCTAAGTAGCTGGAATTGTTAGAGCGACTGAAATATTTTTATTTCAACCGTGAAAAGTAGTTAAACCGTCCGTATGGCGTATAACAAAGATGATGTAACAGGGATTAGATAAGGGGGCTGATAAGTGACCCAGTTACTGATAAGTGACCCAGTTACTGATAAGTGACCCAGTTACTGATAAGTGACCCAGATAAGGGAAAGAGGTGAGGTGACCTTATGAGGACATGCCCTGTGGTTACTGAGTGCACTTGCCCTTAATGATTGGAGGTGGGAGAGATTGACCTTAGTGCACTTGATTGACCTAGTTTGGAAAGAGATGGGAGAGAGAGAGGAGAGAGAGAGAGAGAGAGAGATGAGAAGAGGGGGAGATAGGAGAGGGTATGGCTATGTACAAATAACATGTGGCTTTGATGGATGTATGGGAGGGGTGCAGGGGGGTTTGGGCAGGTGTGAGTGAGTGAGAGAGCGAGAGAGCAAAAAAAAGAGATCAGTGGAATGAGTTTAAAAAGTTGAAATATAGTAAAAATGCATATAACATTTGCGGGGTATGTGGATCATCATTTTTGTATTTTTATTTGTACTGGTTGTAGGGTAAACATCAATTTTGTTTAAAAATAAATGACTTATACTGACCATTTTTTTTTGATGGACAAATCACTTTATATTTAAACTATGCATGGAAATATTGGCTTCATACACTTTTGCAAATGTATTACTGACAACTCATACGTCGTGAACGTTTTTCCAAATCATGAGTCACTTAAACCTAATTATTTTATTTTTAATGAACTTATAGTGAATAGACCTAATTTATATTGTACTATTAATATTATTATTATTTTTGTAGTGACTGAACACTAACTTATTTTGATGACATATATTAGATGCATTGAAAACTCAAGGAAAGAAAATTGGTTTTCAGGTTTACCTTGGAAAGCACATATATTTAACAATAGTAAGAAAGAACTCAAGTGTTTACATGAATATTTGCATGGATATTTGCACATACTGCAGGTACCACGACCCACTTGGTTCAACGCACAAAGGTGTGTTTCTTTCCCATAAAGACGTGGTATGCACATGGTAGATAGGAACGAACGAAATGCCACAACGATTTGTGGCTGCCGCCAAAGGAAAAGCCTTAAAGCAGAAATTTGATTTAGCAATGTGCTGTGTAAGTGACAATAATGTATATTTATTTATATGTATATACTTATAGCTATACCTACATTTATATTTAATAAGAAATTACCCGTATTAACGTTATATGAAATAGTACAACAAATAATGCATTACTGAAGACCTAAGATCAAGGTAGAAGAAACCAAAGACTACCGGTTACAACAGAGGCAAAAGTATACAAAAACATACATTGCAAACTAAACAGGATACCACGTGAACTATATTAGTTCAGGCATGTCATAATAGTAAACGACATGCTGAAGAAAGGGTATCCTATTTAGTTAATGTAAAAATTATTATATGACTTTTTAATACATATGTGAAAAAAAGATAGAGAAAGACGCTGAAACGCCGGGACTATCTAAGCGGGCATAAAAAAAAAGCTGAATGAATGTAAGCTAAATGGTAGTCCATTTGTGCTAATAGCATACATTGCAAACTAAACAGGATACCACGTGAACTATATTAGTTCAGGCATGTCATAATAGTAAACGACATGCTGAAGAAAGGGTATCCTATTTAGTTAATGTATGCTCTGTGTAAGTATGCAAAGAAAAAGACCTTTTATTTAAAAATAAGTTAGAAAAACATAAACCAATTTATAAAATACCAATGTACTATTTGCTTTTGTGAGTATATGTATATAGGCGCAATGAAATGATAGTTTAGAGCTAAACTAATAGCATGCCAGGGACTAATGACAAACGCTTTTACAAAAGTAGCATTCTACCACTTTTGCTAACCGTTTTAATGTGTGATGAACTGATGTGTGGATAAAGCGTTTACAGCTATATTATTAGCATGGCAGTGACGCATTATCTATACCACAAGCATAGTAAATGGCAATATTGATAGGGAACAAGCAATTGGTTAATATATAAGCGTTAATATTTATGTCTATTATGGGAATATTAGTTTTTTTGCACAAGTAGTACAAAAAGTAACAACTGCTACCGGACGTGAAGGTTTTCCCATGTTAAGCAGTCACTTAATTTTATGTGTGTACTATTTATATCTTAATTATGTGCATATGTCTTATATATATATATATACAAAACACCAAGTATCTAAAAAGGTACTACTAATAGTACCCCCATTACCACATACAAGACTACAATACCGTCACAAACCTTAGACCCAACATACAATACCGTCACCAACCTTAGACCCAATACCGTCACAAACCTTAGACCCAACATACCACAGTGTCAATATTATATATTGACACTTAATGTTCTTTATGTTATTAATGAAATGTCCATGCATTTAAGTATTTTATTCTAATCTCAGGTAAAAGATGAAGCAGCCTTTTAAAAACATTGTCCATTAAAAGTAGGTGCCATGGAAGGCGTATTACCTGAAACCCGGAATCCCCAGCGTGTCTTACCACGCGCCATGTGCCACAGTGTACACTGATAGCCCTAGGATGTGCCATAACATCAAGAAAGAAGTCACTCATGTCACTTAATCTATGGAGATCCATATCCCCAAATGCTGGGAACGTACCACCTGCCATACTAAACATTAACCTTGGATTAGCCAAGGGATTGCCAAAATCGGGTACACATAAAGTTATATACAAATCTTCGGACAAATGCCAAATTGTTTCACTTTCATAATATTCTGAATAAGCCATTGTAATAATGATTGTGAGTATGATACACAATATAACTTCTTTATAGTACAGTAAGCTAAATGCCTGTCTATTGAAATATAAAAATACTGCAATTATTAATTACCTGACATATAACTTAGTTAAAATAAAGTGATGGAAAAACCCCTGTACCTGGAAATAAAGCTATGTTACAATAATAATGGAAACAAAAGTGTAAATATTACCAACGATCCTATATCGTTCATCGACGCCAGTCAGTGCACGAATGACGCTACATTGTATTACCATACATTATATACGAAATGGTTATCACCCGGCTTTACCAAAGACAGACCTTTTAATCATAGATGACGCTTTGCACCATGCTTAATCCCAGCCATACTGCCTGCATTTGTTTCCATCCTAATGATAAGATATGCATTCTTTTTGTGATTAAGCGGCCTGTACAAATCCGCTTCTTTGTTACAGAATGACGCAAACAACAGATAGCTACCGATGTAGCTTCTTTCCCACGACGCTATACAAAGGGTTTGACTGATATAACACGAAAAAGTTGCATAACAGATAGGCACACAAGCATTCATACACTGTAAGCTATGCTGATAATAACACGTTCTATCTATTTTATTTTATACCGAATGATAAACCGTTATAGAGGCATCATATGACGTACTTTTTACATATATTTATTAGATACATATATATATATATACATATAATCAATAAAATATATTAAACGAAGAACGCCCCTTTTTTTTATAACCTTTTATATATATAAGACTATCTGTTTAGTTATACCATTTATTTGCATACACACATACACACAATGGATATCAAAATTATATTTGTGATTCTTGGATACTTTATTCATTTGATACAACCAGTAGAATGGCTACGATGTGGTAATACAAAACTTTGTTTCTGCAGTGGAAGGGAATTGGTTTGTTTTGGATCAAAAATATTTCGTTTACCATTGTTTGGTATTGTGAGAAGAAGATCAATTCGCATAGCTACAATAAGAAATACCCACCTGACATCACTCGATGAATTAAGCATGGAACATTGGCCTGTTTTGTATAAGTTAAATATATACAACAATAATAATCTATCAGACTGTAATGGTAGTAAAAAAAGAATAAGCGCCGAAAGAAGCAACTTAATTTTGTACATGCCATGCCCTATGTTAACAACTGTGTCTGATAATATATATACTACTGAACAACATTTAACTGAGACCTCAACTATGAATATTACAACAACCCTAATACCAGAACCTGACAATGGGCATATTATATTATATGCAATATTAGTAACATTTATAATACTTATTATTTGCACATCGGCTGCATGTATAATATGTACGTGTAAACGTTACTATGAAAACAAAAACAAATTTAATATTAGTTTGAGTCCTATATACATGCCCACGGTTGAGACTAACTTTTAGGCGGTACACCTTACCTTTTAAGAATGTTTACGTTACCAAGGTAACATGGAAAATCCCCATCCCTTTCCTCTTCTCCTGTGCATTGGTCAGCACCCTACTAACCTTGTCACCCCTAGTTTATTACCCTTGTTCTTTGATTCATAGTAACCGTCTTAGAGTCCCTTTTGAACCTGCCTCTTGGAGAGTCAAGACGGTATTGAAAATGTCTAATACGTTGACGATACTGTTGGTGTGTTTTGTGCTGTGTATTAACTTTTCACATGCATATAGATGTGCCAAAAAGTGCACATGTTTTAGGGAAACGAGCATTGTGAAATGTGCGAACAAGGACCTGTTCGCCTACCCCAATTTGAGGTTTCTAAGAGGTTACCGAAAAGTTGATCTGCATGGAAATAACCTGAGCAAGCTACCACCGCTGTACTATTTCGCCATATTTCAAAGGATAGATCTACGAAACAATAGGATACAATGCTACGAAAGACCTCATCCAAAAGTAATTCTCGACTACTGCCCTGTGTACGACATTTCCAATAGCACGACAAAGAACAACACAGATCAAGCAAACAGTACCGGAATTTTGGCCAATACCTCAAAATCAAAAGAAAACGGGCCCGCCATTTATGTAGGCATCACAACTGGTTCATTGGTTGGATTCGGTGTGATTATTTCCGTAATTGTTGGACTTTATGTAAAAAGAAACCAATTACAGTGCCCCGGACAAATGCCCTACCCACACTATGAAGACACCGCCGCATCACAGCACCGGGAAAAAGGCGCGGGTAACACTGACGAAACTGAAGTAAAAAAACCGGCTACCAAAGAACAGACCCCAAAGGTATATAGGCTTTATTGTTTTTGGGTAGAAACAGCTGTAAACATAAGCATGTTGTGTACAAAATATAAAAAAAAATATATATATATATATATTGTAGATTCATTTTTTTTGTTTTTATTAATATAGGAAACATGCAAAAGTGTTGCTACCGGTGAAAGCGCTTCTGGTCATTACGATGCGGCAACATTCGTACAAGAATTTGGACCTTCAGCTCTTACTGGAGTTGACGGTAAAAGGGCTGGCAAGCGACCCATCAGCTCTTTGTATAACCCCTACCGTAGACCTGCCCCTAAACCACCAGCAAAGCAACCAGAAAGGGTGTCTATTGTAAAACCTCCTACACTTGTGATTAGTTGCGACCATACCAATGTTGCTATGAAAGACCTAAGCATGCTTCCCCGCAGACCACCCCCCTCACCTTTACAAACAAGCCCAGAAAAAGTTCGCAAGGTTACCAATGAGGCAGCAAAGGACAATTACTTTTTTAAAACTGACCAATTGTAAATAGCTATTTTTAGTACATGGTTAAAAAGTATGGTACTTGATTGAGTTACACTTGTTACCTTATTTAAATTAGTTATGAAGTGAAAAAACAAAACCGTATGATATGTTACTTTTTAGTTAGTACAAGTCTTGCCGTATGGATTAGTATGTGGCTGAGAATGTAGACAAAACCGTATGATATGTTACTTTTTAGTTATTACAAGTCTCGCCGTATGGATTAGTATATGGCTGAGAATGTAGACAAAACCGTATGATATGTTACTTTTTACTTAGTACAAGTCTCGCCGTATGGATTAGGATATTGTTGAGAAAGCAGTACAATATATTACTTTTTAGTTAGTACAAATCTTGCCTATTGATTAGTATATGGCTGAGAAAACAGTACAATATGTTACTTTTTAGTTAGTACAAGTCTTGCCGTATGGATTAGTATATGGCTGAGAAAGCAGTACAATATATTACTTTTTAGTTAGTACAAATCTTGCCTATTGATTAGTATATGGCTGAGAAAACAGTACAATATGTTACTTTTTAGTTAGTACAGATTTTGCCCTATTGATTAGTATATGGCTGAGAAAACAGTACGATATGTTACTTTTTAGTTAGTACAGATCTTGCCCTATTGATTAGTATATGGCTAAGAAAGCAGAAAAAACAGTACGATGTGTTTTTACTTTGATATTGCATGGACAAGGTATATTATTGTCATATAAGATGTTAAACACACCTATAAAAGTGTATATAATAAAGTAGTGCAATATATATATATTATTTGTGGCTGGTTATTAACATGTTTTTTGAATATATCAATAGCATTACCATACTAGACCTATCTAATCATATCATGGTTATCTATTCTATAGAGTAGTCAGTAAATGGCGCGAGATTTTGATTTAGATAAATATAGCTGAATACCAAGTACCAATGGAAAAATATATATGTCCCACCTTTTGTCCCCCTATTTTTACGTAAACATGTACCTTTAGCACTTTTACTTGTCCTACGTCACATATAGATAAATTGTGAGATTGGGAAAAAGTATAAAAGGCGTCTAAATATGTAGAGAAATGTTATTAGCAGTTGTGAAATGCAGGGAGAGAAAGGTGCCTTTATTCCTATTCTACCAATTGAATAGTCTATTAGACAGACCCTACGGTATGTATCTTTACATTATATTGTCAATATCTTTACACTATATTATTGTTTTTTAGTAACGTATTAATAACACATAGAATAATGTTAATATGCTAGCTGTTAGTTTGCTGAACTTACACTTTTTTATTTTAGGCCAATTCTATATATTTAAATATATAAATTTTTAGATGAGTGCAGACGAACTTAGTGGAGATGATTTGCTTGACAGTCTGCTAAAGGAGGTTGGCTTATTTGACTCGGACCCTACATTACTTGAGAATGAAGCTAATAATAATTTGGATTCATTTGATAGCTCAGAAATTGTTCAAATGATTAATCTATATGATGAGATTGATTATTTAACAGAAGGATGTTTTAATTCATCGCCTCCTAAACAAAATGTAAGTTATCTTTGCTTGTTCAAACACTATTTAGGGTTACGCGAGGGCATACAGTGACCTACATGGTTTATTTATAGAACGCTTTGGGCTTTTCTATGCCGACGTCATTTAAAGGATATTCCTAAGCGTATCACTTGATACGGGAACTTGACCTACATGTTCTATTTATAGTGTGTTTGGGTGTTTCTATTTTGACGTCACACACCCATATAATATCTCGCTAGGCGAGAGAGTTTACATGAGAACATACGGGTACTTTCAAAATGGCTTCCAAGGAAGACAAAGATACGTTGTGATGCTTTATAACATAACAAACATTAGACTTTACATTTATTGCAAATATTTATATACAGTGTAAAGTACATTTATTCAATGTGTTTGTAACTACTATACCTTTATACCATTAAGCATGCCTGTGGAATGTGTGAAAGTAATTATTTATATCGGTAATTTAGTGTGCGTACACACTACAGCGTATCGTGCGATGCCTACATTACATGTTATTTATTTTGTTAGGTTGACAAAGGGCAACTAAGAGATGTATCTAATGTAGAGTGGTCACCTTCCCAGCAAAAGCTACCTTTAAAGAAGAGACGGTTAAGATTTGATGGGACTAACAAACCAAACAAACGGCTAAAACATGGTGAAAATGCAGAAAATACACAGCCTTTTTCTCCGGACACTACTACGGTAACTTATAATAACAATATATAAATATATGCTTATAGTCTTATTATTATATTATGTTACAATATGTGACGCTAAACTTTACCATTGTAGGAATGTAGGGATACGTTAATATCACCTCCACCTATATTTTGCTTTATAGATTTGGGTAAGTGTGCGAAAGACATATAGTTTGTAAACCATACTAGTCTGACACCTGGTGTTAAACGTGTATACTAACTATTTATGTTTAAAGATAGATATTTTACACACTATACATGCGTTTTATTTTATATATATTTTATTACAATGTTACATATGTATACATAATATATATTGCAGGTAAATGTAACAGGGGCATCTTTAAATCCTTCAAATCAGCTAGCGGTAAATGGTGCTTTAGACGCTCAAAAGACCAAACCTTGGAACCAACCGTCTACATCAGCCATACAGCCATGGGAGATTGCACCTGAACATGCCAATAAACAGGTACTACCTATAATTTATAACGCTTTACTTATTATATATTTTGATTGTGTTATATACTAGTATATAACACCTGGTGTTAAAACATGTATACTAACTTTTTAGCTTTAAAGATAGATATTTTACACACTATACATCCGTTTTATTTTATATTTTATCACAATGTTACATATGTATATATAATATATATGAAAGCTTATTGTTATATCTATATATATATATATATATGTTAATTAAGTAAGATGTATAATTAGTGTTTAATTTTAAATAGGTGGTAGAGCAAAGTTTAGAAGAAGAAGATTTAGAACCAACTTCCGAAGGACGTTCCAAACCAACTCCAAAAAAAGATTCTGAACAGACTTCTACACCAAGCACAGACCAAGCACCAGCCTTTGATCAACATGACGAAAATGCTAAAGAACATGACAAACAATTCTCTCAAGAATCAGCCTTAACACAGACAAACTTGCAAGTACCTTTAGTAAATAATGACAATAACCCAATATACACATTTAGACGTCATGGTGTACGTCGCTTTTTAAATGATGGTGCTGTTGACACAACATACGAAGTACTATTTAATGACAGGTTTAATGGTGTCAAACTCTCTGACATGTATGGCCATTTGGAACAAATGTTTCAAGAAGTGTTGGCTATTGCAACAAGAGGTTTGCAAGATGATGATGGTATACGCATTATTTTAAGACATAGAGATATCAACGATATTGTTATACCCCTTACAAATGTTGGTAGCTTGACAGTTCAGGATATTTTTGAATATATTCAAAATGTACTTAATAGCAACGAAGATATTAAAATGAATAACAATTTTAATATCATAATTGGAACTATCAAAAGGCCTGTTGGGGGAATTGGAAGAAAGATCTTTAACCTTGTTCAGGATATTAAGGATAAAAGAGCTATCATTCAAATTGAAAATCAAGATGACAACATGTGTATGGCTAGAGCCGTTGCAGTTGCATTTGCCTCAACCTCAACTGTTCCAACAAAAACTTTTCATGATCTAACCAAACATATGAACAATCTAAGCACTGTGGAAAAAATAATTTCTATTGGTAAAGTTTCTGAATCTTTTTATAGCAATATAAAATGTTCATCTCAAAATAGATATGCGCAAACTAGATTGGCAACTGCTCTATGTACACATGCACATGTTGATACATCCAAACCTGCATCTCTTAACGATGCACTAGCATTTGAAAGGGTAATAAAAATGGGTATAGGAATAGTTTCAGCCAGTTTGGGCAATAAATTTATGCGTATACCTTCTGTTGATGAAAATGGCAACAATATCTATGATCAAAACATATACATCTACTATGTAGATGATGTTGATACTGTAGCCCAGATAGGTCATTACCATGCCATCACGAATATACAAGCTTTATATGGATCTGCATACTTTTGCAAATTTTGTTTACACCCATACTCTCATGGTTTTGAACACAAATGTTCGCAAACATGCAATATATGTTGGAACACCGGTTGCACTCTTTCTGACACACCTGTTAAATGTAATGATTGCAATTTAACTTGTAGAAGTCAAGGCTGTTTTGATAACCATAAAAAGGTAAAAAAAGGATCAAAATTATCAAACTGTAGTAAAAAATGGCAGTGTAAAAAATGTAAAGCAATAGTAGATAAAACAAAAAGAAAGGTTGATAGTCACAGGTGTGGTGAGTGGCTATGCGGTATGTGCAACATGTATATTGTTGGTGAACATTTGTGCTTTCAAAGAGCCATTAAACCTGAAAGTACAGCACATTTTAAACACATTTATTATGATTTTGAATGCAGACAGGATTCTGTTAATGAGTGCAAAAAGGGTAATGCACAAGATATTAATGTCAGATGTTTTAAATGTAGGGATGCCAATGTTCAGTGTACAACATGTAGTAAATGCATCAATTGTAAAGAAAGTTGGTGTGGTTTACCTATACACAGACCCAACCTTGTAGTTGCACATTCGGTTTGCAATGTGTGTGAAGAACAAGACATAAACTTTTTATGTTCAAACTGTGGTAATAGATGTGAAGTGTGTAACAAAAAGGATAAAAAGGGTGAGTATGAACTGGCACTTTGTGAAAACAGTCTGTGCGGCAAAAGGGAAAAGGTCTGTGCTGGTGATCAAACCATAAACACTTTTGGAACATGGCTATTTAGTGAACAGCATCGTAATTTTACAGTTTTAGCCCATAACATGAAAGGGTATGATGGCTACTTTATATTAAACTATCTTTTAGGGCAATCAATTATTCCAAATAATATAATATACAACGGGTCAAAAATAATGTACATGTCTGTTGGTCGTGGTTTAAACATGCGCTTTTTAGACTCTTTAAACTTTTTACCCATGCCTCTTGCTGCCATTCCCAAAGCCTTTGGTTTATCAGAACTAAAAAAAGGTTATTTTCCCCATTTTTTTAATACGCTGGCTAATCAAAATTATATTGGCGCCTTTCCAGACAAGAAATTTTACGGAGCAGATGACTTTTCCTGCAATCAAAAAGAGGTGTTTGACAAATGGTATGCTCAACAAGATGGTCGGTTTAACTTTCAAAGTGAAATATTGGATTACTGTCGCTCTGATGTTACCATTCTTAGGGAAGGTTGTATTAAGTTTAGACGAATCATGATTGGTATAACAGAAGGGGAAAACAACACTAGTGTAGATCCCTTTAACAATATAACTATTGCAAGTGTATGCAAAACTGTTTTTAAAACCAAATTTTTGTGTGAGGTACACTCGGTAGTTGTAAAAGATGCAAATGGCTGCTGTCAAACCATAGTCGGTAGATATATGAATAATCACTGGGAATATGATATTGATGGTGCTACTGTACGTGAACATGAACTTACCCAAACTAAAACAATCGTGTCTAAAAAATTTGTTTCTTCCCCTTTGGGACAAGTGCCTATGAGGGGTATGCATACCGATACACATAGTAATGATTCAATTTTATGGTTAGCCCATATGGCCAAAGTTAATAATATTTCAATTAGGCATGCACTCTCTCCCTATGGTGAGTACAAGATACCTGGAACACGTTACAAGGCAGATGGTTTTGATGCTGAAAGTTCTACTATTTATTCCTATTTGGGATGTGTTTTTCACGGATGTATTACATGCTTTGGTGATGTACACACCACATTAAGACACCCATACACAAAGGAACCACTTAGTGTTGTATATGCCCGAACCAAACAAAGGGAGTGTAAACTAAAAGAGTTGGGCTATAACTATGTTCCCAAGTGGGAACACGAATTTAAACAAGACGTAGCAAATAACAAAGAGTACTACAAAGAGCTAAAAATGTCTGTTAGTATGGAAGAAAGGTTGGACCCTAGAAAATCATTTTTTGGTGGTAGGACAAACGCTGCAAAGTTGTACCATAAAGCTGCTGTTGGAGAGCAAATCAAATATATTGACTTTACAAGTTTGTACCCATATGTTAACAAAAAATGCTCATATCCTATCAAACACCCCACCGTGCTATGCGGAAGTAAGGTTAATCAAGATATTTCAAACTATTTTGGAATTGCCAAAGTAAAGGTACTGCCACCAAAAGGTTTGTACCATCCTGTTCTTCCATACACATCGTGTGGTAAGCTTAAATTTCCGCTTTGCAAGAATTGTGCCGACTTAGAAAATCAAAACACCTGTGTTTGTTCAGACAATAAACGATCTATAATAGGAACGTGGTGTACACCCGAGTTAAACAAAGCAGTCGAGCTAGGTTATAAAATTATTAATGTATATGAAGTGTACCATTGGGATCAAAAGTCATCGTTTGATGGTAAAAGCGGTTTGTTTTCCGATTATATCAATATGTTTTTAAAGTTAAAGCAGGAGGCTAGCGGGTGGCCTTCTTGGTGTACATCCGAAAGTAATAAAACCAGGTACATTAATGATTACGCTGCCATAGAAGGCATTAGTCTTGATCGGGCAATGGTTAATAAAAACCCTGGTTTAAGATCTTTGGCAAAGCTATGTTTAAATTCATTTTGGGGCAAGTTTGGGCAGCGTAATAATTTTACGCAAACTTCCATCATTAACAGTATGTCTCCTAATGTTTTCTATGAGTTAGTAACAAGTAAAGCCAAACAGGTTTGTGACTTTCATATACTGTCCAAAGATGCAGTTGCTGTTATGTGGAAATATTCTGATGAGTTTATTCCTGTATCTACACATTCCGATGCAAACATTTATATCGCAGCATTTACAACGTGTTATGCACGTTTAAAACTTTATTCAGCTTTGGAACTGTTGGGCAAGCGTGTTTTGTATTACGATACAGACTCTGTTGTATTTATTTCTAAGAAGGGGTTGCCTGAACCGCCTCTAGGGGATTATTTGGGTGACTTTACAAGTGAATTACATGACGGTGAACATATAACAGAGTTTGTTTCGGGAGGTCCAAAAAACTACAGTTATTTAACATCACAAGGTTCTCAGGTGTGCAAAGTTAGGGGTTTTACTTTAAATGCACGAAATTCTAAGGTTATCAATTTTAAGTCTGTTCTCAAAGAAGTTTTAGGTGAAAAACAACATGCATATTCTGAAAACCCACACAAAATTGTTAGAAATAAGAAAAATGTAACTTTACATTCAAAGTATGAGAAAAAGGCCTATTCTGTTGTATATACAAAAAGAGTCATTGGGGAAAACTATTTTACATATCCCTACGGTTATTAAACTACGATTAAATAAAACAATACACAACACATTTATATAATTATACTTGTTTTTTATTATCAATACAGTTTATTATTTTCTTACATAATTTTAACATTTCTCGATTCATCAATCTGAACCATGCCTGGAAACTTGGCAGCAATCACAATCGTTACAGCATCTGGTAAAGCTGTCGCAAACTTAATTTCAAGCCTAGTATGACCTTTTTTATGCTGATTAACCAGTTGTGTGCAGTCATCCTTACAAGTATTGAACTTATACAAACAAAATCCTTCTTTATACATTTCACGTGATATATGGTTGCTACTATCTTTATTATAGTTGTCTTCAAAAAGTGATAAGTATGCAGACATATAATTACCCGTTACATAGTCAGGTGTTAAAGGTATGGATGGTGTAGATCTCCCGTCAACGTAATAAGCTATAAAGTTGCATTTAAAATTCATAAATGCATATGGATTGGATTTATAAGTACCATTATATGCATCAGACTTTACTATGCCCACAATTAGTGAATCTGGCACACCACCTTGAAATATATCTTCACCTGTACATGACAGTTGTCCTTTGGCTACGGCAATTGATTTCATAACAGTTTCCTGATAAGGGTATATGGCAGGTTCTTTTTTTAGTTGTTCTGCATGTGATATCATAACATTAGGTGCTAACTCTACAGTATAAACCTTTAACACAGCGTCTAGTATATCTACTTTGTAATCAGCATCGTTATTTTTACTCATTAACTTAAACTTATTACTATTAGGTCTAAATTTAAAGCTAACCTGTACACCATTAGGTATAAACCGTTCCTGCTGACAAATATCTATGTATATAGGTCCTTCCATGTCAACAGGGTTGCTCTCTTTCATTAGTTGTGCTCTCTTTAGAAATGCAGGGTTTTCTCCGTTAAGGGCATCAACATCCTCAATTTTGTCTTCGTCCTGGTAGTACAACTGGGATTGAAGTTTTGAGTCCTTGGGTCCTTGACCATAGTTAAGAAGCGTGTTAAAGTAAGCATAATAACAATAGTTTGTCGAAATGTTTGGCGAAATAACCTGTTGGTTTAAGCTGACGTCTACCTGGTTCCACAATGAGTGTAAAAACAGGTTAACAGGTCCAACATTAGCATCTGCAGGAGGGTTAGTGGCACCGGCAGTTACTTTTGGTAGTTTTTTCCCATCACCTTTGATAATACGACATTTGATCCTAAGGCGGGTTTTCTTTAGGTCCAAATACCTGTTTCCAGAGCCTGAAACATTAAATTCGAGTGCCCCTTCAGAATTTATTTGTCCCACAGGTCTGTATTCAATCCATTCAACACCTGTTATAGCTGTATTAGTAGGCGGTTTGTAAAATAAAGCAAGGTTCTCTGTGTGAGCTAAAGCCATTATAGTTGCCTTTTTAGATGCGATGTTTTAGTACGTTTCACCTTGGAAAGCTTGCGTTTCACTTTGGGAGATTTTTTTCGTTTGCTGCTCGATTTAGAGTTGTTTACTGTTGGACGTCCTTTATGCAAATGACTTCTTTTTTTAGTTTTCTTTACATTTAAGGAGTTACAGGTTTTTCTTCTCTTGGGTGAACGACCTGCTTGTTTAGGGGGTCCTTTGGGTTTTCTCTTTAGAGACTTGGCCTGTGCAACAGCTTGCTGGGTAGGGCTTACAATATTAAGGGATGTCTTTGTAATTGTAGAAGGTGTTGTGTCCCCCTTCAATGTCCATACACCGTGTTCATCAGGACATGCACTACCTTGAGACATGTCGCTATAGTGCTTTTGCCACTGTTTAGCTGTCATTGTGAGTCTTTTTGATAAATGTGTAGTGTACAGGTCGTCGGTTCATCGGGAAATGAAGGGGCAACCACGTTTCTGTCACTTTTTATACTTATTCTTATATTGCTAACCACAGGGTGTATAACTTCAAACGCCATGGAAGAATCATATCTTCGCACTATTCTGCCACCTTTACCAATTACTATTCTTTGAATAATAGGTTGTTTTGTACCATATATATGACTGTCCTTTACTAAATCGCAAAGTATCATTAAGTCAGACTTAGTATACGCATGTGTTTTTATATCCCTTAAAGCACAGTACCATGTCCCACCCTCCAAAAAGAGTGGCTCAACAAGTTCAGTAATGAATTCATAAGGACCATTGGCAGGGTGATACTCCACAGAGTCGGTACTGTTTAGAAATATAAAATATTCCTTTTCCATCGTTTCTACTGTGGTTCTATTATGTCTGCCTCGTTAATCCAACTGTCAAATTTCCGGGGCCAGTCGAGCCAACGTACCTTTACTTGAGCCACACCGTTTCTACGTCTTCTACCTACTATCTTTTCTATTTTAAAGTTGTCCTGATCGCTTATGTCAACCTTTTGAAGTTGCTGGTTGTAAAATGTTCCTTTTATAGGATCGTCAAACCAGTCAATCAAAGTATATATAGGAATTCTATTACGACGTCTCCTTGTGGCCACTTTAAATACTTCCCCAGACCACCTTTGTGAATATTCACGATCAAACTTATCAGGGGTATAAGGTATTCTTACATGATCACCAATATTAAACTTGTACTTTTGGTATGGATAATCAAAGTCTGATTTAGGTTTTCTCTTCAACTTAAACTGTTGCCATCTAACATTAGCTTCATTTTCTTTGTTCACATTTACAGGTTCAATCCCTAAGCTACCGTGTATTGTATTGTTGTAACTTGTTACAATGTCTTGAAGTACATTAATATAACGCAATGTATTGTTTTCAATCAAATATCTGTACAGCTTAGATTTAATGGTTTTAATACAACGTTCTGCATAGTTTGCTTGTGTAGAGTTGTTTGTAAAGTAAATAGAAACACCTTTCTTTTTCATATATCTTTTTACCTTTACATTATTATATTCACTACCCATATCAGTACGAAGTGCTTGAGGTTTTCTGCCTTCTGCAAATATCGAAGTAAATGCTCTTATCACCTCATCTGCATATTTGCTTTTTAACGGTCTCACCCATATAAATCGACTAAATAAATCAATTGCAAGAAGAAAATATTTATAATTGTCATTTTTCTCTTTCAATAGAAACATATTGGCTGTATCCGAATCCCAAATCTGATCAATAGAGTCAAAGTTAACATGATTTCTAGGAAATTGGGATGATACATGCCTGTTTATTGTATAGGAGTTTTCCTTTTCGTATGCACTTTTAATATCACTTAGTTTAATATCTGTGTTTGGGTCTTGCTTTTTTATACTTTGCAACGTCTTATTCGGTCCTTGGTAGCTACCAGGTGTAGCAGGATCTTTGTATCTATTTCTAATTATGTCTTCCATGACTCACAGCTTAATCCAGCGAATAGGTTTCTTGTTGTTGTTCTTTTTTTTTTTGTCTCGTTTATTTTTTATTTTAGCTATGTACGAATCACTCACTCGAATTGTTCTTAAAGGTGTTTCACCTGGTTGTTTGTCGGACTGTGTCGCTGCAGGTGTAAATGAGGTATCAGTTTTTTGTGTTACTATGGGCATTGATGATAAAGAGTCAGTTTTTATATTAACTTCTTTTCTTTCCTCTTTTACAGGGGTCTCCAATGTTTCTAGTCCAATGTCACCAGTCACTTTTTTACATTCGTTTAAGGAACCTTTTAAGCTTTTATATTTTTCAACAGGTATCAGTATCATTTTTTTAACACTCATGGTGCAAAGGTTAGTAGCACAGGTCTGGCCGCATGTAGTAGTAATACAACCAAATTGGGATTAGTTGCAATTTTGTCCTTTCTTTTTTTTATGCTATTTGATGTGTCTCCAATATATTCTATTTTAGATACATATGGTTTAAGTATCTTCTTGTTTTTGTTTGTTATAGGTATAGCCCCATAAAGTATGTTAACAGCTATTTCTCCTATTGCAGTCACTTGTCCAGGTAATAAAGTTGCCAAAATAACCTTAACTTGCTTTTTGTCCGGTTTTTCACTTAAGAAGGTTAGTAGAGACCAATTCTGTTTCACGTGCTTACTCATGTCAAACTTTTACAAGAGTGTTACATACAATCACTAATAGCATCCTTTTATACTTTTGGAATGTACACTACACAATCTTCATTTGGAAATATGTGGGTACGCAGTCTGTACTTGGTGTCGGCATGGGGACTGCTGTCTATAACAAGATAGCCATATTTTTCTTTTGTACTGTCCTCGTAAGCATCTTTTAAAATGTTTGTACGACCTGGGTACATTTGCTTGGCCAAATGTGTTATTTGTGATACGTCTCGAAGATTTTTAAACATTACAAGGTACCATGTGTTTAAAGCAATGGTTCGAGCATTTTTACCTGCTTGAAATAGGTTCTGAGTTAAGTAAAGTACACTAAAGTTTTTATGATGGCAACCTCGAGTCATCATCAGTTCCATTTCTTGGCTTTTCATAAGTTTATCCATTAGGTCGTCAATAATAACTAAATTGTGGTATCCATTGGACGACAATTCCTCAAGTAACTCTTCTGTAGGTAAACCTTCATGCATTGTTAGGTTAGGTATATTCTTCTCCATTTCGCTAAATATAGGCTGCCATATCCCATAGCAATACAGTATGGAATGAGGTGGATCTCTAGCAAACATGCCTTTCACATTTTTTAAAAAGTTAAATGTCCAAAACGTCTTACCACTGCCTGTACACCCAACAACACACGTACTGCTGTTTGGTTCAAAAGGTAATAAACTTTCTACCTCCCACCACCGTTGGTCCTTCTCCGTAGACATCTTATTCGATACTAATGCATGTCACAATTATAAACGTTATTAAATATAGAAACAAATAACTAGTTGTTTGCAATATTTTCTTTTTTTTATTCTCAGCCAATGTCATTCAAATATTACAAATGATCACACAGTGTTTCAAATTCATAGTATGTATCGGATTTTTCAGCAAGAACATGTTCAGGGTTAGCATTTCTCAAACAATCAACTACATCGGAATATTTTACTCTATTTACATCAAATAGGTTCTTAACAACGTTTGCTGCTTCAATCAACCTTGGTGTCGAAATACGAAGATGACAAGGTCTTGCATGAAACTTTGTCAAGGTTTCAGGCTTGTCAAGACAGCCAAGAGTCATGTGGCTATCCTGCCCCGGCCTATTGTTTTTACACCCCGGGCATTGTTGTTTAATCCTCATTCGGTATTCAAGTTTTAGCAGGTGAGAATAAACTTTGTTTAGCAACGTTGAACTATTGGCAGTTAGTACATCATCAACATTAATAAGCATTTTTGTTTCTTTGTCTTCAATATTATTACGCTTAAATACACCGTCTGATACACAGTTTGACCTTATTAAATAGGCTGTACTCGATTCATCAGTCGTCTCCCCTTGGGCATTTACATACTTCCACGTGTATACTGGCACAGTGTTCATTTTCACTCGTTTTCCTTCTACGTCATATTCATCATCATCATCATCACCATTTTCAGTGCTCAATGAATGCTTTCGTCCTTCGTTTTTATTCGCCTCCACCGCTTCTTTCAACCCGTTATATTCAACCTCATTAATGTTCATGGAGAGCCCACTAAAAATATATAATAATGGTATACACTTTTAAAATTTGTATTCATTTACATTATATAAAGTCGGGTATAATGTATTATATGCAATTGGTAGTTTATAATATGTACTTACTGCAGTCTTTTCCCGTTTTCATCCAGCTTGTTGTAGCAAACATATATCTTGTCTTGATATTTAGTCAGTGACACGGTCCACACAGCCTTTTCATATATCACCCTTTCTACTTGTCCTTCTTCTTTAAATGTAGAAATGTCCACTAGAGGTAAACTATGTTCAACTAAAGTCCTAGGAATATAGGCTGTTCTCACATTGTTGTTGTTAAAAGGCTTCCTTTTGATCAGTTTAAGCGTGTTGGCTGTGATTTCAAGGTCGAAAGTATTGGTAATATGTACAGACTTCATGGCTGCTACTTGTAGTATGGTTAAAAGATGGTTCGGTCCAGTTTTATACATGTATACTAACCACGTGTTCTTGCTTATCTTCCATCATTACAGAATCATAGTATGGAATTATTGTCTGACATCAGCTTATTTTATAATGGTATGTTTGTTAGGTTTAGTCGCAAACAACTAGGTTATCACCATCAGAGGAGCTATCATCACAGCAGCACCCTGTCTCAATCAAAGGTCGTGAGCATGGTTCGTCATAATCTTCGGAATGTTCTTCACATGCAATACAGTGCTTTGAAAAATCACTAGCCTCCCAGTATCCATATGCTGAATTGCAATGCTCACATCTAAGGTAATCTTCTTCTTCTTCTTCTTCTTTCCTCTCCTTCTGTTTTGTAGCTTTTATGACCGCATCTCCACAGTTGGCAACATGTTTCAAGAACCGTGCAGGTTCCCAGTACTTAAACTTCATATCACAGTGGCCACATGTCAAGCTGTTATCCTTTGTCGGTTCTGATCCACCCTCATCATCAACGTTGCCAATTGTTGCCTGTTTCTTTTTATTTTTCAAGTTTTTTTGGTCCTCCTCAAATAGGTGTTTTGCTTTGGCCAAAGATGCAGCTTTTTTAAGCGCAATAAGTGTCATACTGTCTGTCTGAAACTGTTTTAGCTGCATTTCAAGTAGTACATTATGCTCGTGCAGTCTCTGGTTTTCTCTAGTGATTAATTCACACACATCACCATTCATCCTAATGTCTTTGGCATAACGTCTGTGTTCAGCTTCCATTTGGTTATATTTCCATTGAGCGGCGTACATTTCGTTTACTTGGCTGTGCAACCTCTTGTTTTCTACTTTTTGCTCATAAATATGGTCCATTATTTTACCAATCCATGTGTCCTTATTAAAGGAATCTTTGCCATAGGTATACGTATCCATCGTACTAAAAGGAAAAGGGTATGGTGTGCAGATTCAACAAGCTTTCCAAAGTGTATATATATATATATATATAGGGTTCAGCTATAGTCCCTTTTATACAATCCAAAAATTGCTATTTATAACGCTTATCGAATGTAATAATACAATAATCAAAGTTCTCACCACCACCACAACCACCAGTCACTCACACCTGCCCAAACCCATTCCTCTTATCTCTCTCCCTCCCTCCCTTTCTCTCTCTCCCTCAAGTACCCCCCTTCACTCATCAATCCCATCACTCCTATAATTAGGTCAATCCACACTCTCTCTCTCTCAAAACAATAGGGCTAAGCAAGTGCACTCAGTGACCTCACATCATGAGGTCACTGACCTCGTTCCCTTATCTGGGTCACTTATCAGTAACTGGGTCACTTATCAGTAACTGGGTCACTTATCAGTAACTGGGTCACTTATCAGCCCCCTTATCTAATCCCTGTTACATCATCTTTGTTATACGCCATACGGACGGTTTAACTACTGTGAAAGCTTGGCGACACCAGCATGTAGCCAAAGATAAATCCCTAGTGGACATTGATTTGAAGGGGCGACTTGCATCTTGTCGTTCATTCTGAACCCCACCATAATGTCCCAAGTCGCCACACATTAATGCATGTCGCTCAATTAAAAAGATATTAAACAGTTGGGTGAATTTTGTACAGTCGCTCATGGTTTTTGGGCGTCAATGGATTTAGGCCTTTAGACGTATACTTTGGAGGAGGTAGATTCAGCCACAATTGTGATGTGTTATAGGAAAATGAGTCACAAGTGGCTAAATTGGTATTTTCCAGTCGTACATTTACAAGATCTCTTTGGTGGAATGTACTTATTTCATCATTAAGTATTCCAACTTAACTGCACGAAATGTATCCCTACAGGTTTGCAAATTGCGTAACCAGATTTCAGACAACCTGTACTTCAAGTAGAAAAAATACATCCTGATGATATTGAGCACCGAGTTAATTTCTAAGCTGCGAACTTGTATTGGTCACTGCATTAAAGATACCCTTAACATTGTGTAAATTGTGTCACCAATATTTCAGGACAGTCTAATAAATATATCCATGCATTTCTGAGGTCATCTTTAATATATAGCTTCTTTACTATAGTCTGATAAGTATTTTTGTATTTTAAGTTTGATATTATTATTTTTGAAAAACTATTACTATAGTATATAGTATATAATTTACTATAGTAAATGTCCGCTCAGAGATACTTCAAACTTTTTTTCAAAAATAATAATATCAAACTTAAAATACAAAAATACTTATCAGACATCCTAGCGTTTACACGTAGAGATTATACACTCCGGGTTATCAGTGATATATAAGATATATCCCAGAATGTGATTATTGAGTTACTCTAATCCCTTGTCTGTGATACTAATCCCCCTCCTCCAGTCAGCTCACATATCACCATGGTGATCTGTGTTAATCCGGATTAAGTCCAGGATTATCTGACTTCCTCCTGTGAGGATTAGTAAAGGGAAGCCACCATATGCATGGGAAACCCGAGAGTCTCCAAAATGCATTGTGAGATATCTTCATATGTGATGTGTTTCCGGAAAATGAGTCATAAGTCGCAAAAAATAGATTTTGAGATACCATTATATTTGAAAAGATGAGATCAAGCTGATTCCAATGGTAGTAAACAGTCTAATAATTTAATAAGTATTTCTAGATTTTAAGTTTGACATTCTCATTTTTGAAAGAAAACAGTTTCCAATATTTCTGGGGGCAATGAACAGTAAAGTAACTAAATATAGTTCATATGGGGACCTTTCAAAAGAAAGGGTATATTACATACATCGTCCTGAAATTTGATTCATCGATCGATATAACTATGAGTGATAAACTCTCCAAAAATCAGAACATTCCAATAAAGTAATCTTGTAAAATAAACACTTTGAAAAATACCATTTTTGTGTTTTACATAATTCCATGAAACAAGACTTCATCTTTCCCAGAGTGAATTTAGTTTGTAGTCTGTATGAAAATATTGCTAAAATTAATATTCTTTATCAGATTTGAACTATAAAAAAAAATTGTAATTCGTCAGAAATAACCTATATTTGATGAAAGATTTGCATTTGCTTTGCTCTGGAATCTACCAGCTGGTAAATAATGTCATTCACTTATAATTATTATTTATAAACAGTATTCTTTCTCTGTTAAATTACCTCTAAAAATCAATGTTAAAAGGCTTAACAAATTGTCTTACCTTATTCGTCCACTCTGATCAAAATTATGCTTTTCCACTTGAGTCTCATGAGATTATCATGTATCATTAAAATGTGCTCAATAAAATTTCTTTAAAAAAAAAAAAAAAAAAGAATCTATCCCAAAATGCACTTTAACAGACATGCGCAGTGGCACATGACAATCCCTATATATTAAGGAAAGCCCAGGACTGCGTGGGGAAAATTGCCACTGAATCCAAAGAACTGTCTATGCTTTGATATTGATGTACCAATATTGAACCCCTTCCCACCCCCTCATAACGAGTGCCTATATGTGATGTGTCACAGGAAAATGAGTCAC
Organism: Sthenelais limicola; assembly: GCA_942159475.1. Classification (NCBI taxonomy): domain Eukaryota; kingdom Metazoa; phylum Annelida; class Polychaeta; order Phyllodocida; family Sigalionidae; genus Sthenelais; species Sthenelais limicola. Next base: position 125,826,558 of record OW804097.1, read on the forward strand.
AAGTCGTCAAAAATGGACTTTGTGATATCATTGTATTATTTGGAAATATGAGATCAATCCGATTCTAATGATGATTAACATTAGGACAGCTCATGAGTATTTCTATATTTAAAGTTTGATATTTTTATTTTTGAAAAAGAAAGTTTGCAATATTTTTGGGTGGACAATTACTAGTACAGTAGAGCTCTTTAAAGATAAATACCAGCGTTGTCAGCACTGCAGCAGGCGGGAATTCAAGGAACTAATGCATGAAACAATTGAAGTCAATATATTTTGATATTGAGAAAGAACATGGTTGGGGGAATATTAAAGGCCTAAAAACTGGATGTTATCATATTATTTTGTGTTTTAGGGATGAGTGAAGCTTACTTCCATTCACTATTGATTGCAATGGGGGAAACTCATTGTGATACAAGTTTAGCTGAATAACTTTTTTTTAGTTCAATGACCCCTTATTTTTTTTAATTGAGAGGGTAGAATAACATGTCAGCAATGTATATGCAGATTTTAAAGAAAATCGTATGATTCAATCATATGCTATTGGGGAAATGCAGAAAATACCCGTTTTCCCATAGACTTCTATAGTGAAGAGTAGTAAATTTCAGTGGTCCCTAAAATAAAAACTAATCCAATGACATATGTTTTTTGGGGGCTTTTTGGGTTCCTCCAACCATGTTCTTTCTAAATCCAAAGTTTAAAGAAAATTCCATGATTCATTCATTTTTGTATTAAACACTGGTATTTATCTTTAAAATGGGCTTATGAATGCAGATGTATGGGTTAGATTTTCTGAAAATGTACAATTCAACTTCGCCAATCTTCTCACAGAACCCGGATTTCAGACGGAAATAAAGTTCAAAATACAGTTCAACCTAACCAAACAGATTGCTAGAATCAATGCAATGCCGAATATATTCGAATTTACCCAGTATTGACCAAATTGCAGCCTAATTTTGCAGAATTTACTAAATGTGTACCGCTGCCAATTGTACATTTTCTGAAAATCTGACCCATATATTTAATTTGAATTTGGCACAGGTATTCATACTACTACAAGCGGTATAAACCCCAAAGATGAAAACATTCCAACAAAGAGATCTTTTGAATAAAACACTTTGAATCACTGCGACATATGACTCATTAATCTGCATCACAAATATAATACTATGAAACAGCTAATATTTTGTAGATTAGATGCCTTTAAATGTGATTGTTAACAATGGATTTATTGACTGCCCTAGGCACTGACACCTGGACAAACACTACACAGCCTAGAGTCTAGCAGCAGCTCCATATGAACAGTAAATAATGAATTAAAACATTGCTGACTCATGGTGGAACCAGCTGACTGTTTGTCACAAGTTGCCACAATCGGATTTTGAGATATCAACATATGTGATGTCTTTCAGGAAAATGAGTCATAAGTCGCAAAATATGGATTTTTAGATATCACCATATTTGAAAAGATAAGATCTAGCCGATTCCAATGATACTAAACAGTCTAATAATCTAATAAAGATTTCTAGATTTTAAGTTTGATATTTTCGATTTTGAAAAAAAAAGTTTCCAATATTTCTGGGGGTCAAAAACCAGTAAAGTAACTAAATGTAGTCCATATGAGGACCTTCAAAAAGAAAGGATATATTACATAAATTGTCCTGAAATTTGATACATCAATTGATATAGCTATAAGTGATCGACCCACCAAAAATTAGAACATTCCAATAATGAGATTTTGTGAAAAAAACACTTTGAAAAATATTAATTTTGCGACTTATGACTCATTTTCCTGAAACACATCACATATATGATCTGTTTTTAGCAAAATGAGTCATAAGTCACAAAATTGATATTTTTCAAAGTGATTTATTTATAAGATATCTTTGTTGGAATATTTGGGGTGCTTAATGCTGCTAGTAATGTTAATATATATACAAAATCTCAAGGCAATGTATTAAAAATGTCTATGCATTTCTAAGGAATTTCTTATGAAATATGTTTAAGTACTTTATTAGTAATTATCCACCCCAAAATATTAGTAACTTTTTTTTCAAAAAAGATATCAAACTTAAAATATAGAAACACTATTTAGATATCCTACTGTTTACTACCATTAGAATCGGCTTGATCTCAACTTTTCAAATATGATGATATCTCAAAATTAATATTTTGCGACTTTTGACTCATTTTCCTGTAACGCAACACATATTTGAAAAGATGAGATCAAGTGGATTCCAATGATAGTAAACATAAGGACATCTATAATAAGTATTTCTATATGATCAGGTTAATGTTTTCATTTTTGAAAGAAAATGTTGGTTATGGTCGAAAATTACTAGTATAGTTAATATGTTATGTATTTCTAAATATGCTCTATATGATTACTTTAGAAATAAAACAGAAATGCACGGATATATTTAATACACAGTCTTGAAATTTGAAAGATGTATTGTATTCACATGATTAGACACTCCAAGGAAGAGGTCACATTAAAAAGATAACTTTAATTTGAAAAATATCATTTTTGCGACTTGTGACTCATTTTCCTGAAACACATCACATATGTATTTATACAACTGTACCCCAAAATGAGAACATTTTTACAGAAATATCCTGTGTAAATAACGTATGAAGAATAAGTTTGTTTCAACTTTAACGAGACATGACTACCAATTTTTCCCTGAAAAAGCCGACAGGCTACTTCCTCAGCACCAATTACGTTATACCCGATACATCGAAGAATGCAATAGAGAGAGAAACGCCATTTTAACATCACTGTATAGGAATCAGCAATGATATCCACCTTAATAGCACCTACAGACATTTTCCTCTCAATTTCATCAGGAATTGATGCAGCATTAATGCACACAAATGATGGTAGAGTTAGGTTTAGGCATCAGAAATATACGGAACTTTTGAACATAGCAGTTGGGCCTGCTATAGATAGCCCTGTTGTTTATGCATGCTCGCACAGGATGTGATAGTGTATGGACAATGTAGGGACTATTAGACACAAAACAATTATGTATTTCAAGGTCGGAGGGAGGGAGAGTAGGGTCAGAGGGGGGGGGGCAGTGTCATTGAAAATGAGAAAAACGATCCATATTTATACAGAATAATAGCCTAAGACCACTCCAAATTGCCATCAAATCTCGCGGTTTTGCTTCTGGACCTCATTTTCCTCTGACACTTCAGATATAACTCACTTCATCCAGACATGGACAAATGTTTCCTGTCAATAGATGTTATTAATAATGTAGACTTGGTCAACATTACAAGTGACCTTATCTCATACTAGGCACTGCATTCATCATCAGTCCACCTACTCAAATGTCGTCTGCTACCATATTTCATTCTTTTTGTTCAATTCTCGTTCTCTGCATTTTTGTTTTATTTTTGAAAAAGATTTTTTATTCAATATGACCTGCCATCGAGGCTCGTACAATTCTAATAGCTAGTTTAGTTGCGTCCCTTTATATTTTTATTTTTTTTAGTGTACACTTCTACCATCGAATAACGTGTTTGTTGATTAAAACAAATCTGGTATTACATTGACAATAAACGATTTTTACTACGACTGCTCTTCACTGTCCATTTCTTTCAACATTTTCCACCATAAATTCTTTTGGATCTTGCCATTCCCTTGGAAAAATCCTCTGTCTCGTTCTCTGCATTAAAGCGTCACTCTCAGCTTACGTCGGTGAAAAACTAAATATTTTGTATCAACCTATCTAAAAGTCATTTGACCCACGTTTTGGAGGATTTTGTCCAGTTGCATTCGCTAAGGCGCTTCTAAAACATCATCATTTGGTGGCCCTGGCTAAGACCATAAAGTGCCTTTCTGTCTCTTTTTCTCTGTCTCTCTCTACCTTCTTCTCTATCCTCTATTTTATACAGAATGGCACTTTATAGTCATACCCAGTCTGTTAGTGGTTTAACATGGAATCGTACATAGTGTAATGCACCCTGAGACTGGTTGTGTTTGTATAGTTTAGTTCTGTCTGCATGGTTACCAAACTCCAAATCAAATCAAAATCAAATCAAATCAAATCTCTTCCATCAATCATTGAATGTATGTTTTGTAATTATCATTATATTTATGCTTAAATCTGAAGACAAAACTGACAAAGAACCAACTGTCATCATCACACCAACTTCTCGTTGTATTCCACCCAAATATAACTATGGTTACATTGGAGGATTTTTTCTTGTTTTCTCTTCTTTTGCAGGTCAATATTACATTTATTTGTTTTCTCTTCATTTAAAACCCATCGGTAATTAATTAATTATTTGATGGTTACTACCAGTGATTTAGGATATAATTACATAATTCGGGCAGATTTTCAGAAAATGTACAATTCACTTTCACAAATCCTCTCAAATAACCCAAATTTCAGACGAAAATAAAGTTCAAAATACAGTTAAACCTAGCCAAACAGATTGCTAGAATCAATACAATGCCGAATATACTCAGATTTACCTAGTATTGACCAAATTGCAACCTAATTTAGCATAATTTACTAAATGTGTACAGCTGCCAATTGTACATTTTGTGAAAATCTGACCCATTTAAGTGATAATAAAATAACCATGAATACATATTTAAAACTGGGACATTGACACTGCACAAAGGAATCTATGACGTGTTTTATACCAAAATAATCTGTTTTTTTTTATTAAATTCCCATTATTTAAATGAGCATCCTGTAAGTAATGACGTCAACTCCAATAACTCCAATTAGGTATGTTAGAAGGAATGAGAAATATTTATGCAATATAGCAATCCTGTACTATATCATTGAACTCTCCACTCTACAGGTGCAATATAAGTATTGCACCTTTCACCTTAATAATACATATCCCATATATAGTCATAAGATTTCCTCATGGAAAGGCTTCAAATAAACATCTCTTTGGACTCACTCCTTCCATATCTTAACATTTCAGTTAAAGCTGCATTCTCAGCTATTACCATGATACAAATCAGATCAAATATATTGATATTATGACGTATTTAACAGAATTCATATAATTTTTGATGATCTATTGTTAAATCTAATTATCTCTCCTCACTGAGAATATCGGCTCATAAGTTGCATAGTTGTTAGTTAACAGATTCATCATACATGCTTTAGATCATGAAAATAGAAAAAAATCGAGTCATAAATTTGAATTTTATTGATAATCTTAGTAAAAAAAACCCAGGTTGGTTACCATGACAACCCCACGTAAATCCCTAGTGAAATACGCACTTTGCGTAAATCACTAGATACGTTGTTTTCAGAGATAATAATAGTTAATAAGCTATATTAAATCCTTGTTAAAGACAATTAATGAGTCGTATTAACCTTGATTTCAATAAACTGATTTTACAAGTGGGGTACAAACTATACATAGCCTCTATTGTAGATCTACACTCTGTAGAACCAAAACTCAATGCTATACTCTATGAAGTTCCGTTGCTACAGAGGGTGGACAGAGTGTAAGCGATATAAATAAACGTCTCCACAAACCAAAGGACAAACCAGACGTACCTGAAGATGTCAATCGCTGGTAGACATGACTCTGTCATTAACCGTTCTACCTATTAGACCTTGCTACCACACGCAAGTCTCATCATGCCATGGTATAGGGCCTTGTACATGAATCAAAATGTACAGCTAAACTAGGCTACATGATATCAACGTGTATATCTGATCCCAACGTCTACAGGGCCTATAACTATACCCCCATATTTTTCACCAAAAAGGTTCAAATATAATATAGTACATTATTGAATATGAACGAAGAAACATTAATACATACATTTCTAACTGTTTAGATACTATTCTGTAAGTATTCAAAAATTAAATTTTGAGCGGAGGAAATACCGGAATTCCGCTATTTCCACTAAATCCGCTATTTAGTGGATCTAGTTATGAAACAGGTCCTCATGCGATTTTGCGCCGCAGAGGACTGTTTTACACTAAATTCTGTGAGAATCGCATGAGAATCGGCTTAGTGGACTAGGCCCTGTATGTCGTATGTGATGTGAGAATAAGTCACAAGTCACAGAAAAGGAGGTATCTAACTGCTTTTCCACAAATATATGGGTCAGATTTTCAGAAAATGTACAATTGGAAGCTGTACACATTTAGTAAATTCTGCTAAATTAGGCTGCAATTTAGTCAATACTAGATAAATTCAAGTATATTTGGCTTTGCACTGATTCTAGCAATCTGTTTGGTTTGGTTGAACTATATTTTGAACTTTATTTTCGTCTGAAATTTGGGTTATTTGAGAAGATTGGTGAAGTTTAATTGTACATTTTCTGAAAATCTGACCCATATACCCTTTATCAGAATCCTTTCATTTTTAGAGGATATAGTGCTGTCAGTAGCTTAAATACATGTACCAAATCTAAAAAATGTGTATTGAATAAGTCTATCCATAACATGAGGTTTTCCTAAGGAGTATATTGACCTTCCTGAAGAAGCCCGCCATAAGGGCAAAATATTGGGGAAAACAACAATAACACCGAAAGGAAAAACGGCTCGAGTGATTATTTGTGTTGCGTTACAGGAAAATGAGTCACAATTCGCAAAAAATGGATTTTGAGATATCAACATATTTGGAAAGATGAGATCAAGCCGATTCTAATGGTATTAAACAGTAGGACATTTAAGTAGCGTTTATATATTTTATGGTTGATATCTGTATTTTTTTTAAAGAAAAAAGTTATTAATGTAATTCGGTGGACAATTACTAACAAAGTACCTAAATATGCTCCATAAGAAATGCATAGATATATTTAATTCATTGCCATGAAATTGTGTACATGTATTAATGTTACTCGCAGCATTAAGCACCCCAAATATTAAAATTTTCAAATAAAGATTTCTTAGAAATAAATCACTTTGAAAAATATCTATTTTGCGACTTATGACTCATTTTCCTAAAACACACCATATTTATAAGAACAGAAGAGTATATTTAATTACTTTAATGTAGTTGAGTGACTATCAATAAAAATCATTTCCTCTAATGCATACAGAAAATATAGAAGTATTTATTAGATGTCCTAGTGTTTACCATCATTGGAATCCCCCAGATCTCATCTTTTCAAATGTAATGATATCTCAAAATAATAATTCTACGAGTTATGACTCATTTTCCCGTGTCACCTCACATATGTCTGAATTTGACTTGGATTTACATCCAAAGGTTGACCTATTACCTTGTCATGTGTATTTCACCATATGTCAATATCACACACCAGCCAGCCATATTGAAGTGTCTGATTGCTGATATAAATATTGATAATTCATGTTTTCTTACCAGCTGGGGGTATAGCTCAGTGGCAGAGCATTCGACTGCAGATCGAGAGGTCCCCGGTTCAAATCCGGATGCCCCCTTCATATTTTTTCATAATTTATGAATTTTAAGATCACAATTAAACAATCTAACAAGATTATAGAGACCCATTGATTATGTTTTTATTATATGTATTGTATTGGTTGTTTTGATATGCTGATGTATACAGTCTATTATATTATATCTTTATTATACACTGTATTGGTTGTTTGAATATGCTGATGTATACATTCTATCCTCGACCTATTGACCCCTGTGTATTGTACCATATGGTCGATATTGTATATCATCAGCTAGCCTCATTAAACTGTCTGATTGGCTATAAATAGTATTAATGGGGTCAGATTAACAGCTGGGGGTATAGCTCAGTGGCAGAGCATTCGACTGCAGATCGAGAGGTCCCCGGTTCAAATCCGGATGCCCCCTTCATATTTTTTCATAATTCATGAATTTTGAGAACATAATTAAACAATCTAACAAGATGATATAGACCCATTGACTGTATTTTTATTATATGTATTGTATTGGTTGTTTTAATATGCTAATGTATACAGTCCATGCTTGACCTATTGACCCATGTGTATTGTACCATATGGTCGATATTGTATATCATCAGCTAGCCTCATTAAACTGTCTGATTGGGTATAAATAGTATTAATTGGTTTGGATTAACTGCTGGGGGTATAGCTCAGTGGCAGAGCATTCGACTGCAGATCGAGAGGTCCCCGGTTCAAATCCGGATGCCCCCTGCAAAAGTTTTCATGATTTGATTTTTTTTCCATGTATAATATATATACTAATTGTACGTATTGATTGATTTAATGAAGTTAAAGTAGAAACTGTCCTGTTTTTAGCTTGAGGCAAACAACTTATAGGTATTGTTTTGATATTGTCATTGAGGCCAAAAATACAAAAAAAGGCATATTTTGTCAAGATATAATATTGTATCGATTATGACTGGAAATCTGCTAATTTAATTAGAGCGTTGTGATTGAGTAAGTGCTAGAAGTTAAACTATATATGTAAATTGCTTAAATGTAGCTACTGTTTTGTATTGACTATTTAAATATTGCATTTTTCAATTGGAGATGAAACCTGTTGTGAAAATCTTCCAAATAAAATTATTTGAAAAAAAAAGAGTTATTGATATAAGAAAGTCTGGCATTTTCACGAGTTTCTAATCGTTGTGCTACAACTTTTACAACAAGACACAAAGCAATATTATGTAGGACAGCGATTGTGATTATTACGTCACAAAGCAAAAGGTGAGAGTCCTGCCTTGACCTGGGAGAGCACTTATATACGACGACCTTGACCCTCATGTCAACGCGATATTTGTTAAAATGTAACTAATTGTATCGGTATTAATCTACTACCTAATGAAAGTCAAAGTAAATGAGTCGAGCAAGTATTAAGGACACTCAAACAGAACAATAACAGTATTGAGATAACCACACTTGCATTATCATTGACTTACAGACTATCTATAGTGAACGCAAGTCATCGACCATTTGAAAGAACACTATTATTGAATTTATCGGAATCATAACAGTAAACATTGTAAACCCTCGTAGCATTTCCATTGTATCGATAAGTGATGTACCATGTATACTATTATCTTGTTTAATTTCCACTTTGTTTAGGGTGCCCTGGAATATCTACATTGTAGAGGGAACGTCCGATTTTGTATCATTTTTGATTCTGACCAAAAGTTCTTATATATATGTCAACACCAGCATCTATGATATGTGATGTATTGCAGGGAAATGAATCACATGTCGCAGAAACGATTATATTTCACATGTTTTGTTCCACAAGATCTCAAAATTTAGGTTAGAATTTTCATCGAAAATTGCAAGAATGTTCTCACCAATATCTTAGCTTTTATAAATGACCTATGAAAACCAAATGCATGATAACAAATATGATGGCTTGTGTCATGGAAATATGTATAACACATGGATATTGACATTCGAGCATTGATACATATCCATGCTGAACATGGCATGTTTTCTATAAATTTTATACAGTACCATTGGTCCCATGATTCCATGCGAATCAAGATTCAAAATGGCGGCTATGCAAATCCCCCATTGAATATCGAAAATCTTTGATCGTTGGTCTCAGAATAATAGTCTGATCATGGAATAGAAGGGTCAGATTTTCAGAAAATGCACAATCTACACATCTATCAAATTCTGCTAAATTAGAGTTAAAATTGATAAATACTAGATCAATTATAATTGTACATTTGAGTGTATTCTGTACTGTATTCATTCAATAAATCTGTCTGGTTATGTTGAACTGTAATTTGAACCTGATTTTTGTCTTAAATTTGGGTTATTTGAGAGGATTGGTGAAGCTGAATTGTACACTTTCTAGGGACTTGACCCAACCCTTTGGGCGTTCCTGCTGAGAACGCATCATTAACTTATCGCTTCCGGCGGAAGCTCAGAAATCAGTTTCCTCAGTTGTTTATGTCGCTATGGCAATGGCAGCGTTGCCATGGAGATTGCGATGTTCATTTCACTCCAGTACCTGAGATGTTAATGATCGTAATAGAATGAATTTAATTAGGTGGACTTTCTGAGTTAATTATGACTTCTGGCTATATATATAACCGTCATGCGATGTTTCGTGTTGTTGCTTGCGGGAAGGAACTGGTTCCATGCTTTATGTCCTAAGGCTCTTCATGAATTACTTATATTGGCATCACTTCATTAATACCACCATTATAATCACTAGTAAGTTAGAGAAATTATCATTGGCCATTTGTCATGGAATATATATGATAATATATAATATAATATATCTGGTTCTTCTGATATAATAACAAGAGGGGGTGGGGGTGGGGGTGGGTTGAAAACCGTGTGGTGAGGACGAGTAATGTATGAGGAGTGACTATAGGTTTGTTTGTTTTTTATTCATAAGCTCATGTACTAAGTACAACATTTTCAGCCTATATAAACATAATTAAATAATAGTAATACAAATTAATTCATGAAATTGTACAATCACTAGTCAAATTGATTACGCAATTAAATCATAGTCAAATAGTCAATCATTCAAATACGACACAAATATTATACATGTAAACTTTTTTCCATTTTGGGTATAAGGTAAAACATATTAATGAGTTGAGAAAGGTGATTAGATTTAGATGATCATTGACGCCGTGCATCCATACACAGAGTCCAAAAAAGTCACTATTTGTTTACATCCTTACACGAAAATCCCTATATTCACGTCACCAGAAAAACCATACAAATACAGTTTAGGTCAGTCAACCAAATAATAAACAATATACTCAATATACAAGACCACTTATGAACCACAATAAACAGGTGAAACTGTCAGGTGACCGCAACGGCGGGAAGGTGATTTCAGGTGTCACCCCATATACTTGTATATCTTCATATACTCCACATATATATAGTGCAGTTGTATCAGATTTCAAGACAGTGTGTTAAATATATCCATGGATTTCTAAGGTCATCCTATAGAGTATGTTCGGCTTCTGTCCACCCATAAATATTGCAAACATCTTTTTCAAATTAAAATATTAAACTAAATAATAGAAAAACCTATTTCCTTTGTCCTAATGTTTACCATCATTAGGATCGGCTTGATCTCATCTTTTCAAATATGGTGATATCTCAAAATCTATTTTTTGCGACTTGTGACTCATTTTCCTAAAACACATCACATATCTACATTGCCTTATTTCATTTCAGGCAGTCATAGGAAGAACTGTCTGCTAAAGACAGAACTGGCCAACCTGATTGGGAAAAACATCTGCAATAAAAGAATTTTTGAATTTGAATACTCTGAGGCCTTACCATAAAGTCCATGGCTGATATGGGTTGCATTGATGAGATGACCGTAATATGAGGATCAATTAGTTAATGGGCAATTTCTAAGTGGTTACTTCATCAATGGGAAATTTGCATGTGGCAGAGCACATGCCTGTTACAGTGCTTTCTGGAACGGTTTGTTTTCAAATCTGACTTACAAATGTTTAGAACCGATTCTGCAGTAGTATCATGTCAAGTCTAGATCAGAGATATCTCTAAAAGGGAGCGATGGGAGTGAAAGATGGACTATCCACAAGGCTGATGTGAGCACGTCTGAGTTTATTAGAGTTGCTCACGGTATATATATGAGTCAGATTTTCAGAAAATGTACAATTCACCTTCGCCAATCTTCTCAAATATCCCAAATTTCAGGCGAAAATAAAGTTCAAAATACAGTTCAATCTAAATAAATAGATTGCTAGAATCAATGCAATGCCGAATATACTCGAATTTGCCGAGTATTGACCAAATTGCAGCCTATAATTTAGCAGCGTTTACTAAATATGTACAGCTGCCAATTGTACATTTTCTGAAAATCTGACCCTTAAATATGTGATGTGTTTCAGGAAAATCAGTCAAAAGTCGCAGATTTTATATTTTATTCACAAGGTCTCTTTGTACGAATGTTCTTGTTCTTGGGTTATTTAATGCTCCGAGTCGTATGAATATGTGTACAAAATTCTGTGTATTAAATAGATACATCAATTTCTAAGCTCATCCTATAGAGTATATTTACCATCTCATTTGCCATCTCAATAATTAAATACTAGTCTTAGAAAACCGTAGAAACCATTAGAAACCATGTAACACAAGTAAAGTTCAAACAAGAGTCAGGCACCCAACGGAAGACCTATCTAGACACCTGTTTACTTAGAATGTTGGACCACCTTATTGTAAAACATCTATAGCAATAAAAAATTCTTGAATTGAATTGAATATTCAGCTACTTTACTTGTAATTGTCCACCCAGAGATATTGCTAACTTTGTTTCTAAAAATAAAACTATCAAACTTAAAGTATAGACACGCTTATTACATGTTATAGTATTTACCATCATTGGAATTAGCTTGATCTCACCTCAAACTCCAATAAATCATGATCCAAGATGGCGGACATGCAAGACCCCTATTGAGCCTCATACTGACATACAACTCCCATAATTCCATGCGAATCAGGATCCAAGATGGCAGACATGCAAGTCCCCTATTGAGCCTCATACTGACATACAACTCCCATAATCCCATGTGAATCAAGATTCAAGATGGCGGACATGCTAGTCCCCTATTGAGCCTTACATTGACATACAACTCCCATAATTCCATGTGAATCATGATCCAAGATGGCAGACATGCAAGTCCCCTATTGAGCCTCATACTGACATACAACTCCCATAATTCCTTGCAAATCATGATCCAAGATTGCAGACATGCAAGTCCCCTATTTAGCCTTACACTGACATACAACTCCCATAATTCCATGTGAATCATGATCCGAGATGGCGGACCTGCTAGTCCCCTATTGAGCCTTACACTGACATACAACTCCCATAATTCCATGTGAATCATGATCCGAGATGGCGGACATGCTAGTCCCCTATTGAGCCTTACACTGACATACAACTCCCATAATTCCATGCGAATCATGATCCAAGATGGCAGACATGCAAGTCCCCTATTGAGCCTTATACTGACATACAACTCCCATAATTCCATGTGAATCATGATCCAAGATGGCAGACATGCAAGTCCCCTATTGAGCCTTATACTGACATACAACTCCCAAAATTCCATGCGAATCATGATCCAAGATGGCGGACCTGCAAGTCCCCTATTGAGTCCAGATTCAAGATGGCGGAAATGCAAGTCCTCTATACATGTATGATTAGAGTTTGTTATTTGAGCTGCGTTTAAAAGTTCTTACTTAGCGACAAACATTACATGTGAAGCAGCTATTCACCACCAGATCAACCTAAAGTAAAGGTGAAAGCTATCAAACTAAATTATTGAGTAATTCCACACTGTCAGACTTGAAAAAAACTCATTCTTTCCCTCATTCTTCTTATACAGATACAAACACAGAATCTCATGAAAGCGTGTTTCATGGCATGGATGGTGCTTTGTGGTGGATTCTGGTAATATAATACGTCCTGAGCAGGAATCAGCAGGGTGCCTCTTTTGGATTCTTGTGGGGGGTGGGGAAATTATACAGGTCAAAAACAAAATGGCTGCTGGGCGATCTTGTTGCCAATCATAAATACACCAAAACTTCCTTATTATTGGTGCTAGAAACTCGATCTTGGAGTCTACACCTGTTTTCATGATGTATATACAGAACTACTCGGGATTCGAGGCGGGAGTGAATATTCACCGATGACGGTCAAGGGGCAGTAGCCCCGCGATCGTCATGGGTGGATATTCACGATGCCGAGAATCCAAGGGTTGTTCTGTGTTTATTTCACCCTGCACACTAAACTAATGTTAAATAAGCATGATTTACAGCGATTTTGATAAATAAATTGTTAAATAATTAGTTCTTTAGCTTGATTCGCTTCGAAAACATGGCTCCGAAGAAGGACCGGAACTGCGCGAAGATCAGAAAGCACGCATGCACACAGTGTAAAAAAAACTAGGTCGGCGGTGTATTGCCCGTAAGCAATATCACATCAGTTACTGACCAGCTAAACAATATCCAGAGCCTATGTTATCTCTATGGGCAGAGCATATCGAGGGTGAAATAAAGGAAGTTATTAGTGTGCCAAGATTACACATAACTACACTGGAAATGAATCAAATTGGATCTGAGATAAAAATATTGTGAGAAAAATGTGTAATTATTTTCAATAATTCTAATCTAATGAAAATCACTAGGTAAGTATAATACATCCTCCTTACCAAACACCATCTGTCCTTAACCAATACCATTGCCAGATATTCCAGTTAATTCTGGATATTACCAGAATCCACCATGAAACATAATTGTTTTTAAAGAAATGTTATAATCTCATGCTGCTCAATTGGAAAAGGTTTTAACAGACAATAGCAAAAATAATTCATTTTAACTCTTTTAAATCATGATGATTATGATTATACATATAATCTAATATAATAAGGTCGCACGACGATGCTTACAATATCAGAAATTTAATCAACAGTAGGGCATGAGGCCAGTATCATTTTCTAGACTCATAGTTCGTCACATAACTTTTTTTCTTTTTTTTCTCCAATAATCATAGAAAATTAATAAAAACAACCTTATCGAGTAAATAAAAACACTAGGTCACTTCAAGACATGTCTCTTTGGACTGAGCGGAAGAATGTTGCTATAACCACCAGTTCTCATTAAATTTAAGAAATCTCTTCATGGTGTTCTAGTCACTGTTTCTGATATTCATTCATACGAGGAAACATGCTTAGCCCCAGAATCCCTATACTTCAAGTGAATATCAAGGCATATATTGCGTGAGTAAAAAGGAATCCAATAATTGTGTGTTTGATGATTCTTTGTGAGAATTGTCTGAAGGTCCTGAGGGCGAGGATCGTTCCCCATCAAAGGGTTGTCCTCAACCACACCTGTCAACGGTGGGTAATTATTCACAATAGACTTGTCAAAGTCTTTTAGTTTTTTTTAAACGAAATTTAAACACAAAAAATCGATCATGAATGCTGGAGTGACTACAGCCTCTACTGAGGTACCAGAGACTAACAGGGAATGGAGAGTATACATTAGACACTGCCATGTGGGTCAGATGTTCAGAAAATGTACAATTGGCAGCTGTATACATTTAGTAACTTCTGCTAAATTAGGCTGCAATTTGTGATGTGTTTCAGGAAAATGAGTCATAAGGCGCAAAATTGATATTTTTCAAAATGTTTTTTTCACAAGATCACATCATTGGAATGTTCTGGTTTTTGGAGAGTTTGTCACTTATAGTTATGTCAATCGATGTATCAAATATCAGAACAATCCATGTAATATATCCTTTCATCCTTTCAAAAACGAAAATATCAAACTTAAAATCTAAAAATACTTATTAGATTATTAGACTGTTTACTATCATTGGAATCGGCTTGATCTCATCTATTCAAATATAATGGTATCTCAAAATCTATTTTTTGCGACTTATGACTCATTTTCCTGAAACACATCACATTTGGTTAATACTAGGTAAATCCGAGTTTATTCGGCATTGCATTGATTCTAGCAATCTGTTTGGCTAGGTTGAACTGTAGTTTGAACTTTATTTCCGTCTGCAATTTGGGTTATTTGAGAAGATTGGTGAAGGTGAATTGTGCATTTGTTTGGTGGCAGCACCCATGAACTGTTCTGGGGCTATGATCACCTTAGGCAGAGACAAGAAAGTTTAACATCCTCCATTTCGGGGCTGCTGTTGAGCATCTTTTTTTTTTTTTTTTTTTAAACAACTTTATTCAATATGTCAACAAAGCAGCACCATCCGGGGCGATTAACATCTTGGTACAAGGGCCCCTTTGTCCTCATCTGATGAACTACGATAATAAAGATTTCTTGTGTGACACAAAGGAAACATAGAATCAAGTTTCTACCTTGACTAATACCTATGATAAAATATAGGAATATATAATTAGGTTACGAAGTGTACCTGTATGAACATTTCTGTGGTTTTATGCCTAGCTTCTAATTTTCAACCTACTAAGTAAGAGCATAAGTGTAAGGTAGTCAGATTGACCATCTGTTTGCAATTCCAACTAACATAATCAAATAAAAGTTTAGGTTTCAATCATTCTTAATTAGTACAGTCTTCTCAGAGAAAATGCCATTGCGGTTTTAGTTTCATTGCCTATTATATGGGTCAGAGTTTCAGAAAATGTACAATCAGCAGCTCTACACATTTAGTAAATCCTGCTAATGTACACTGTAAAATGGTCAATACTACGTATACATATGAGTATATTTGTCATTGCCTTGATTTAAACAAGCCGTTTGTTTTTGTTGAACTGTATTTTTAACCACACATTTGTCGTAAATTTGGATTATTTAAAAAAAAATGAATTAAAAGCCAAGACATTTGAGAGGATTGGTGAGGCCAAATTGTACATTTTCTGGTGATTTCACCCAAATCAGTCGCCCATTCAGACTTAGAGTACCACAATCATTTATGATAAGTCAAAATTGGAATGCTTGAAATGTAAGATCCCTGGAGAATAAGGGTAAATTCAGCTATTAGGAATTAGAGACCTATTAGGAAAATATGTGTTGACTAATCAATATTCTGTGATGTCATTTGCTTCTGCAGCATTTCCTAATAGGGGGTTTGCATTTGCCACTGCGCATGTCTGTTACAGTGCATCCTGGGATGGATTCGGATGAAATGTGACATACAAATATTTAGCAACATTTTTATCGAAAATTGCAAGAATGTTTTCATTAATATCATAGCTAGTATAAATGACCTATGAAAACCAAATGCATGATGGGAAAGATGAAGTCTTGTGTTATGGAAACATGTATTACGCATGGATATTTACATTAGAGCGTTGATAAATACTCCATGCTGAACATGGCATGTTTTCTATAGATTTCACACTATACCATTAGTCCCATAATTCCACGGGAATCAAGATTCAAAATGGCGGCTATGCAACTCCCCTATTCGTAGTGAATATGAGATTATTAAGAGGGAATGTTACACACGGATATTTTTTTATATTTTTTTCTTTTTTTCTTTTTATTGGCAGTCAAAGTACAATCCTCAGGCTTATCGGGGGCGGTTTTCCACCCATGCTGCCATAGTGTTCTTGCTTAATGGGTAGACATGCGTATTATTAGTCACATTGCTTAAGGGCAATTAAAGGGGTGTGGGATAGTAGGAGGCGCAACGCTACCAGGAGGGCTACTTATTTAGAGTATCACTATGAGTCTATAAAACATACTATAAGTCCGCATCGTTTTGATTTGTTAAAGTTAAGAATTTTAATCTTATTTTGAGATCATTTATGTCAAGATTCTTCATATTGACATTCATAAATACACCATGCTGAACATGGCATGTTTTCTATAGATTTTATACCGTACCATTACTCCCATAGTTCCATGCAAATCAAGATTCAAAATGGCGGCTATGCAACTCCCTTATTAACTAATTAATTAACAGGTTTACTAATATATTCTTACCTTCTGTGATCCTCGGCCTGTAGATCTCTTAGTAATCTTTATACCTCCGAGTAGGTCCATGGTGGATTTCCTTTGCAGCATATTGATCTCTGTATGGTTAATCCCTTTCCTCCTCAGGCTCTGTCTGTCTGTGTGTCTCTCTCTTTAATGAACATCTGCATGAACACTGTTAGAAAGTTTTTGTACTTCTCTTTCCATTGCTATCACGTTTCTCTTTGTCTCAGAGACTGGATGGATGGAACTGCTTTGCTGGCAAATGTTCATCGCTTTCCGAAGTGAATTTTTGATTTGTTTTCGAGATGGAAGTTATTTTGCTTCTGAGATGGAAGTTATATTGCTTCCCTAATGGAAGTTATTGTGTTTTGTTTTGTAGACGAGACTTAATGGAAGTTGTTTTATTTTGTAGATGAATGTTATGATGATTTCTACATGAAAGTGACTTTGTCTCCTAGATTGAAGCCATTTTGTTATTTTGTTGTTTTGCTTCCAGGATTGACAGTATTTTGGAGGTGAAAGTTATATTACTTCCACCATGTTATTCTCCTTCATAGAGCTACTTTATTTGCTTCCTAGAAGTTATTTTTGCTTCCGGGGTTGAATATTTCCCTTATAGACCTCGATTGCTTCCACGTTTTAAGTTCTTTCACCTTCTAAATAAAGTTATTTTGCTTCCTCGAAGGAGGTTATTTTGCTTCTTTTTGAAGTAATTTACCCTCATAGGTAAAAGCTATATTAGTTCCTAGAAGGAAGTTATTTTACCTCTGAGATTGAAGTTATCCAAGATTGAAGTTAAATTGACAGTTACTTTGTCTTCCTAGATGTCATACAAGTATGTACTAATCTGCAAAAACAAGATGTTCAGAGCATATTGTATTCTCCATTGAACGGTTTCTTCAATAATAAATCTGATACCCTTCATTCCAAGCAGTGTAGTACTAAAACACGGAGGCTTAGCTTCACTATGTGTTTTTCAATAGGGGATTTGCAAGTGCCACTGCGCAGGTCTGTTGGAGTGCATCCTGGGATGGATTCTGATGAAATCTGACATACAAATATTTGGCAACATTTTCATCATCGAAAATTACAAGTATGTTTTTATCAATGTCAGAGCTTGTAAAAATGATTCATGTTAACCAAATGCATGATGGGAACGATGGGGACTTGTGTTATGTAAACATGTATAACACATAAATATTGACATTAGAGCATTGATAAATAGTCCATGCTGAACATAGCATGTTTTCGAAGGATTTTAGACTGTACAATTAGCCCCATAAATCCATGCAAATCAAGATTCAAAATGGCGTCTATGCAACCCCCCTATACCTCCTCACTTATCCTTGCGTTTCCTTCTTTACTTTTCTCTTCTTTCCTCAATTGTCCTTCTGTTCAAAGCACTCTGAGCTTCTCTATACAAACTCTAGCTTATCCTAGCAACGATAATATGAACACCTGTTCCGCCCTCTAGTGTGGTTGTGAGGGTTTATGCAAACAATGGTGTTAAACAGTTATACAAACAATGGTGTTAAACAGTAGTGAGACCACCTGTTACACCACTCTTTCCATCTCTGTGTCTCTTGTTCACTGTGCATTCGTCTGTCTATGTGCCCCCTTCTCTATCTCTGCCTCTGTGTCCCTGTCTATCTGTTTCTCTTTCAGTATCCTTCACTGTCTCTCTCTCTGTCTCTCTATCTATCTGTGTCCCTCTCTCTTCGTTATCTCTCTCTGTATCTCTATATATATCTCTCTCTGTCTATCTCTCTGCCTCTCTATCTATCTGTGTCCCTCTCTCTTCTTTGTCTCTCTCTCTGTATCCCTATATCTCTCTCTCTGTGTCTCTCTATCTATTTGTGTCTCTCTCTTCTTTTTCTCTCTCTGTATCTCTATATAACTCTTTATGTGTGTCTCTGTCTCTCTATCTATCCGTGTCCCTCTCTCTTCTTTATCTCTCTCTGTATCTCTATATAACTCTCTGTCTCTCCCTCTGTGTCTCTATCTATCTGTGTCCCTCTCTCTTTTTTGTCTCTCTCTCTCTGTGTCTCTCTATCTATCTGTGTCCTTCTCTCGTCTTTGTCTTTATCAGTGTCTCTCTCCAGTCCCCTTCTATGTCTTCGTCTATCTCTCTCCTTTACCCATAACTTCCCTCCCTTGTTCTTTACGGATAGTCTACCTTCCTATACCTCACGTCTCTCTAATCCTCTTCCCCTTTTCTTCACTTAGTTTGTGCAAACTAAATTCAAATCCTGTAGTGGCTAGGAAAGGCTGGCTCTACCCACCTATAGGAACTACCAGACAAACACTTGTATGAACTAGCAATAGCATGGTAAAGTAAAATAAATAGAAGGGAATGTTCCCCCTGGCCAATCTATGTGAAAATATTACATGTCTGCACTTGGGAGTTCATCCCTCTGTGACTGTCTCTCTCTGTGTGTCCCTTTCTCTATCTCTCCCTGTGTCTCCCCCCTTTCTCTCTGTCTGTCTGCTTCCCTCTTTGTCTGCCTCTCTTTCTTCCTCTCTTTCTGTCTGTCAGTCTCTTTCCCTCTCTGTCTTCCTCTCCTTCTGTCTGTCAGTCTCTTTCCCTCTCTGTCTTCCTCTCTGTCTTCCTCTTTCTGTCTGTCTCTTTAAGGCCCAAATGTTGCACCTGAAGGTAAAGACAGGGCCCAGATAGCGTCGATATGTGTACAATTGCTCCTCTCGCCTTCTTTCCCTCTCCAGCTCCTTTTATTTAGTCGTTACGTCCTAGATTGATTGAGCATTTACTCTACGATGCACATTACATCAGTCCTACAGTCCCTACAACTTACTCCATTTGGATCAAGCTCAGATTATTACTCAGAAGTACTTTGCCAGTTAATTTAACACTAAGGATTGCCTACTTTTTGTTCATTTCTTTTCCAACCCATCTAAAGGTCATTTGCTCAAGGTTATGGTCTGTTTCACTTTAGTCTGTCTGCCGCAGGCCTTCATAAATGGCCACATCTATGTTACGGTGACCAGACAATGAGTAAAGTATGAAGACTATTGTGTCATCATTGGGTCGGATCGTCAGAAAATGTACAATTTGCTTTCACCAATCCTCTCAAATAACCCACATTTAAGACAGAAATAAGCTCCAAAATGCAGTTTAACATAATAGAACTGATACTTTAAATCAATGTGATACCAAATATACTCAGATATATACGGTATTCATAATTGCTTAGCCTAATTTAGCAGAATTTTGAGAATGTGTAGAGCTGCTGATTGTAAATTTTCTGAAAATCTGACTCAATTGCTGAGAATATGTCTGTAAAGTGTCTGAGTGTCAACCTCACCACTCTCTCTCTTTCTCTTTGCTTCCTTCTCCTTCTCCTCCTCCTTCTTCTCCTCCTCCTTCTCCTTCTCCTCCTCCTTCTCCTTCTCCTCCTCCTTCTTCTCCTCCTCCTTCTCCTTCTCCTCCTCCTTCTCCTTCTCCTCCTCCTTCTCCTTCTCCTTCTCCTCCTTCTCCTCCTCCTTCTCCTTCTCCTCCTCCTTCTCCTCCTTCTCCTCCTCCTTCTTCTCCTCCTCCTTCTCCTTCTCCTCCTCCTTCTTCTCCTCCTCCTTCTCCTCCTCCTCCTTCTTCTCCTCCTCCTTCTCCTTCTCCTCCTCCTCCTCCTTCTTCTCCTCCTCCTTCTTCTCCTTCTCCTCCTCCTCTACCTTAGTTTTCAACTCTAGTAGTTATTGCCTCCACTCTTCCTCCTCCCCCTCCTCCTCCTCCTTCTCCTCCTTCTCCTTCTCCTTCTCCTTCTCCTCCTCCTTCTTCTCCTCCTCCTTCTTCTCCTTCTCCTCCTCCTCTACCTTAGTTTTCAACTCAAGTATTTATTGTCCCCATTCCTCCTCCTCCTGTTCCTCCCGTCCCTAGAGGCCCCGGTGCAATAGCTAGAGCCTGTTCCTCCTTATAACCCTAGATCACTCATATAGATCCAAGAGCACCTCACGAGAGCACCTCAGTGAGTAGTCATAAGCTCCACCCATGCAATAATTGCTTTTCCTGCAGTTTGTCCTCACTCACTGAGTGAAACTCCTATGTATGGTATGTAATCTCTCCTTCTGCTCGTTATTAGAGTAATCCGATGCATCTACTGATCCAAGCTCTAATATCTTTACCTTCATGTGCTTCATAAAGAAATTATCCTACTTTTTAGTTTTTTCTCCACCGCTCGATATGACCCACTCGATATGTAAGCTTTTATCTTCATCTAATATGAGCTGCAGTAGATATATCAATTCCTCTCATATCATATATACCTTATCCAGGCCTTTGAATCGCAGTGTATAATGTTTATGTTCCACTCGTAGTCATATATCAGTCTAAGCTCACAGAAGCCTCTCAGATCAGTTTGTTAGTGATTGGACGCCTACTGCGCTAATGGCTTTCCATGCCCGGAGTAGATCATCCACCCACCATCGTCCTAATCACGATTTGTAGTTAGGAGAATCACACTTTGCGGTTAGGAGCGAGTCACTTTAATCATCCCTCAGTTTGAAGGGATTCTGCCAGCTCTGGGCCTAGATGACTTGCCACTGTCCAGGTATAAAGACACTCGTAGTTGACTCACTCGTTATCTTAGCTGTTCTATCATCTCTCCCTGCGTTCTATGACGTCTCAGATAGTGAGCTCCTCTCCTCTCCACACTGATTATATATTGTTTGTAAGAGAGCTACTCCCTATGCGTCAGTGCACACTGTGTAGATACATATATGTGTATATATGTGTAGTGAACAGGTGTCAGGCCAGCAGTAGGTGTAGGCTAGACAGTGTGAGACTGAGTGAGTGAGAGAGAGGGAGGAGTGACTCAGTGTGTGGAGGAGCGGGTTGTGTGCAACTCGTGGTGGTGACACAGGAGCACGTTATGAGCACATCATGCAGGAGGAGGAGCAGCTGCTCGTGTCGGCAGGCAAGCGTGCTGTGAGCCGCTGACACACAGTGTGTGTGTTTGGGGAGGCAGGGGCAGGGGGCAGTGGGGGGTGGAGGGGGTAGAGATGGTCACAGCAACTAGTGGCACTTTCAAAGCTCAAGGCGCTCTTGGAAGAACTATGTTCCCAAGGAAAGTGACATGACCTTTGGGGAGGGGGAGGGGGGAGGGGGAGGGAGGGGGTAGAGATTGTCACAGCAACTAGTGGCACTTTCAACTCATTGGGAACGGGGGGTGGGGAGGGGGGAGGGGGAGGGGGGTAGAGATGGTCACAGCAATTAGTGGCACTCTCTAGGACTGTATCTATCAATATTCTGCTGCTGCTATAAGTTTATAGACAAGTTTGAGGGTACAGATTGTCACAGCAAGTAGTGGCACCTTCAACTCATTGGGAACGGGGGGGAGGGATGAGGGAGGAGGGAGGGGGGAACAGATTGTCGCAGCAGCTATTGGCAC
This sequence comes from Sthenelais limicola, assembly GCA_942159475.1. NCBI lineage: Eukaryota > Metazoa > Annelida > Polychaeta > Phyllodocida > Sigalionidae > Sthenelais > Sthenelais limicola. The sequence continues at coordinate 125,849,305 of OW804097.1, forward strand.
CTTAATCTCATTGGGAACGGGGGGGGGGGGAGGGGTGACAGATTGTCACAGCAAATAGTGGCACTTTCAAAGCTGCATTCTCAGCTATTACAAGCAAAGAAATCTTACCAAATCTACTCATATTATGACTTATATGACTGTATTTATCTATATTCTGCTGCTGTTATATGTTTATACAAGAGTTACTCATATTATGACTTATATGACTGTATTTATCAATATTCTGCTGCTGTTATATGTTTATACAAGAGTTACTCATACTATGACTTATAGGACTGGATTTATCAATATTCTGCTGCTGTTATGAGTTTATAGACACATTTAAGGGTAACAGATTGTCACAGCAACTAGTGGCACCTTCAACTCATTGGGAACGGGCGGTGGGGAGTGGAGAGGGAGGGGAGAGGGAGGGGGAGGGAAGGGAGAGGGAGGGGCGAGGCAGGGGGTGGGGGGTGGAGGGGGTACAGATAGTCACAGCAACTTAGTGGCACTCTCAAAGCTGCATTCCCAGCTATTACAATCAAAGGATGTGCAACATACATTATACCCGACCAAGCTGTAACCTTTCTGCTCTAACAGCTGGAAGAGACTGGTGACTACTCTATGTTTACCTTTCTCTCAATCCTTCCTCTAATAAGCTGCGAATTTGCTTTGGGAGATAGGAGAGGGAGAGAGAAAATGACCATCCAAGAAGAGGGAGAAGGAGGCGAGGGAGAGGATGTAGGGAAAGGGAGAAAGGGGAGGGGGAGCAAGAGGAAGAGGGGGAATTAGAGATGGGGATGGGAGAGAAAAACAGGCATGAAAGACAGAGAAGAGGGGGAGGGAAACAAGAGAGAGAGTGGGAAGTGTGGGGGGAGAGGGTGACCCTCCGGAGGACGGGTACTTTGCTAGTATATAATACTGTTCAAATCAAAATCAAAACAGGCCCAAGGGGTTTCTTGACTGCACGAAATGTAACCCTACAAGTATGCAAATTGTGTAACCACATTTCAGACAACCCAGACTTCAAGTAAAAAAAATGCATCCTTATGATATTGAGCACCGAGTTAATGTCTAAGCTAAAATTGTGTAAATTGTGTCACCAATATCACAGATTACATACAATCCAATTGGTATTTGGTAAATAGGAACACATCATTTATTGGTTGATAGTTCTTTTATTTCGACTTATATAGAAGACAGTATAGTATTATATTATTCAAATATTAAAGATATTCATAGATAATACATTATTAATAATAATAATTCATAAATATATTCAATACAAAGTATTGCAATTTGGGACATTGCACAAACAGCGCTAAGCACCCTAAAGTTTTTTATTTTAGAAATGTCATTTTTTGCGACTTATGACCAATGTTCCAGTAACTCATCACATTTTTATTTTTTTTAAAGATTTTATTTAAACTTGGTTACCGACTCCCCTTTTCGGGGTTGGTTCTGCCGGGCCAAGCCTTCCAAATTCCAGTTACATAGTCTTCCATACTGCCTTATTTATAGATGTCTATTTACATTAATATATACATATGATCTCAATTTGTTTAAGCTTCTTGTCTAGTTATCAGGAATTCCGACCTGTATAATGATAAGTTATAATTTGTGATTGAATTCACTGTATCACTCAGACGTACTGTGGAGTGTTAGTGTCGTCTATGGGATAAAAGCAAAGAGATAAGTAATGATTAAAAAAAAAAAAAAAAGGTAAAAGTAACAGTACAGTATGATAAATCAAGAATGTTGATTCACATGAGAATATGATCTATGCAGTGTTATTGGTTGGCTCAGAGCAGTGATAAAAAACAATATGGGTCAGATTTTCGGAAAATGTACAATTCACCTTCACCAATCCTCTCAAATAACCCTCATCTAAGACAGAAATGTGCTTCAAAATGCAGTTTAACATAACAAAACTGATACTTTAAATCAATGCGATACCAAATATACTCAGATGTACCTGGCATTCTTGATTTTTCAGCCTAATTTAGGAGAATTTCCTGAGTATTTACAGCTGACAATTGTACATTTTCTGAAAATCTGACCCATATACTTCTACATTTGCCACTCAGACCTTTTGGTGGAGTGATTGTGTAGTTGATTTATTAAAGCTAGAGGTTTGACACTGATGTACCAGCATGTTCTTATATCTGATTATATTTGATGATGGAGGGTAGAGATTTGATGCTACACATAATGTGAGCTATTGCCAATTCCTCACAGATTGTATATCCCAAGTAAATAATGAGTGGCTGAATATACATGTGTTAACCTGGTTGTCAAACTGTCACTAACAAACCATGAAAACGTTGGCCCAAAAAGTGGCTATTTATATATACAGAGGATATTTGTCATAAATTACAGGAAAATGAGTCAGAAGTCGCAAAATTGATATTTTAAGTATTTTATTCACAAGATGTATTTGTGGGAATGTTTCCAATTTTGGGGTGCTTAACGCTTGTTGTAGTCTGAATACATGTACAAAATTTAGGACAGTCTAATAAATATATTTATGTATTTCTTAGGTCATCTCATACAGTATATTTAGCTTCTTTACAAGTAAATGTCCTCCCAGAAATATTTTTTCACAAATAAAAAGAAAAATTCCGTGGTGGTTTTTCCCGCAGCGGGGCAAGTCAGGCGGGGCAAAACCGCAGTGGGATTTCCTGCATGGGTACTTTTTGGGGGACCAGGCCCTTCAGTTAACTACTTCAATATCTCTGTAGTGACTGGCCGTCAAGTCATGAAGCTCACATTTTTTATGAATAGACACAATTTAGAAGTACTTATCTCATACCCTTTTGTTTACCGTCGTTGGAATTCCCTTGATCTCATCTTTTGAAATATGATGATATTTCAAAATCCATTCTTTGCATGTCAAAGTCCAAGTCAAATACTGGAGAGATAGATTCCTGGAAACTGCACCTTGATGCTGAAGCCATAGAGGCTTCTTGGAAGTCCGCACCTCCACTAGACAAAGGTGCCTCAGGTGGTCCAGGTGCTAAGCCAGAGAATCTTGTGGAAAAATGGATTGAGAGATTCGAGCTCCAAAGTAACCAAATGCAAGTTATGCAAAAATTGAGAACACTCATACAAGTATATCTGGTGAATAGTCAAATATATCATGTTAGCAACTTGCGACTTGTTTTCCTGAGACATATATATGACGTTTGATGCTGGTGGGAGGGTGGGCAGTTGATCCTACACCTTGTACTGCAATAGGGGACTTGTATCTCCGCCATCTTGAATCCTATATCACATGGAATTATGGGAGTTGTAAGTCAGTGTAAAATCTATAGAAGTGTGAAGACACCAGAAAATGCACAATTCACTTTCACCAATCCTCTCATATAATCCAAATTTCAGACGAAAATAAAGTTCAAAAGATAGTTCAACTTAACCAAACAGATTGCTTGAATCAATGGAATGCTGGATATTCTCGAATTTACCTAGTATTGACCAAATTACAGGCGAATATAGCAAAATTTACTAGACGTATACAGCTGCCAATTGTATTTTTTCTGCTTGGCATTGAAGATTCATTGGTGCTCCTATGTCAATATTCATGTGTTATACATGTTTCCACTGCACAAGCCTCCATCTTTCCCATCATGCATTTGGTGTTCAGAGACCATTTACACAAGCTTTGATAGTGATGAATACATTCTTGAAATCTTCAATAGAAATGTTGCTAAATATATTTTTTTTTATTTAGAATTTGAATACAGCCAATCTTCCTTAAAATGACCAATGACCAATGGTGCTAAATATATATATCTTTTATTCAGAATTCTTAAAATGACCGATGAACAAAAACGGGCATGCACAATGTACAAGTAGTGTTATGAACAATGGATGTCATGCACACATGGGGATAATGGGCTCACGGGTAATAATTCAAATCAGAAAAACCATGGCCTTCCACCTATTGCTGTGTCTAGCTAGACTACACACACATATATATATATATGCATGTCCGGCCTGAATCAAGTCTATCCCGGCATGCACTGTTACAGACATGTACAGTGGCACATGAAAATCCCCTATTGCATAAACTCCATAGCCTCGTACACCTTTTCCCTCTCTCAGATTTCCATCTCTACGTTTCATATCATCAATTTGGTAAGTGCGGCACAGAAAGATTGTCTCAATTATCCAGCTAACGTTTAGGAGAAATAGTTACTTGAAAACTGTTCACATTTCACATTAATAAAAAATGTGATGTGTTTCAGGATAATGAGTCATAAGTCGCAAAAATTGAATTTTGTGATATGAACATTTTCGTAAAGATTAGACCAAGGGGATTCCAATGAATATAAACATTAAGGGCATCTAATAAGTATTTCTATATTTTAAGTTTGATATTTTTATTTCTGAAACAAAGGTTTTCAATATTTTTGGGTGGACAATTACTATTAAAGTAGCTAAATATACTCTATGGAATGACCCTATAAATGTCTTGCAATTTGGTACATGTATTTATTTTTCATCCAACGTTAGTCATGCCAAAAATGAGGACATTCCTACAAAGAGATTTTGGGAATATATCACTTTGAAAAATATCAATTTTGCGACTTATGACTCATTTTCCTGAAACACATCACAAATGCGAAGAACAGAGAATGATTACTGAAAAAGTAATCTTTTCAGAGGAGATAAATATCACCATGTTCTTTAATGGTATATCTGTTTAATTAGATTTCTGGAGGTAAGATAAGAATATGTTTTGTCCCCAAACTGTCAGGATAAAAATGTGTCATAGTAAATATCGAACATATCGAACATTTTTCTTTATCAAATATGATTTTCCTTTTCTAAGATATTCCAACACATAATACGTTGTTCTATATTTTTCTATACATGAAAAAAGAAATTAGCAATATTTCTTAATAGACACTTACTATAACAAAGTAGGTAAATTGTAGGTAAAGTAGGTAATTGATTGTGAAAACTGACTTCACACACATTTTTTGATTCCAAATGTAATTGTTAGAATTCAGGGTGTGGAGGTAGACCGGGTATAACCCGAGCCACTTTAAGTATGGCCAATGCCAGTTTATTCAACCTGAATAAAATTCGTCCAAAAAAAAAAAAAAAAATTTAGTTAAATATACACTGTAGGCTGGACATATATTCTGATATATATATACTGATATGCATGGACATATTCAATACATAGTCTTCACTTTTGGTACATGTCACGGGCGGCGCTAAGCACCCCAAAAATAAAAACATTCCCACAAATACTTCTTGTCAGTAAATCACTTTGCAACTTCTGACTTATTTTCCTGAAACACATCACAGTTGACCTAAGTTTCTTATTGATATAGGAACAGAGACACTAAATAATATAGCAGAAGTTTCTAAAGAATTAGCGGAGAACAGACCCTGTAATGCTGTGACGACATTGCCCTTTACTTACATTCATCCAGCGTAACTGGTTAGTTCCAGATAATGCCTGCAGAGGTCGTTGTGGCATAGATCCAGGCACGTGATCAGGGGAGGAGGGATCAGCTGATGTGCAACAGTAAAAGGCCTGCTGCTGGGTAAGGCACACCTGTTGCTGAAACATGCTGCCATCTGGCGAGTTACGAGGGAACTACATTAGAGGCGGCAGGAGGTGTTTTTGTAGCAACATTAGAGGCAGCAAAGCAACAGCTGCCAGTAGTGTAAGGCTGGGCAACACATACAAGAACTAGCAATAGGGGAGTTGCATAGCCGCCATTTTGAATCTTGATTCGCAAGGAATTACGGGCATAATGGTACAGTTTAAAATCTATAGAAAACATATCATGTTCAGCATTGAATATTTATCAAAGCTCTAATGTCAATATCCATGTGTTATACATGTTTCCATAATACTTGACTTCATCTTTCCCATCATGCATTTGGTTTTCAAAGATCATCTATACAAGCTATGATATTGGTAAAAATAGTTTTGCAATTTTTGATAAAAATGTTGCCAAATATTTATATGTCAGACTTGAACTGAATCCGTCCCAGCATGCACTGTGACAGACATGCGCAGTGAGACATGCAACTCCCCTATTGGGGACTCACGAAAAGTCCAAGATCATTTTTTTGGGACAAATCTTTTATTCAGGATTAATCAGACAGTTACACTCTCACAAAAAGTTAATTATATTTGTGGTTTTTGTTGTGCCCTGACCTAGTTGACAATTATTACTGAGATTATGTCATAAGAACCCACAATTTCTCATATGAATTGGAGGTATCTTCCTAAGAAAGCCCACACATTAACGAACTCAAGTATGTTTCTTAAGAATGATTTTGAATTCATACGAATTGTCTTAAGGCCAATTCGGCTCTTAGTTATTGAATTAATGTGTGGGCCCGGCTTAAGACGTACGTTTGTATTCCACCCTAAATGGTACAGTGAGAGCCAGAACCGTGATTTCGCGGCTCTGACGGGCCGATTGTGTAATACCATTCGGCGAATGTATATTATGTATAACAGGCCATTACAGCACCACAAACGAGTGCACTGTCACACCTAACCAACACCATGTGTTTCACTATTGAGGCACCCCCCCCCTCTCTCTTCTCTCCCTCTCTTAAGGTGACTCAGTAGTGATTTTGATTATTGATGAATTTTTCCAAAATACAAAGCTTTAATATCTTTCCTCATAGTCGTCACACATTGATGAAATAAAGATGAGAATAGTTCTTATGACCAGGAGAATACTTCCAAAAATGATTTAGTTAGTATACTTTACAATTTAAAAAAAAGTTTAAAGATGAGTGGAACACCTGCTGATTGATACTGACACCACTTACATTCGGGGACTAATTGATACATGTTTGGGTTAGGGATTAAGGTGGAGGAAATCTTTCCCCTGCTGATAGTCCTTTCCGGACAAACTCTGGACTGGGTAGTTTTTGCATTTCCCTTTGATGTTTCTATGTCAGCATGGGATTAGCGCGATTCACATGTCTGAGGCTATATCTACTTAAGTGGGGTAGTGGAATAATGATGAATGTTTGAATGCAACACAGAGCTTGTGTGGGATTTTATTTACCTGCATTTGTTCTTATTATCATTCAATTCATATAAAGGTATTTTGGATAAATTAAGCAACATTAGATTATAGTTTGTACATTAACTCAGGGGATATATATTTAACAGCAGAGTTAGAGAAAATTGTAAACTTCTCATTATGTAATTATTCATTTGTGATGTGTTCCAGGGAAATGAGTCAGAAGTCGAAAACTGATATTTTTCAAAGTGTTTTTATCACAAAATCTCTTTATTGAAATGTTCTGATTGTTAGAGGGTTTAGCCTATAGATCCACATAACAAATTTCAGGGCATTTTATTAAATATATCCTTGCATTTTGAAGGCCCTCGTATAGAGTATATTTAGTTACTGTACTGGTAATTATCCATCCAGAAACATTGCAAACATTTTTTTCAAAAATATGAAACTTAAAATATAGAAATACATATTAGGTGTCCTAGTGTTTACTATCGTTGGAATCGGTTTGATCTCCTCTTGTCAAATATGGTGATATCTCAAAATCCTTATCTTGCGACTTATGACTCATTATCCTAAAACGGATCACAATTAGTGAATATGTAGACTAATATTAGTGATTTGTCAATGATTAGACTTCGACAGACACAGCGGTGTCCAGAAGACCATGGCACATCATAATTGATTTACATACCTTGAGCCCATATCATTATATCAATGCCTCACTTTATTATCTTATAGTACCAGAACAAAACAACCTCACCGCCTCAGCATTATGATTAAAGACTGACAAGACTGATCAATCATCACTCACTATTATTATGTAGAACTTTACTACAAAGCGGTCTTTGTATACAAACTGTCAGGATTAAAAAGTATCATAGTAAATATCCAACATATCCAACATTTTCCTTTTCTAAAATATTCCAACACATAATCAACATGACTTATGGATATCCTTATATCCGAAGAGATAGTTTCTTTTCTTTCTCTCACAGACATATCGACATAGCCATCTTTCTAATGCCAGCGTCAGTTGCTCATTTTCATATACTACTATGTGGTGTCTGAATAGTGGGTAGTAGACTAGTACTGAGTCCCTTGGGCTATTCTCATAGACCATAAATTCGTCCAAAGTAAATTTGGTAATTATATGATACATTTCATTTCTCTAAAAGAATAATTAGTTAAATAATTGTTTTGTGACGAGCGTAACACAATAAATAATTGTTTTGTAGGTAATGCCCAAGAGTTATGTGTGGATGAATTGCATTTATTTGTATATTGATATTATTTAGATTATAAACATAATCAAGGTGCGCAAGTCTAGTAATGTGTTTTGGCTATGCGTAATATGTGCAAAAAAACAGGAAAAGTCTGTAATATTACATATATCGTACAGATGACGACTTTGGGACACAACAAGGTGGTATAACAGGTGTAATAGCACCTCATTTTGCTAACTCACAGCAGTGGGATTGTGCTAATTGTGGCATCACTTTAGCACTTTAGCAGCTAATGGGAAACCTATTAGTTAGTGGCTTCAGGATGCATGGGGTCCGTTACAAGGTGAGTCGAAATAAGAAAACTAGATCTCCTGTTGTGTTAAAATTACTTAGGGAAATGTGATGTGACACAGCAGTGTAATGTACTGGAGTTAAGGGCATTCCACTGATTGACCTGGGGCCTGTTGATCCGCTTTCTCGCTAACTATTTCTACATACACTTTCAATAGGGAAATAGTTAGTGAGAATGCCTTCAAAAAGCAAAGATACATTTAATACAATGTTCGAAATTTCGTACATGGATTTATATGCCTATAAGTGCTGAACCCTCTAAAAATTAGAATATTCCAACAAAGATATCTTAAAAACAAATAACTTTGAAAAATATCCATTTCGCGACTTATGACTCATTTTACTGAAACACATCACATATCTCTATTCACATCATGAGGCGTTCCTAAAGAGTAATATTTAACTACTTCAATTATATCTGTAGTAAGTGGCTGTCAAGTAATAAAGCTCACATTTTGTAATGAATAGACACGATTTAGTAGTACTTATCTAATGCCCTTTTGTTTACCGTCGTAGCAATTCCCTTGATCTCATATTTTGAAATATGATGATATTTCAAAATCCATTCTTTGCGACTTGTGACTCATTTTCATGACATTTAATAGGATGTTAAAGCCTATTGAGGTCAATATAAGGGTTCTTAGTCTATATTGCCAGTGATGTTCATGCCAAGGTGGAATCAGTCTTATAAATTGTACACTAGGTGCTAAAACACCTGACTCTGTAGCATAATGGTTAGAGAGGCTTGTGAGGTGAAAGGTCAGGGCTTCGAATCTGGGCTCTGGGGGACTTTTTTCATGGCGCTAAAATTAATGTAGAATATCCCAGGACGCTAAACGTCAGTAAATGTCACACATGTGACGTTTAGCGTTTTTAGAAGATGAAAAAAGACGTAAGATACTAAACATCACACTAATAGAACATATTGAAAGCTGGGACAAGAAAAACATCTTATTTTGTGTATCACGGTAATACGTTTATTAACAGTGTACATTTTAAGTTTCAAAATATGTTAACAAAAGTTTGCGATATCTCTGGTTGGACAATTGCTAGTAAAGTAGCTAGATATATTCTATACGATGAGCTTCGAAGTGCATAGTTATATTATATACAAAATCTTGGAATTTTTAACACATACTCGTACAACTTGGAGCATTAGATACTCCAAAAATGAGATCCCTCAAAGAGATCTTGAGGACAAAATACTTTGAAAACCATGACAACCATTAGCCACAAGCTTGCTAGCTCTCTCCTTACACTCACTTACACTACATCCTTCATGTGTCAGGGGACTGAGACCATTGATATGCATGCACCTGCTCAGTAAGTTTTGGAAGAGCCACCTTTTGCAGAACTTCCTCTCTGTCTGTGCACTTGGAGGACCTACCCCCTGGGGCCCGTTGACTGAGGTTTTGGGTTATTGTATCGCTAGAATCAGGGAGGTATATACAAGGGAGTAGCAACGAACAATATGCACGGGTGGCATATAGTTGAAAGTAATGCCACTACTACTACTAGCGCTACTACTACTACTATTTATAAGTGCATCACTAGTATGCTCTTCGAAGACTATGGTAAAGGGCAATCAAACTACCTGCAAAAAGGTTCTTTAAGGTTCTTTGGGGAATCTTATGGTTCCCCAAAGAACCTAAGGGTTCTCCAACATCTATAATGGTTCTTCAGGATCATCAGGGGTCCTCCAAGAACCATAGGATTTCTTTGTCAATTTTAGGGTTCTACTTGAACTTAAAGGGTTCTTTAGCTCATGGAGGTTCTCCAAAGAACCTTATTGTTTTCCTTAGGAAAGAAATAAGGTTCCAATGATTTGGGTCTCCTGATGAATCTTAGGACTTCATTTCAAATCCTGGTTTATGTTTTTGAAACAACATAAACCATGGTTTGAGAAGAAATCTTAGGATTCATGAGGACACCCAAATCGCGGAGCTATAGGAAGCCAACTCGGCCATGTGTGCGTCAGCCTTTACAGAAGCACACATCATCACATTTGGCTTCCCATAGACTGAGGAGAGGCTACCTGACAACGCATGTAAGTTTACATGTTACCAAGGGACCCCAGTCGTCAGACCAATGAGAAGACAAGAGAGAAAGACAAAAGAGTAACTATCGGTGGGCTTTTGCAAATCCAAGGCTCACTTGCTGTCGTACAAGGTTCAGTGTCACACCTCACCATTTCTCTCACCACATCAACCAACAAACGAACTTTTTATTGGAGATACTTGTGGTGCATAAACCAACAGGACCATGCCACAAGGAGTAGTAGGGTTTAACAATTGAAGGATCAAATCTTCTTCCTGAAAGATCGTTGGTACCTAACTCGCCCATGGACAAATAGGACGCCAGCAGTTAAAGTTAAAGAAGAAAAGAGCTGGAAAAATACAACACAACTTGGAACTATAGATGGGAATAATTGTGATGTGTTTCAGGGAAATGAGTCACAAGCCGCAAAAATGGTATTTTTCAAAGTGTTTTATTTACAAGATTACTTTATTGGAATGTTCTGATTTTTGGAGAGTTTAACACTTATAGTCATATCGACCGATCTATCAAATTTCAGGACAATGTATATATATCCTTTCTTCCTCATATGGACTACATTTAGTTACTTTACTGTTTATTGCCCCCCTGAAATATTAGAAACATTTTTTTTTTCAAAAATGAAAATATCAAACTTAAAATCTAGAAATACTTATTAGATTATTAGACTGTTTACTATCATTAGAGTCAGCTTGATCTCATCTTTTCAAATATAATGGAATCTCAAAATCTTTTTTTTGCGACTTGTGACTGTTTTCCTGAAACACATCACACACTCTGTTAAAGGACCAGTGGAAATAACTTTCAGATGGGTTGGAAAAGAATGAATCAAAACGTAGAAAATGTTCAGCATTTGACCGAAGTTAGCTGAGAGTGCTGCTCTAATAATACAAAAAGGAAGAAAGGATTATTATGGAATGTAGAATAACGATATCCAAACATCACGTTTTGTCTATTCCGAGGTGAATCTTGGTACTAGGGCTCTTAGGGAAATAACACACATACAACATTAAATGGACATTAACAAAGACTTGGTTATAGATGGATGGAATCCAATAGTTCATCTCTAGATTCGCTTACTTTAATGAAACACACTTAATAAGCTCTTGAAAAAGGCGGCAAAAGAAACTGTAATAATTATTTAGTTCTCGACCTGTTATTGGAGACCATTTTGGATTGCTAACTGTGAGTGAAAAATGAAGAGTTAAGCTGAATCTACTCAAATAATCTGGATGTTATACGAGGACACCTAACCTGTGACTAAGGTTAATACGACTTTAAAAAAGGACCATCATTAAGCCATGTTGGCCTTAGGGAAGTAGGCAAAGCTTCTCTAACTCTAAACTCTAAGCTTCTTGAACTAATAAGAAGGGTCGACCATGGTTATATGAGATTCATAACTGACATCTTCAGTGAATCTGTATATAGACAGACAGAGAGAAGACCACTAATTTGTCTCTATATTTGGTTACAAAATGTTAATAGAATTATTTAAAAAGGCAAACAAAAAATGTAATGATCATTTGACGTCAGCAGATGGGTGTCAATGGCCTAATTTTCTGTTCCAAGAACTATGATTGGCTCAATAAATTGCCAGTAAAATATATTTCTCCCCCATTGAAGGCGCATGACAGCTACTCATGACCGGAAGTACAACTCCACACTACTTCCGCTCTACCTCACTGAACGCATCTCCTCATGAGGGTTAACAACTATATTGCCGGCCATTTTGGATTACTAACATGAGGGAGAAATGGTGAATTTAACTGAATTTTCACTGAAGGAGATTACATAACGTGTCAACAAATAATCTGGATGATATAAAAGGACACCTAATCTGTAACTAAGTTTACCAAGACTTTAAGGGGACAATCATTAAGCCATTTTGGATATTGGGGAAGTAGGCTAGAGAGTGTTGACTCCACACTCGGTGATATCAGATGAAGAGTTTGTTCAGACTCAGTTTGTTTTCCTCAAGCGGCAATTCCACTATACATCGCTCTTTAGCTCTTTTATTCTCACAGAACGCCTACTATTAGATCTTCACCAAGGCTGTTGTCCTTGCGGCAGGTACAGTTTTTTAATCAGACATGGTTGGTTTACTATCAGCCGTAAGGTGAAAACTGGATGGGCTGCAATGAAAAATCTCTTGCTGAAGTTACGACATTTGCTGCACAAGACCAGCTGTGCAGTGAAAACCAAATTAGTGAAGTTAAACCATAACAAGTGAAGTGATAGGTAAACCAGAGTGGTCCGCTGGAATTGGTTACTGCGCTTCATATAAGCTTAAATATGATTTGTGCTGCTCTAGAAGCGCTCAGGAGTTTCCGCTTATATTTGACATGTTTGATTTGAGTGCAACTACACAACATTCTTTGTTCCTCGTTTATTAGCGGTCTAATAGCGCACTGAGAGCTGACCAATAGACTTGCTATTGATTTCATAAGGACACAAGGAAACCAGAACTAGAACTAGAACTGCTGTGTCCTTGTATTGCGCTAAAAATAAAAGAGGGTGAAGAGCGAAGGAAAAGCCTACAGTGTAGAAGCAAGCCAATAGCGAACCATAAGCGCAAATACAAGTGGTCTAGTGGAATCCCATCTTTAGATGTCTTAGTCTGAGATTGATAGGAATATATTCAAAGCTCATTGGCATTGAATTCCATAGTGAAGCAGACAAGATCTAATCTTGGGTAATGTTGAGATGGTTTAGTTGCATGGAAAAGATTTGTTATGTGGTGTAAACAATTCTTGTGAAAACATTGTGATAGTGAAGACCTAGCAATAGTGGAGGATCTTTGTTGATACACTTGAAGGGCAATAGTATTGAATGTGATGTGTTCCAGTAAAATGAGACACAAGTCGCAAAATTGATATTTTTCAAAGGGATTTTTTCACAAGATCTCTTTATTGCAATGTTCTGATTTTTTTTAGGCGTTAGCATTTATAGTCATATATTATTTATGTCTCAGATTTCAGGACATTGTATTATATCCTTGCGTTTTGAAGGCCTTCAAATGGAGCACATTTAGTAACTTTATTGGTAATTACCCATCCAGAAACATTTCAAACTTTTTTTTCAAAATAAATTTATCAAATTTAAAATACAAAAATACTTATTGGGTGCTTATAGGTGTCCTAGTGTTTACTATCATTATAATCACCTTGATCTCATATTTTCGAATATGGTGATATCTCAAAATCCATACTTTGCGACTTATGACTCATTTTTCTAAAACGGATCACAAATATTAAAAATATTGGTCATGGGTACTACACAGCTTTCCCAACCGGAAGTATCAGGGATAACATCAGGGATACATTTCAATCAGTCTGATATCAATACAACCTTTCAACCTCAACTCGAATCAATCTCTAATCATGCAGAACCAATTGATTTATCAATAGCGATACCATTATATGCCGTAAGAGTATTTTTTGCTATTTTTGCAATCTTTGGAAACTCCCTTGTCATTTTCACAATTGCACTTTTCCCCAATTTGAGAACACCATCAAATATCTTCATAAGTCAACTTGCAATTGTTGATTTGATAAACGGTCTTGCCTCACCAGTCTTTGTGTGGGCGAGATTTAGCATGAATACATTCTATTACGTACCTTCCTGTGTGTCAAGCCTCCTATTGTTAACCATAGGCACATGTGGGAACCATATCTTTTTGCTGGTGATAGCTATTGACAGGTTGGTCTATTTGATATTACCACTGAGGTATATGACTATCATGCCACCTAAAGTAGCCTGGATGTCAGCCTGCTCCTGGTTTCTTATTTTAGCCTGGATGTTAGTGGTTGTATTCGGAAACACAATGACACAAGAGGATGGCTGTGGGTTGGTGTTCATAATACCTACTCCTATAACACTGATTTACACTCCTGTGTTTTATTCAATGGTTGTTGTAACGATTATTATCAATTTGAAAATCGCCATTATTGCTTATCATCAGAAGACTAATATATTGAGGTCTTTGCCATCGAATTCACCCGAATCTGTGAATTTGAGGAATTCTTTTAAAATTACTAAAATGGTGTTAATGGTTCAGGGGGTATATTTTTCATTTTGGATTCCTAATCTTGTATTCCTTATATTAGTTGGACCAAATCTGAACCTCTATTTGATCATTGCGAAGCGACTGTCCTATTTGGTTTATTTCATGAGTTCATGGTTAAACATTTTCATATATGCATGGCATAGTCAAGATTTTAGGGCAGCTTTGAAACTGGTAATATTAAGACGAAGAAATGCTGTTGCTCCCATCTTTGAACCATAGTGTAGTGTATCACTGGTTCCTCAAGCCCATATATGCACGATTTGGGGGCCGATTTGGGGTTCACAATCTGTCCACGATTTGGGATTGTACATTTGACATCGTACATCAGACCGAGGGTCCTGAATTGTGCCAAATACCCTACACATGCACAGTTTCAGTGGCAATTCAGCGGCGATTTGGGATGTACGATTCCTCGTAGGTGAAATGAAATGGCATCTGCGATTTCAATTCAAATCTCCCTGCTTATACGCTTAAGGCTTAAAAGGCTGCGATTTATCGTAAACTTCTATAATGAGGTCTATGATACATCATGGGTACTTCTACGATTTGGCAATATAGAAGAATAGAATTATTTATAATTTTAATTTGAAACGCTATAACTTCCCTTAAACACACTTTTTTTCATTTTTATAATGCAGATTTTCCCTTCTACACATGTCGACATTAGGTCTCCTTCTTCTCATATTTTTGTTATTCGACAATTAAAAAAAGAAAAAAACCCACCAGAAAATAATTCATGGGTCACAGGTAAATAAGTAACATTATATTTTATTTTATTTTTACAGTTTTTTACTTTCTTGTTTGCTTCTAGGGTCGTTTCTTTAAACAATTATCTCAGCTCTATAATTATTTCAGAATCGCAGATCAAGTCGTGACTGCCAACCCACCCACCATTTCACTTTTTACCCACAATTTCACCTTTTTCTCCCAATTGTGCATGTGTAGGTCCAAAAATAGACCCGATTTCTGGCAAATAAGCACCCACGATTAATTGTAGAACCTGAAATCGTGGATGAATCTCAATTCCACCTGGCAGAGCAAAGGGGAATTTTATTTCCTAAACGAGATCAGCATGAAGAAATACAAGAAATGTTAAATGAGAGGGTAACATTATTTAGCAACATTGTACAAAATTTTAAATGCTATGGAGGGTACACCAAACCCCTTTGTTGCAAAAAGTATCCATCATTGCAAAGCAGGAAAAAGAAAGAGAAAATCTGGTGTCACAAAATACTCAGCCTCGTACCAAAAATTAGCAAACGAGGGATGTCATCTGACAGATGAAATGAAAAATGAGTATGCTTATCAACTGGCACTGGCTTATACAAAAGCCCATCAATAGATAGATGAATCACCTTGCATCATGTGATGATATGTATGTAGATGTAGAGAGTAAGTTGTAAGGAAAAAAAATCATGTTGATGAATTATAAAGAATACTGTGACAAAGAGTAACTCTTTAGTTACTAGATGATGTATTAAAAGAGGAGACAGGGTGATTATAACTGACATGTTTACAATCAATTTAAACATGTGAAATGTTAAAGGTAAATACCAGTGTTTAATACAAAAATGAATGAATCATGGAATTTTCTTTAAACTTTGGATTTAGAAAGAACATGGTTTGGGGAACCCAAAAAGCCAAAAAAACATATGTCATTGGATTAGTTTTTATTTCAGGGACCACTGAAATTTACTACTGTTCTCTATAGAAGTTCTTTAAAATCTGCATATACATTGCTGACATGTCATTCCACCCTCCCAATCAAATAAAATAGGGGGTCATTGAACTAAAAAAAAAGTTATTCAGTTTAACTTGTATCACAATGAGTTTCCCCCTATGAAATCAATAATGAATGGAAGTAAACTTCACTCATCCCTAAAACACAAAATAATATGATAACATCCAGTTTTTTTTTCATTTTATATTCCCCCAACCATGTTCTTTATCAAGACAAAATTTGAACACAATATATTGACTTCTATTGTTTCATTCATTAGTTCCTTGAATTCCCGCCTGCTGCAGTGCTGACAACCCTAGTATTTAGCTTTAAGGTTATGAACTTTAGTAATTAATTGATTAATTCATGAGTGTGAAGTGTGTAAACAAGAACAGATCTCGATGTTAAAAACGTTCAGATAAGCAGCTAAATAAGTAGATGTCTTACAAATACCAAACAGGAGCATAACAGAGGCACTCTTGGAAGATCTATGTTCTCAAAGAAAGAGACGGACCTTTTTCCATATATTACATGTAACTGTATTACAAATGAGAAATAAAAACACTTATATATATATATATATATATATATATATATATATATATATATAGAATAATATTGTGCCATTTCATCCCCAAATTTCAGACTTAAACATAGACTCATATTTCATTGAATCATACAGAAAATGTACAATTCAACTTCGCCAATCTTCTCAAATAACCCAAACTTCAGACGCAAATAAAGTTCACAATACAGTTCAACCTAACCAAACAGATTGCTAGAATCAATGCGATGCAAAATATACTCGAATTTACCTAGTATTGACCAAATTGCAGCCTAATTTAACCTAATTTACTAAATGTGTACAGCTACCAATTGTACATTTTCTGAAAATCTGACCCATATACCATAGATACACAACCAGCTTCAACCATAACCAACATCAAACAGCTCACCTACGTGAAAGCACAAGTATTATTCCTCCATAGATTATTGCCTAACCTGGATTACCCAAGTTTCTACAGAACGAGGTTAAGAATGGTTGGGCATAATCTACAGGAGGGATATAAAAGACATCCCAGCTGGTAAATTCAGGTATGGACAATAATCATATACATAGTGCCTTAAACTGATGATCTGATAACCTACTAAACTGTCTCCGTAACAAGTCGTCATCAAATGAGAGATAAGCCTGTTTACAGATTTGCTCTATTGGTTGCGACCAAATTAAATTATTATACTCCATAATGCAATTTTCATTGGAAATTTTTGGGTCAATGATTGATTTAATGACTGTTTCACATTTGTAGGCTAATGAAAAATGCATTTAGACACCTAGAACATATTCCTAGCCCCATTAGAAGCAGAGATATGCCAGTTTACAGATTTGACATGTTCGGTGGTGGCCATCTTGAATATCTCAAATTGCTCAATGTCAGGAACTTCACATCACACAGGAATGTAATAATATTATAGGGACCCTATAGATGATAAATCAAGAGAGAAAAATTCTTTATCCGGGATTTCTGGGTTAGGCCAAAGTTTGCCATTCCACTACCGGGTATATGACCTTTAATCGATGACAATGGAAATCAATCTATCAGGTAATGGTTAAACAATAACGCAATTGTTGGCCTATCATTATATCTATACTGTTTGATTGTATTGTTTGATATATATGTGCAGAAACTGATCGACCATATTGTTCAATTTGAAAAATGAAATATATCAACAATAATAGTAGTATGTATCGTTTTGTAGATTTAACAATGGAATATATCAATGTTAAAACCGACAGAATCAGGCTACATATGAAAGTATTCATGAAGCAAAAACTGTGCTTTTTCAATAAATTATATTGTTAGTTTTACTTGTGGAATACCATCGGTCTGAATAAATATTTGAACAACTGTAGTGGTTGTGTATATGTCTATCATTATTATTATTGGTCTCGGAGTCCAAAGCTGCCCACTGGTGTAGTTCCTTCAGACTACACCAGGGGGCAGTGAAGGGCTCAGGTTGAGTCCGATTTCTCAACCCTGGAAGTGTTCTTACCATTTTATATTCTGTTTATCTAATATATCCTGTAATATGCCTTAAGGCCCATTCACATTACAACGGCCGATTGGTGTACGGCTGCCGCACGGCAAAAAACACAATGTTAAAGTTTTACAGCCGGCAAGAATCGGCCGGCTGGTCATGGTAATGTGAATGGGCCTTTATGTGCCTTTTATCCCTATTGAGCTTTTACTATAATGTTTATATCCAGTATGTATGTCAGTTCTTCTTAACTCATGTGAATGATTCTGTTGTGTTTACTTGAAATAGTGCTGATGAGATTTATCACACCTATCTTATGGCTTTAACCTTCTATTCATACTCTATGTGTGGCTGGTCCATAAAGATTGGTCGGGAGTTGCTAATGAATATCGTTGCAATAAGATTAATCTCTTGTTCAGTATTTATTCCGCTAAGTGTCTGAACCGAGTTCACTACATAACTACATAAACGGCGCATTTCCGTACAGAGCATGGTAGAACAGCCAGGTAAAACAAGAACTTATTCATTCAGAAAGCGCAAAGACAATGATTGAAGAAATCTATTCCCACACATACATGTATGGGTCAGATTTTTAGAAAATGTACAATTGGCAGCTGTACATATTTAGTAGTTCCTGCTAAATTGTGCTAAAAAATGATACATTTTGGGTATATCTGAATATATTTGGTATCGCATTGATTTAAAGTATCAGTTCTGTTTTGTTAAACAGCATTTTGAAGCTTATTTCTGTCTTGAATGTGGGTTATTTGAGAGGATTGGTGAAGGCAAATTGTACATTTTCTGAAAATCTGACCCATATGTAAATGTTGAGTGACAAGAGGCAGACTAGAAACAAACCAACAAAAGAATGGGTTCATACCAAGCCGCCTCTCATCACATGTATTCATACTCCAACTCAGTATGACCTATGAGTGAGTGAGTGAGATGTGGTTGCTTTATGCCTTTATCAATACATACAGAGGTTCTATCAAGGGCGGGAGAGCTGAGAGGGAGTGCGTGAGATTGGTTGCTTTATGCCCTTATCAACACATTTAATATGGTTATATCAAGGGCGGGAGAGCTGAGAGGGAGTGAGTGAGATTGGTTGCTTTATGCCCTTATCAACACATACAGAGGTTCTATCAAGGGTGGGAGAGCTGAGAGGGAGGCAGTTTATGATCATACCCAGGAAATAGAGATAGAGAAGGAGGGAGAGAGAGAGAAAAGAAAAAGAGACAGAAAGGCACTTTATTGTCATACCCAGGAAATAGAGATAGAGAAGAAGGGAGAGAGAGAGAAGAGAAAAAGAGACAGAAAGGCACTTTATTGTCATACCCAGGAAATAGAGATAGAGAAGAAGAGAGAGAGAGACAGAGAAAGAGACAGAAAGGCACTTTATTGTCATACCCAGGAAATAGAGATAGAGAAGAAGGGAGAGAGAGAGACAGAGAAAGAGACAGAAAGGCACTTTATGGTCATACCCAGGAAATAGAGATAGAGAAGAAGGGAGAGAGAAACAGAGAAAAGAGACAGAAAGGCACTTTATGATCATACCCAAGAAATAGAGATAGAGAAGAAGGGAGAGAGAGACAGAGAAAAGAGACAGAAAGGCACTTTATGATCATACTCAGGAAATAGAGATAGAGAAGAAGGGAGAGAGAAACAGAGAAAAGAGACAGAAAGGCACTTTATGGTCATGATTATGACTTATGTATTAGTATTCAAACTCTTTAAAATTAACTTAGTCGACTATGTTATATGTAATAGTAATCCTATCCCTGTATATCAAATGATGTAATGTGTAAAAGAATATTTTCTTTTGTAGCAGGAATGTCTGAGAATATCGGATATATTTAATACACAATATCATGTCACAACCTAAAATACAACTTTTTCAAATCTAGTAAAATACTGAAAGCGTTTTAATGTTCGGGAAGTATTTATTTTTGCTATTTTAGCACACCCACCTTTGTGCGTGAAAATAAATCATGCACAAAAGTTATTATTATTGCATAATCAAGGTGGGAGTAATTAGTGCCCGAAAATTGATCAGCGCAAAAATAAAATTAATATAGAATAGAATAGAACAATCTTCATCAAGGATTTACAGTTATTGTGATGAACAGGTCGACAGGCCTCTGGGTACCATTAAGGATTTATACTAAGATCTTCCGACCGTTCACTTGACATTTATGGGATAAAATAATACAAAGTACTTAATAAGCTTGAGTAATACAAAACCTCCACATAAATCACCTTACCTGACAGTTTGTCCTCACCTGCTTCTTCTTCTTAGCAGGAGTTATCTTCCTTCCGCCAAATGTCGTCTGCTTAATTATGACGTGGTAATCCATGCTGTAGTGGGCGTTATTAGAGGAGATCCCAGGCACACGTAGGCTCATATATAGGTGCTAATCCTTTATTAGTTTGTCTATACCACCCTACGTAGTATACACCAAGTGAGTTAATATCCTGGCTATGGGTGTCGTGGAATTACACGTTTAGTGCGTATATGCCACAGATGTGTATGTATGGGTCAGATTTTTAAAAATATTGGTGAAATCGCCAGAAAATGTACAATTCACCTTCATCAATCCTCTAAAATATCCCAAATTTCAGACAATAATAAAGTTCAAAATACAGTTCAACCTAACCAAGCCGATTGCTAGAATCAATGCAATGCGGAATATTCTCGAATTTACCTAGTATTGACCAAATTGAAGCCTAAATTAACAGAATTTACTGAATTGTACAGCTGCCATTTGTACATTTTCTGACAATCTGACCTACGTAGTATACATCAAGTGAGTTAATATCCTGGCTATATGAGAGGTCGAGTTGTTGTCTGGGTGGTATGGAATCACACTGTTAATGCGTTTATGCCACAGATGTGTCTGTATATATGGGTGAAGTGTCCTGAAAATGTACAATTCAACTTCATTAATCCTCTCAAACTACCTAATTTCAGACCAAAATAAAGTTCAAAATACAGTTCAGCCTAACCCAACAGATTGCTAGAATCAATGCAATGGTGAATATACTCAAATTTACCCAGTATTGGCCAAATTACAGCCTCATTTAGCAGAACTAGTTAAATGTGTAGATCTGCCAATTCTGAAAATCTGACCCATATATGCTATACCAGCCTATGTGGGTAATGTAGCCGGAAAATGTACAATAGGGGGTTTGAATGTCCACCATCTTGAATCTTGATTCGGATGGGATTATGGGAGCTGTATGTCAGTGGGTTTTTTTTAAAGATTTTATTTATACTTGGTGCATCCGATCCCCATCTTGGGCTTCCTCGTCAACCCCGAGTATTTGATGTTTGTACAGAGGGAGGAGATAGTTCCAATTCAGCTATACCAAAAGCTATATGGGTCAGATTTTCAGAAAATGTACAATTAGCAGCTGTATACATTTAGAAAATTCTCCTAAATTAGGCGGAAAAATGGCCAATACCTGGTATATCTGAGTACATATTTGGTATCACATTGGTTTTAAGTATCAGTTCCGTTATGTTAAACTGCATTTTGAAGCTCATTTCTGTCTTAAATGTGGTTTATCTGAGAGGAGTGGTGAAGGCGAATTGTACATTTTCTGAAAATCTGACCCATATAAAGCATGTTATGTTCAGCATGGAATATTTGACAGTGATCCCATATGAACAACCAGACGTTTTAACATGTTTCCATAACTCCCTTCATCTCTCAGTGATCGTATGTTTCCATACAACAAGACTTCATCTTTCCCATCATGCATTTGGTTTTCGTAGATCGTTAGCACAAGCTATGATATTGGTGAAAAGATCGTTACATTTTTCAGTAATAACGTTACTAAATATATGTCTGATTTGAACTGAATATACCCTATTGAACTGCAACAATCCTCTCAAATAGTCTAAATTTAAACAAAAAAGGAGGTTCTGATCGAGACTGAACCGATTGTGTAAAGCGATGCAATACCAACTATACGCAGATGAGTAAAATCGCCAGAAAATGTACAATTCGTCTTCACCAATCCTATCAAATAACGCAAATTTAAGACAAAAATGACTTTCAAAATGCAGTTTAACATACGGTAACCTATATATACAAATTTACTAAGTATTGACCTAATTGTAGCCTAATTTAGCTGAATTTACCAAATGTGTAGAACTGTTGATTGTACATTTTCTGAAAATCTGACCCAGTTATTTCTAGGAATAATCATGTGTTTCATGAAAATGAGTCATAAGTCGCAAAAAATAGATTTTGAGATACCATTATATTTGAAAAGATGAGATGAAGCCGATTCCAATGTTAGTAAACAGTCTAATGATCTAATAAGAATTTCTAGATTTTAAGTTTGATATTTTCGTTTTTGAAACAAATATTTCCAATATTTCTGGGGGTCAATAAACAGTTAAGTAACTAAATGTAGTCCATATTCATGAGGACCTTTAAAACGAAAGAATATATTACATAGATTGTCCTGAAATTTGATACATCGATTGATATGACTATAAGTGATAAACCCTCCAAAAATTAGAACATTCCAATAATGTGATCTTGTGAAAAAAAACACTTTGAAAAATATTAATTTTGCGACTTATGACTTATTTTCCTGAAACACATCACAAATTTGTTCAGCATGATCTAAGAGATTGGTGAAATGTTTAGAGACTGTGTGTGTACATTTTCTGAAGACCTGACCCATACATGCTGGTTCAGTAAGTGGGTCAAACACCAAGGTCATCCAAGAGTGAATACTCTGTTCCACTGATCAGAATGAATGACTCATTGCTTCCTAATCCTCTTCCAACAGACAATTAACGTTACATGTTACAGAAAAATGAGTCATAATTAACAGCAGTGAGCAGAATAACCATGACAACTTGTATATGAATTAAACCCGTGAGCCTACGTCACAATTATGTTTCACTGTATTGTTTGACTTGCTGTATAAACATCCTAAATAATAAAAAAAAAAAGTCTCAAAACCTGGAATTTGAGATATCATCATATTTGAAAAGATCAGATCAAGTGGAGTAATTATATTGAAATCTACGCATGCATATGCCATGGGCTAATCTTTTGTGGATGTGGGACCATTTTCAGAAAATGTACAATTGGCAGCTGTATACATTTAGGAAATTCTCCTAAATTAAACTGAAAAATGATGAATACTGGGTATATCTGAGTATATTTGGCATCACAGTGATTTAAAGTATCAGTTCTGTTATGTTAAACCGCATTTTGAAGCACATTTTTGTCTTAAATGTGGGTTATTTGTGAGGATT
This sequence comes from Sthenelais limicola, assembly GCA_942159475.1. Classification (NCBI taxonomy): domain Eukaryota; kingdom Metazoa; phylum Annelida; class Polychaeta; order Phyllodocida; family Sigalionidae; genus Sthenelais; species Sthenelais limicola. Next base: position 125,873,033 of record OW804097.1, read on the forward strand.
GGTGAAGGCGAATTGTACATTTTCTGAACATCTGACCCATATGCACACCTATCGCGGCATAATGGCCTTAAATGAAGAAAGAAACCGTTCTATGAAAGTCCACCCGCATGTTTGTAACCTCACTCATGTCCTGACGAGGGCGAGCAATGGTTACTAGGTTACTTCAGGTCCGCTGGTTAATATCAACTAATCGACAAGGACAACCCTTTTTAAATGCTCAGTGAGAAGCCTTTCTTTTTTGCCAGTTGCCAACATGTGATCCGTTTTAGGAAAATAAGTCATAAGTCGCAAAATATGGACTTTTTAGATATCACCATATTTTAAAAGAGGAGATCAAACTGATTCCAGTGATAGTAAACACTAGGGCACCTAATAAGTATTTCTATATTTCAAGTTTGATATTTTTATTTTTGAAAAAATTGTTTGCAATATTTTTGGATGGACATTTACTAGTAAAGTAGCTAAATATACTCTACAGGATGACCTTAGAAATGCATAGATATATTTATTATACGCGCATGCTATATGAGAGGTGCTATAAGTGGGGTGCTATAAAAATAGTCATATAGGACGCGTCCTATAAAAATGTAGTTGTCTAAAAATAGCTCTGACTCAGCACTTCCGCTGTCTCCGTGGAGATCCCCGCGGAGATCCCCGCGATCGGTAATCCACCTGTGATTATAAAAATACATAATAAACACCACACCATTAAATAGAGAATTAAATTCTCTATCAAATGATGTAAAGTTTATTATTGTAGCTCAAGAAATGGCTACGATATGAACGTTTTAGTTCAACCAAGTCAGTAGGCCTAAGTAAACACTGCATGATCACACAGTCCTGACAGCTCACTCACACAGGCCTGACAGCTACAACAAGCCTACTGAAGGTGCTCTCAGCGGGGCAGCTGGGGCTCTCTGAGAGTTCTTTAATACTTTTTCAGTGATATCTGATGATGATCAAATTTTATGCACATATAATAAATATAGAATGGAACTCGCCAGCAATAATCGAAAATTTATAGGACTTGATTCGTCCACATAAGCACTCTGCCTACGGCATCGTGCTTATGTGGACGAATCTCGTGCTATAAATTTTCGATTATTGCCAGCTCGTCCCATTCTCTCTATTTATAGAACTGTCTTAAAATTTAGTACATGTATTCATGGTACGGGAGGGACTAGATAACCCACAGATCAAAACATTTCAACAAATAGATCTTGTGAATAAATCATTTTGATGAATACCAATTTTGCGACATGTGACGCATTTTCCTGAAACACATCACGAGTTGCCTACTGTAAATTACTTGACATCCATCCATTATATTAAAGTAGAGAGATAAAATGAGGTTTGTCTCAGGAAAATGAGTCACGAGTCGCAAAAAATATGTTATTTGTAGGAGTTTATTACTATAAGGGTGCATTGTACTATACACGATAAGATTGTGTCTTAAAGGCCTTGTAACAGCCTCCTAAATTTACGACTACGAGGGCTCTATGATACGAGGGTTGTTGCATTGAAACTCATGCATCTGAGCGAGTTAAGAGGCCTCTCAGAGGTCGCTCAGAGTACTCTCAGACTAGTCTCAGAATAGTGCAATGCAAGTTACGATAAGAGGGAGTTACGAGGCCTCTAAGAGTGGTTTAACACAGAATCGTATATAGTGCAATGCACCCTTAGTCATATAAATCCGTGCATCAAACTGCAGGGCAGTGTAGTAAATATATCCTTGCATATTGAAGGTCATCTTATGGAGTATATTTAGTTATTTTACTGTCATTTGCTTACCCAGAAATATTGCAAACTATTTTTTCAAATATAAAAATGTGTGTGTGTTTGGTCAAACATAAAATTAATACATCAAACATAAAATATAGAAATACTACTTGGATGCCGTTAATTTTTACTATCATTGGAAACCGCTTGATCTCATCTTTTCAAATATGATGATATCTCAAAACCATTTTTTTGCGACTTGTGACTCATTTGCATGTAAAGGGTTGTCTCCACTGGCTGCGGTAAGCTCTGCGGTAAGCCTTGTAATGGTTTGTGCTGGTTCTGTAGGTGGAGAGGACTGACAAGGTCCTGCCTACATGGATCACTGGCCATGTAGGCAGGACCTCGCCACTCCTCACCATCACAGCACCATCGCAAGGCTTACCGCAGAGCTTACCGCAGAGCTTACCGCAGCCAGTGGAGACCACCCTTAATACATCACAAATGATGAATAACATGTTAGTCGGCTGTGTGTGTCCCATCCTTTAGCCATAGTCCCCAGTGTATCTGTAGAACACATTATTGATTCTGTAAACGTATTTATTTTCGCGCAGATAAATTTTCGCGCACTAAGTAGTTTGACAACTTTTCGCGTGGATTTAAATTCGCGCAGCAAGGAAGTCTCATACTTTGTTTATATAATAATTATATGTTTCGCACAGGATTTATTTTCACGCACAAAGGTTGGTGCGCGAAAATAGCGAAAATAAATACTACGCAAACATTAATACATTTACAGTAATTTATTCATGCAGAAATGTGCCACCAGTACAACGCTTTATGTTGATCAATATTAACATTGATAAAGTTAGACAACAGGGCATAGCACAAACACAGGAGCAGGTGGTAAATCATTCAATAGAAAAAATGAAAAATGTTTATAAAAGTCACATTTTCAGCCTAACATAGAATAGGATTGAATCCTAAAGGTCTTCTACACCTTTTCTTTAGTTTATGTTGTAATATGTGATGTGTTTATACGAAGGGAGAGAGAGACAGAGAAAAGAGACAGAAAGGCACTTTATGGTCATACCCAGGAAATAGAGATAGAGAAGAAGGGAGAGAGAGACAGAGAAAAGAGACAGAAAGGCACTTTATGGTCATACCCAGGAAATAGAGATAGAGAAGAAGGGAGAGAGAGACAGAGAAAAGAGACAGAAAGGCACTTTATGATCATACCCAGGAAATAGAGATAGAGAAGAAGGGAGAGAAAAACAGAGAAAAGAGACAGAAAAGCAGTTTAAGATGTCACATACAGTATATTATAAAGTGCTTAGATTTCCTAAATATTTCATCAGTAGGTTTGGGAGTTAATAATGTATTTGGCATAGAAATAGAATAGAACGATTATCCAATTTCCTGTATGAAACAAACATGTAAGTCGAAGGAAATAAAAACTCACTCACTCAATCAATAACGATTGCTACATGGCTGGTCCCAGACCCCACACTATCTGGATCAGATTTTCAGAAAATGTACAATTGGCAGCTGTACACATTTCGGAAATCCTCCTAAATAAGGCTGAAAAATGAAGAATACCGGGTATATTTGGGTATATTTGGTATCACATTGATTTAAAGTATCAGTTCTGTTATGTTAAACTGCATTTTGAAGCTCATTTCTGTTTCAAATGTGGTTTATTTGAGAGGATTGGTGAAGGCGAATTGTACATTTTCTGAAACTCCGACCCATATGTATGCTAGTGCATGCATGCATGGCTGGTCCCCTCACTAAATGGGTCAGAGTTTCAGAAAATGTATAATTGTCAGCTGTATACATTTAGTAAATTTTGCTAAATTAGGCCGCAATTTGATCAATACTAGCTAAATTCAAGTATATTTGGCATTGCATTGATTCTAGCAATCTGTTCGGCTAGGTTGAAGTGTATTTTGAACTTTATTTTTGTCTTAAATTTGGGTTATTTGAGAAGATTGGCGAAGGTGAATTGTACATTTTCTGAAAATCTGACCCATTATTTTACTGCTCGGATACTAGTGTCTATTTTTATATCAGAGTGAAGAAACCATGTTTTATTTTGTCAATCTATTTTACTGGTGAAGTGATATACTAGTGTCTATTGTTATATTAATATTGGGAGCTGTATAAATGACTCAGAGTGAGGAATCCATGTTTTATTCCATGATTTGGCCGTGAGCGTACAATATAATCGATATACTTGCCGCTCACAAGGTGTACAATATAAACTCACTGTATTGTACAGTGACGTCACGACCGTTCAAGAGTATAAGGATAACACAGTTTGATGAAATTAATGCAAATAAAGTTGTTTTAGGGTAAGAATCATGGAATAAAAGCAAGAATAGCAAAGTATCGCGTCTTTGGGGGCCTATATTCTCCTCGTATGGCCGAAAAACAACTTGGCCTACGGCCTCGTTACTCGGAGAATATAGCCCCCCTCATACGCGATACTATGCTATTATTGCGTCAATTTTTTTACTTGGTGTATTATAAAGTATTATACATGTATAAACACATCATGTGATATAGTTGATCATTCTCCGACAAGAACATATTACAATCAATACATGGTATCTTGACAAAACTATAGCTTATAAAGTAACGGATCTCTGTTCAACTGTGCAGTGCAGGAATATGTAAAACCGAAGCATAATATTTGCATTTGCATCAAGAAAATGTTTATAACCAATGATGTTTTTAACTATATGGGTCAGGCTCTGAAAAGGTGTCACTTGAGGGTCAGACTTTCAGAAAATGTACAATTGACCTTCCACAATCCTCTAAAATAACCCACATTTAAGAAGAAAATTAGGTTCAAAATTCAGTTCGACATAACCAGACAGATACAATACAGAATATACTCAGATATACCCAGTATTTTTCATTTTTCACTCTAATTTAGCAGAATTTGAGCGATGTGGAGAACATAGATTGTGCATTTTCTGAAAATCTCACATAATTATATCTCGTGGTTCAGGACGAAAATCAGCAGGTAAACGATTTGTCTCAAATGTTTCATTTATTTATTATAAAGATTTGTTAAGGATAACCTGGAAGAACTACATTGTAGAACGTTCATCCGATTTTGTAACATATAAATGTTCACTGAATAAAAATATATACTATATAGGGGAGTATCATGTTATCTAATATCATTACTGTCATTATATTTTATCGTTCAAAACTTCGCTCCAATAATACTGTCTGTAGGGCAGGTCACTCTCATGAGGTTAGATAGTAACTCCTACTGCTAGATTCACACATTTTTCTGTTATCATTACTGTCATTATTTCTACCATTCAAAACGTCTCTCTTATATACTAGACTAGTGTTTTACTATCTACTGTGGTTATCCCTTTAATTGAAGTCCATCCATTATCTGTGATGTGTTTCAGGAAAATGAGTCATAAGTCGCTAAAAAAAGATTTTGAGATATCATTATATTTGAAAAGATGAGATCAAGCCGATTCCAATGATAGTAAACAGTTGAATAATCTAATAAGTATTTCTAGATTTTAAGTTTGATATTTTCGTTTTTGAGAAAAAAAGTTTCCAATATTTCTGGGGTTCAATAACCAGTAAAGTAACTAAATGTAATCAATATGAAGACCTTTAAAACAAAGGGATATATTACACGGATTGTCTTGATATTTGGTACATCGCTTGATATACCTATGAGTAATAAACTCCAAAAAAATCAGAAAATTCCAATAATGTGATCTTGTGAAAAAAACACTTTGAAAAATATCAATTTAGCGACTTATGACTCATTTTCCTGAAACACATTCTTTACCTTAAATTTTAAGAATATAGTGATATAATTACATTGTAATTATATCACTATATTCGTCACAAAGCTGGGTTCCACCAGAATATCCTACCTCCATGGGAGGTGATGAATGTTGAATGAAATCTTTAAAAAGATAGCGAGGGGGCCATATCCAAATCTATATATGGGTCAGATCTTTAGAAAATGTACAATTCGCCTTCACTAATTCTCTCAAATAACCCAAATTTAAGACAGAAATGAGCTTCAAAATGCAGTTTAACATAACAGAACTGATACTTTTAATCAATGTGATCCCAAATATACTCAGATATACCCAGCTTTCATCATTTCCCAGCCTATTTTAGCAGAATTTCCTAAATGTGTAGAGCTGCCAATTGTACATTTTCTGAAAGTATTATACATATTCTACTGTATTGTATGGCAGCTTAAATTTCGAGAAGGCGTTAAACCGCAAAATCCATTTTCCATGTGAATTGTTTTCTCCCCCAAATATTACCCAGCGAAGGTTTTTTGCTGCATGATAAAAAAAAATCTGCCAACTTATCAAGTAAAAATCTGATGCCAATTTACTATCTACCTATTCAGACTGTAGTATAATAGGCTATAATTATTATCGACATAATTATTGTTTACTTCTGTGTACTTCCCTTCATTCTTGTCTAATTCTTGTTGTCTATTTCTCTTACCATTTCTGTCTATTTAGTCTCAACATTGTCTATCATGACTTTTTGAAAGTAGGAATGACTTATAAATATAGACCTCCTTGAGAAGCCACCTTCTGAGAATTTTATAATATCATTTTTTTAAGCCTTTATGATTAACCACTCTCTGCGCATGATTCACATTTGTATAAATTTAATTAATTAATTAAATTAAAATTAATACAAAACCAAACAATGAACACATTCAATCAAATAAAAATTGAATACATAATCTTGTTGTGTACTTCTGAGGAGATTGATGTAATATCAGAATTTAAATTACCATAAATCAGAGATACCATATATTATATAGTCGCAATAATTAATTAATTGGTAATAACAGTAGGTAGACAGCATACCACAGGCTCTGGCTGGTTGTCTAGACCTCCTGCTGAGCATAGGGGGACCTGGTACCAACAGTGCAGGTTTGTATGGGTCAGATTGTCGGAAAAGGTACAATTGGCAGCTCTACACATCAAGCAATATATGATAAATTAGGGTGAAAAATGATAAATACCAGGTATATCTGGGTATATTTAGTATTATGTTGTCTTGAAATATCTGTTCTGCTATATTAAACTCTATTTTGAAGCTCGTTTCTGTCTTGAGTTTGGGTTATTTGCGAGGATTGGTGAAGGTGAATTGTACATTTTCTGACGATCCGACCCATATATGTTCCCTTCACCTCCCCACCCCCTCCTTCCCTCCACTTCCTCCCAACTCCCCCCCTCCCCACTCCTTCCACTCCTCCCCAACCCCTCCTCTCCTCCCCCCCCCTCCTCCCCCCTCCTTCCCTCCACTTCCTCCCCACTTCCCCCCCCTCCCCACTCCCCCCCCCCTCCTCCCCAACCCCTCCTCTCCTCCCCACACCCCCTCCTCCCCACCCCCTCCTTCCCTCCACTTCCTCCCCACTTCCCCCCCCTCCCCACTCCCCCCCTCCTCCCCAACCCCTCCTCTCCTCCCCACACCCCCTCCTCCCCACCCCCTCCTTCCCTCCACTTCCTCCCCACTTCCCCCCCCCCCTCCCCCCCCCCCTCCCCCCCCCCCTCCCCCCCCCCTCCTCTCCTCCCCCCCCCTCTCCTCCCCACACCCTGTCCTCCCCCCTCCCCCCCCTCCCCACACCCTCTCCTCCCCACACCCTCCTTCCCTCCCCTTCCCACCCCCCCTCCCCACTCCTTCCACTTCCCCCCCCTCCCCACTCCTTCCACTTCCCCCCCCTCCCCACTCCTTCCACTCCTCCCTGTCCTAAGGTGTACAAGTTCTGTGCAGTTCTGTGTGTTGGTAACCATAGGAAGAGCAAGGAGTGATCACTATATATAGCGGGACATGAGTGTTGTCCTGCACCATTCCTCCCTGCACCCAGCCCAGAGCACAGAGCAGCAAGCAGCAAGCAGCCAGCACAGAGCAGCCTGCACCATTCCTCCCTGCACCCAGCCCAGAGCACAGAGCAGCAAGCAGCAAGCAGCCAGCCCAGAGCACAGAGCAACCAGCCCAGAGCACAGAACAGCAAGCAGCAAGCAGCGAGCACAGAGCAGCCTGCACCATTCCTCCCTGCACCCAGCCCAGAGCACAGAGCAGCAAGCAGCAAGCAGCCAGCCCAGAGCACAGAGCAGCAAGCAGCAAGCAGCCAGCCCAGAGCACAGAGCAGCAAGCAGCAAGCAGCCAGCCCAGAGCACAGAGCAGCAAGCAGCAAGCACCCAGCCCAGAGCACAGAGCAGCAAGCAGCAAGCAGCCAGCCCAGAGCACAGAGCAGCAAGCAGCAAGCAGCCAGCCCAGAGCACAGAGCAGCAAGCAGCAAGCACCCAGCCCAGAGCACAGAGCAGCAAGCAGCAAGCAGCCAGCCCAGAGCACAGAGCAGCAAGCAGCAAGCAGCGAGCACAGAGCACAGAGCAGCAAGCAGCAAGCAGCCAGCCCAGAGCACAGAGCAGCAAGCAGCAAGCAGCCAGCCCAGAGCACAGAGCAGCAAGCAGCAAGCAGCCAGCCCAGAGCACAGAGCAGCAAGCAGCAAGCAGCCAGCCCAGAGCACAGAGCAGCAAGCAGCAAGCAGCCAGCCCAGAGCACAGAGCAGCAAGCAGCAAGCAGCCAGCCCAGAGCACAGAGCAGCAAGCAGCAAGCAGCCAGCCCAGAGCACAGAGCAGTGAGCAGCAAGCAGCCAGCCCAGAGCACAGAGCAGCAAGCAGCAAGCAGCCAGCCCAGAGCACAGAGCAGCAAGCAGCAAGCAGCCAGCCCAGAGCACAGAGCAGCAAGCAGCGAGCACAGAGCACAGAGCACAGAGCAGTGAGCAGCAAGCAGCCAGCCCAGAGCACAGAGCAGCAAGCAGCGAGCACAGAGCACAGAGCACAGAACCGCAAGCAGCGAGCACAGAGCACACTGAGGTAGCACATCCACCAGGCAGTGAGTATTTGGGACAAGTTAATTACACTTTTTGTGCAAATAGAACTATTTGAGGCAAGTTAATTCCACTTTGTGCACATTTGAAACAATTTGGGGCAAGTTAATTCCACTTTGTTTACAATTGGAACAACTTGGGGCAAGTTAATTCCACTTTGTTTACAAATAGAACAATTCTGGGCAATGTTAATTACACTTTGTGTACATTTGGAACTATTTGGGGCAAGTTAATTCCACTTTGTATATAGTGTTAACAATTTGGGGCATGTTAATGACCTGTTGAGTCTTGTATGGTATTTGTTTTCCATAATTATTATAGGGAAATACATTTGGATGCAAAATTGGGCATGGTCTTGTCTCAAGTTTGGTGGTGATATCAGATGTTTTCCTGGCTTTAAAATGTGATGTGTTTCAGGAAAATGAGTCATAAGTCGCAAAATGGATATTTTCCAAAGTGTTTTTTTTCCAAGATCACATTATTGGAATGTTCTAATTTTTGGAGGGTTTATCACTTACAGCTATATCAATCGATGTATCAAATTTCAGGAAAATCTATGTAATATATCCTTTCGTTTTAAAGGTCCTCATATGAACTACATTTAGTTACTTTACTGTTTATTGACCCCAAGAAATATTGGAAACTTTTTTTTTCAAAAACGAAAATATCAAACATAAAATCTAGAAATACTTATTAGATTATTAGACTGTTTACTATCATTGGAATCGGCTTGATCTCATCTTTTCAAATATAATGGTATCTCAAAATTTATTTTTTGCGACTTATGACTCATTTTCCTGAAACACATCACAAATGACTTCATTGGGGGCCATTGGAAACTACCCACATAATGTAAACACATGTGGTTGGCCTTGTTTCGGTCAAAAGTACCTATGACCTTCTACTCTGGCCTCAATAGGGGATTTGCATAGCCGCCATTTTGAATCTTGATTCGCATGGAATTATGGGACTAATGGTACAGTCTAAAATATATAGAAAACATGCCATCCTCAGCTTGGAATATTTATCAATGCTCTAATGGCAATATCCATGCATTATACAGTCCCCACCTTTCCCATCATGCATTTGGTTTTCATAGATCATTTATACAACCAGTGATATTGGTGAAAACATTCTTGCATTTTTTCGATAAAAATGTTACCAAATATTTGTATGTCAGATTTCAACATAATCCGTCCCAGCATGCATTGCAGTAGACATGCGCAGTAAGATATGCAAATCCCCTATTCTATTCTGAATCTTCCCTATTGAATAACAGCTTCTGACCATGGTGTTATATTGTACATTGCAGGTGAACGGGCCATGTACGGAGACTGCGGTAGGCTGAGAGGAACAGTATCATCAGTGTCATCAGAGAATTGATGTCAGCTTTGTAACTGAAATCATTCATATGTACTATTTGCGATGTGTTTCAGGGAAATGAGTCACAAGTTGCAAAAATGATATTTTTTAAAGTGTTTATTTTACAAGATCACTTTATCGGAATGTTCTGATTGTTGCCCCCCCCACTCCCCCACTCCCTCACCCACTCCCCCCCCCCCCCCCTCCACTCTTATGAATAAATATCTTTGAAAAATATCCATTTTGCGACTTATGACTCATTCCTGAAACACATCACATATGGCCATTTCCAACATTTTTACAACATTTACCCCCTGGTTTCACTCAGAATCATCAAAATAATATCACGAATAATCCAGCTGATATGTTTGTTGATTAAACTGCCAAGTTTGGAACCATTCTGATAATTGGTTATTTTGTAGTACAAAATAACAAATTATAAACCAATTAAACATTATAACCAATTGGAGTACATGTGAGATGAAAAATAGGTCAGATAAATGCAGAAATGTTCAAAAATAACATATTGCATATCCTCCAATGTCATGCAGCATATAGAAATATTAATATGAAGAGGGAATAAATTCATAATTTTCATCCAATTTGCCTTAATTTTATTCGATGTACATAGAAAAGCCACAAGAAATTTATATGCTTTAATTTGATCATTATATACTGTCACAGAGCGTGCTGAGACCAGGAATATGATTTTCGTGTACACTGTCAGAAATGTAATTATTTTGATCAGACGAAAAAGGACACAAATGACTAAAAAAATGTTATTATTGGCCACATTTCGTCTTTCACATTTTCAAGAATTAAAATGATCAAAACCTGATTTTCTTTGGTTATGAAAATACTTTGAAATCGACCTTGATTCAAGGCTTAATGAAAGTAATACTGCTTGACGGCCAACATCTGGCATATATTTGGACGTGTAAGTAGATACAGAGGATCGTCCACAGCCCCCTGTCCGCTGTGGCCACCATCACACCCTCGTCACCTACGACCTAAACTGCAGTTACCAGCATTCAAAATGGCGGAAGGTGGGCTCCCATTAGAACAAACAATGTTGGTTTTTACAAAAGCCGTTTTCAGTAGCTGTCATGTTCTGTGGGTGTTTACTATAGTTGCATATAGGTTTGAGTGTTATCAGATACATGTATCTGGCTTACAATACAGTGTAATCTAGGTGAAAAACATTGAGTGGTATACCCGTAACTGCATTATACAGTTACGGTCATAGTGGAAAACAGTTGGGGTCATACAGTGTGTTATTCCAAGTACAAAATATAAGTAAACTTCAACCCTGGTACATTATTTGAACCCATCACAACAGTGTCATACCTAAAAGGAAGAGATCTATCGATTCAGTTTATTATATAAAGTATTTTTAAGCAAGATTTCAAAGAAAATCATCAGTGCCAACAACAACAACAATGCTGGTAACTGCAGTTGGGGTTGTAGGTGCCGAGGGTGTGACCATCGGATGGTGGCCGAGGGCGGATGGTCAATGGTCGACGGTCGTACCGATTGGACGTGTAAGTGGATACGCTATTTTATGACTCATTTGCCTGAAACACATCCCAAATATGTCATGGTAGGTGTCATGATGTCTAAAAGAGAAAGACAAGAAAAACAGAAATTTAATATCATCAATAAATCTGTCATATTCTTGTTATTAGATATGGAACTGTATGGGGCCCAGGCACTTCAGTCACTTCAGGCCTCATTAGGCCGTAGATGCACATAAACAACTCAAGGCCATCACCTCCTGTTTACATACAAGTGGATACCAGTGTTAAAATCCTCATAAGAACATATGGTTCCATCAACCCAGTTTGATTTTTACGGGAGTATGTGCCATTTACAGCAACCCTTTCATGTGCAGGTTTTATGTATATCAAGCATGGTGGGTGAAGAACAAGATCATATGAGGGTCAGATTTTCAGAAAATGTACAATTGGTAGTTGTATACATTTAGTAAATTCTGCTAAATTAGGCTGCAAGTTGGTCAATACTAGGTAAATTCGAGTATATTTGGCATTGCATTGATTCTAGCAATCTGTTTGGTTAGGTTGAACTGTATTTTGAACTTTATTTTCGTCTGAAATTTGGATTATTTAAGAAGATTGGCGAAGTTGAATTGTACATTTTCTGAAAATCTGACCCATGAATAGGGTAGGGACGACACCCTCTTGAATCCTGTTTCTCATTTTGTATAAGCCCCATTTCCCAATTCCCACAGGTTTTCAATTTGTAATCCTGTTTTTCTATTTGCAACCCCTACCTGGAAAAATTAAATCTGGCTCTGAATCCCTTTCTCGAAGCCTGTAGTCCCTTTTAAATCCCGATTCCCGACCTAAAATAGGCCCCTTCTTCCCTACCCCGTATGCATACAGCACAAACTTGATAAGTTGACTGCTATATTCTACACCAGAGATCAAAATTGTTTCAGGAAAATGAGTCATAAGTCGCAAAATTGATATTTTTCAAAGTGTTTTTTTCACAAGATCACATTATTGGAATGTTCTGATTTTTTAAGGGCTGGTCCCTTATAGTTATATCAATCGATGCATCAAATTTCAGGACAATCTATGTAATATATCCCTTCGTTTTAAAGGTCCTCATACGGACTACATTTAGTTACTTTACTGTTTATTGACCCCCAAAACTTTTTTTTTCAAAAGTTAAAATATCAAACTTAAAATCTAGAAATAGTTTTTAGATTATTAGACTGTTTACTAACATTAGAATCGGTTTGATCTCATCTTTTCAAATATAATGGTATCTCAACATCTATTTTTTGCGACTTATGACTCATTATCCTGAAACACATCTCAAATTCTTTATTTACGCATCCCTGTGGAGAACAAGTCCTTTAAGTTGACTATTACGCATTAAACAAGAAATTTTGGTGTGGACCGAGGAAAGAACGGTTTCCCCCGATAGAGCCCCCCCCCCCATGCCACCCGCCCCTCCTTCCCCCACTCTAATTTGGTGCAGGACAGAGCGTTGTCAAGGACTCAAAAGTGCACCGCGCGTTACTAACGTTGTGAAAATTAGAAGATGTTTTGACGTATTTTGACATATTTAGGGGTAGAAAAGCATGCTCTTTCGGAATTTCAACATCTTGGCAATGTATTTCGACTAGAAATAGCGATTTTTATCAATTTGCGGTAGCGTAAAATCACCGCCTTTGGTGCTCGTACTGCCATTGGCAGGGGAAACCTTAAAAAAAAATAATGCTATTATTTACCATATCTGGTTTACTTACCAGAGGAATAACAAGAAATAGTTGAAATGTTCGGGGAAGAAAGCACTCGCTCTGGCAAACTTGTGTCACCAAACTTGCATCGCACTTGCCGATCACAGAACTCATTTATGAGAGTTTGTTCAATTAATAGTATTTGAATAAAATAGAACTCCCTTTAGCCATGGCATACTGGATCTAATCGTATAAACCCATATTTTTTAGTTATTTTCCGAATCTTCCTGTTGAAAATTATATTGGTCTGCCAGACCAAAATAACCTTCGTACAGCGCGGCCGTTACGCAAGCACCATTGACGCACGCACATTCCGTGACGGCCGTCATTGACGCATTTTCAGAGGGAACGTCATGATATAAACAAAGCTATATGCCGTAACTACTCTCTCTCCCTGGATGCATATATAATGCGTATTTGATCTGCACAAAGCCTGTGGGATGCATCCCTTACCGAAAACTAGCATATTGGAAGTATTTTATAGACGTTTATATAGGTTTAAACAGATAGGCATAAGCAAACAGATCTATACAGGCAAGGTTCCTGATGCGGAGGTTTGCGTCAATTTTTGTGACGTCCTGTGTTGATGCGTCATTCTGACCCAGTTCCTCAGGTTTAAGATGAAACCATGTCAGGCCTTCGCCATGGTCATCTCGCATTGACTAATCGTAATAAAGAGCAACCCAGGATAGGTAGACGCATTTAGAAATAAGTTTAGGAACACCTGGCATAGCTTGAATCAAATTCTTGTTAATTTTACACAAATCCCGATTTTCATTCTCAGCGATCATTCGGGTAAATTTGGATTGATTGATTCTGTTTTAATTATGTCAAAATTCCATCAGTTGTTGAAGACATGTGTCTTAATTGTATAATGTGGAGGTATTTGCAATAAAATATTACGTACCAAAAGAAAAAAACAAAAAAACCCAACACATGTACATAATGACTTAAATTATTGCACACCGTTGTGTATCAGAGGTTTATTGAAGTGAAATTTCTTTATTGTCTTTTTGCTTTTTGCAGGAGTCATCATTGCACTACGTGTGAGGTCAGGACATCCGGGGAGAGATATCACGCCCACCAGTGAGCGGGAGAGACAGGTGTGTAAGGCCTAGTTATCCAGACTAGTCCTTTAATACAAGACTGTATTCATACAATGTAGATTAGCCATTTAATACAACACTGTTTATGCCCACATGGCATGAAACAGTTATGACACATGATCAGTTAGAAAGGTGCAGTTTGCTTGATCCAAACCCACACATGATCAGTTAGAAAGGTGCAGTTTGGGGTACAGTTGGGTTCATCTGAACTGCACCCCTAAAATCTAATTGTCTCATAATATGAGTAAATTTGGTACAATGTTTTCATAATAGCATGCATAGTTTCATTGTTTCAGTTCCAGCAGCCTTAGTGGGTGAGGGCATCACCCGCAGCGATAGTGGATGAGGGCATCACAAGTCTCCAACTCATCTTCACAGCGTATCCTTAAAAATCATGAAATTAAACTTGCATCTGGAGATTATCAGCCCCCATTGTGTCAAATTCATATAAAATATTTCCCCCTTCATAAGCCTGGGCTTATATTATTTTCAAATGGTGAATGCACCCAGCTTATATTCAGAACACTGCTAATATTACAATAACTAAAACAGGGAGCCTTGACTGTAGCCCTAAATAGGGCTTTACTATAAGAGTATTTCCCAGGATATTAGTTTAAGCAACCCTTCCTCAGGAGCACATCCGTCCCTAAGCGCCAGGAATGAGGTCACATATAAAATATAAATTTATATGTTGGAATAAAAATCTTATATATATATATATATACATATGCCAAAATGTCCCGCCTTGTACAGGCGGGAGTTAGAGAAAATACGTAAGGCGGCCACTTCTTCCGTTAAGGCTACCTAACCATTCCATGTAAAATCTAGCAAGTTTATAAGGAAAACAAGTGGTTGGTACCAATCTTAAATATGTTTGTAAAGTCCTGACCAGACTTTTTTTCATGATGTAAGTTTTAGCTGAGAACATGATTTAAAGAGCACTACTCTATGACCTGAGAACATGATTTAAAGAGCACTACTCTATGGCCTGAGAACATGATTTAAAGAGGACTACTCTATGGCCTGAGAACATGATTTAAAGAGCACTACTCTATGGCCTGAGAACATGATTTAAAGAGCACTACTCTATGGCCTGAGAACATGATGTAAAGAGCACTACTCTATGGCCTGAGAACATGATTTAAAGAGCACTACTCTATGGCCTGAGAACATGATGTAAAGAGCACTACTCTATGGCCTGAGAACATGATTTAAAGAGCACTACTCTATGGCCTGAGAACATGATTTAAAGAGCACTACTCTATGGCCTGAGAACATGATTTAAAGAGCACTACTCTATGGCCTGAGAACATGATTTAAAGAGCACTACTCTATGGCCTGAGAACATGATTTAAAGAGCACTACTCTATGGCCTGAGAACATGATTTAAAGAGCACTACTCTATGGCCTGAGAACATGATTTAAAGAGCACTACTCTATGGCCTGAGAACATGATTTAAAGAGCACTACTCTATGGCCTGAGAACATGATTAAAAGAGCACTACTCTATGGCCTGAGAACATGATTAAAAGAGCACTACTCTATGAACCATCGCTCGGACATTTTCTGGACATCTGGACACTGACATAGTGACCTCATTTCAATGTCTTAGGTACGGGTATGGTCCTGAAAAAGGGTTGCTTAAACTCGTTATTATGTCCAACTTGTTTTCCCAATTATAAAACTGGTCATTTTGCCTGGTTCCTTTCTGGTAAAAAGTGATCTCCCTTTTTGCAGGAGATTTAAGTTTCTTTTGACCTCTGGTATTTTTATAATATGTTGTTTTAGTTTTGGAAAAAAAGGAAGTTGACACGGGGAAGCCTTGATGGTAACTGTTTATTCTACTACTAGACAGGTCTGAATAGCCCAGATAGTGGCCTACTACCCAAGTTAACATAAAGGGGAGCATGGTAAGAACATTAAAATTAAAGTAACTAGTGTACGCATGGGGCCCGGCTTATATTACCAAAAGATCTACTGAACCCCCGCATTATAAACTGGGCCCGGTTTATCAATGGGGAAATTACTTCTTAAATAAACTTGAGCATGAAAAAAAAATTTGAATATCAAAAAATAATTTCTGATATCCAAAATTAATTTTCCAATATGAATTATACTGAAATATTTTGACCCAATGGCGTTCATTCTATATGAGATCTGAGTCCAACGTTTTACATGTTATATCAAGCAAACTGAAAGGAAAGTTTTCATCCCTGACTCTATTTTAGACAAATGTACAGCCAACGCAGCAGTTCAACAGATCTGTTCTCCCAAGGAAGCACTTTTGTTTGATTGTTTGTAGGTTAATATGTGCTAACATCATGAATTGTAGTAGATTGTTCTAATCCTTTATTGGTAATCTGAGTCTGATCTCTCCATCAAAGAAAGAGTTTTTGGGCATGAACGGTTGATATCACAGTACTGGTGTGCAGCCAGTGCGAGTGACTTACTGGCATTCATATATACCGGTCAGATTTTTCAGAATGCATACATTTTAATGAAAATAAAGTTCAAAATACAGTTTAACCTAACCAAACAGATTGCTAGAATCAATGCAATGCAGAATGTATTTGAATTAACCTAGTATTAACAAAATTTCAGCCTAATTTTGCAGAATTTACTAAATGTACAATTGTACATTTTCTGAAAATCTCACCCATACACAGATGTACCACATCTGTCCTGGAAAGGTAAGCAGTCAAAATGGAAAGTGGCTTGTTCAAGAATGGAAAGGTTGCAGGGTCTTCTAATACAAGGGAACGTAAACATAGACATAAGTCTGGGGAAGGACGATCTGAATCCTCCAAACATGGTCAGTACCATGGCCCACAACCGTCCTCTCCACATGTTGTTGTTTTGTTTTAAGTGTTTTATTTCATCACGACTTTATGTACAAGTTTACACTGATTCTCAGTACGATGATGAGTTACGATTAAAGTTCTAACATATGAAGTAATTCTAATCTATTATACAAAAGTAGATTTTCAAACAATATTTAAAAGTTTTAAAAATTGATAGAAACACCTCCACCTGCGCCGTGTCATCACAATACATGGCATTCATATTATCATACAACTATATTTTTAAATATGCATTTACTCATATGTATTTTTTACCTTGACGACATAGGGATGACTCTACCATACATACATACATACATACATACACATATTATCCTATATTAAATCTTCTTCTTAGAGGAGCATGGTACACTATTCTACTTTTGTGGTTGATTGAGTGTGTCTGGTATCTCCCACACCTCTTTCTTTTCTAGAAAAGTTTTCCAGCAAATTCCCTTTATACTCCTTTTAAAAATTTTTGCATCGACATCTAGGTTTCTTACTTCCATGGGGAGGGTGTTCCACAGGAGCCTTATTCTCCCGAATAGGCTCCTGTGGATCCTCTCCTTTAACTCCAATCTTCCACCGTTTCTCATATTATAGGGCACAGTATGTTCGTTTTCAAATTTAAATTCACTTCTAAAAAGTGCAATAAACCTTTGTAGTCTTCGAATACATAGTGGTAGTATGTTGTAGTTTACATGAAGATATACAGTAGTTATTCTAAGATCTCGTATTCTCGTTATTGGTCCGTACACCGTACGCAGACAGCTGTTTTGGACGAGTTGTAATCTCTTTACATCTTTTTGTATAGCTAAGTCAATAATAACACCTCCATTTTCTATAACAGGCAAGATATAAGTCTTATATATCAACAGGGCAATTTGCCTATCTACATAATGTCTAACTTTACATAGCCTGCCAAACAATATTCTAGCCTTTGCACATGTAACATTTATGTGTTGTGACATGCTCAGACAACTATCCAGTAGAAAGCCGAGGTATCTAAAAGTTACAACAATATCAACTTTTCTTCCATCTGTGTATAGTGTATAATCTCTTTTCTTTTTGTTATTACTACCATACAAAATCTGCATTTTGGTCTTACTAGAGTTAATGCTTAGACCATTTGTTTTTGTCCAGGAGGTAAAACGATTTATATCCAACTGGGCTGTCACTAGATCTTCCTCATTTTTGATTTCATTCAATAACACACAATCGTCTGCATACATCAATATCTCTCCACCAAAATCCAGAGAAGCTAAGTCATTAATATATATAATAAAAAGTAGGGGTCCTAATACACTTCCCTGGGCCACGCCAGCTTTAAGGGTTAAGCATTCAGATATATTATTTTCAATTTTGACCATTTGTTCTCTCCCTACTGAGTATGACTCGATTATTCTATATACATCATCACCCACTCCCAAGAATCTTAATTTCTTTAATAAAATATCGATATTTATGGAGTTAAAGGCCTTAGATAGATCGAAGTATGTTGCCACTGTATCCATCCCTTTCTCTTTATGAGGTAGTACAATGTTCATGAATGAGAAGATGGCAGTCTCAGTGCTCTTACCAGCTCTAAACCCATGTTGCTGTTCGTTTAGAAAACCAGTATTTTCAAGGTGTTCATTTAATTTCTTTACAAGTAACCTTTCAAAAATTTTACCTGTAATAGGTGATATCGAAATTGCTCTTAGTTCACCAATCTTCCTAGAATCCAATTTCTTTGGTATTAACGTACAAATGGCTTTTTTCCAGGAAGTTGGGAAAATACAGCTTTCCCGTATTAGATTCAAGATCTTTACAAAACTGTCAACACTGGCTGTTAGTGCCAATTTTATGAACTTTGTATTCATGTCAATATATCCGCTTGACTTATGTACATCAATGTCCTGAATTAGTTTCATAACATCATCCCTAGTAATATCATCTGTCCACTCCAATATAGGGAGTATCCTGTCATCATTTTCTAGTATCACTTCATCAGGAGATGATTTAGCACTAATATTGCAAAAATACTCATTCGCATAATCTGCTGCATTTTTACCATGAAGCTCTACCCCTTCTGTCGTAATAATATAGCTTACAGAGTCATCTAGAGATTTCCCACAACCATATAAGTTTGCCATGTACGTCCAGAATCGCCTATCATTTCTGGCATACCTGTTACATACATCAGTCATGGCGTCTCTCCTCAGTTTATATACCCTCTGTTTTATTTTTCTTTTATATTCACGTGCTCTATTCCAATCACCAGCCTTTCTGCTTCTCATAGCTATTTTATATACCTTGTTCTTTTTCCGTATAAGCAGATTTAACTCATGGTCGCGTAATACGTGTCCTTTCTTAATGGTAACAGGCTGAGTCGGGTATAATTCATCTTGGATGCGACTAAACTCTTCTAACATTGAATCACACCTTTTATTTACATCTCCGTGATTCCATACCTTGTCATCTATTTGTCGTATTTTCTCACTAATGTCATTATAATTCATACCACCAGTTGGTCTTCCAGAATATGTTAAACCTTCTCCACTCATATTACTCCTACTTTTTTTTATAATTACATATACAGGCATGTGGTCACTTATGTTTTCTTGAATAACCCCATGTTTCAAGATTGACTTACAATGCGTGGCAATTATATCTAATAGAGACTCTGTCTGTGCTGTCATTCGAGTTGGTTTATCAATATGCTGTGTTAGACCTTTACTGTCCAACACCTGTCCAAAACGCTTTGAAGCAGCATTTGATTTTCTTATATCTATATTTATATCACCACCAATTATTTTATTTGTATTATTGCATACTCACTCCTCGTATACATTCAGGGTAGTCTTCAGCAATTTATTGAATTGCTCGTTAGAACCACTCGGAGGTCTATAGACCGTAGTTATCACCATTTTCTTTCTATTACCAGGTTTTATTTTGCAAGTCAATAGTTCTACATCCTGGCAACAGTGACACATATTTTTGATAACCTCACATGTATATTTTTCTCTATAATAGGTAATAATACCACCACCTCTTTTCCCAGTGGTTCGGTCTTGTCTTATAAATTTATATCCTCTGACGTACAACATGTTGTCACTTATATCACTGCTAAGCCATGTCTCTACAAAAGATATTACATCATATAGACCGTTTAAATATTGAAGCTTTATATAATCCAATTTGTTGAATAAGCTACATATATTAAAATAGACCACTTTCAAAGCCTTTGTCGTCGACACAACAACATTATCATCATATCCAGACATTTCTTCTAAACAAACAAAGTATGTACCTTACACGCACTAAATAAAAACTATAAACTGCTATACAAAGCTTGTTTCGCCTACAGACCATCGCTATCTCGTGTCTATAGTTCACTGCTATTGTCGGGTCAGCATAGAAACCTTTTCACCATCAACCCATATTAGTAATCAACCAAAAACAAAAGTTTATTACATACCGAGTAGCCACATATCGTATACCTCCGCCATTTTGGAAAACAACCGGTACCTATCGCATTTACATACAGTGTCGTAATCTTACTCATCACCATATGGGTAAATTTTACTAAAATGATTTAATCTCTTGAATTAATCTTCTTCGTTACACTGAATCGTTATTAATTCATTTATATGTAGGTCGCAGCATCATTGATATCCATTACACTATTTTGCGACATCTTTTACGACACTCCCTTCACAACATCAAGTACCCCTTTTCTACACAAACATGGCGTACATCGATAACACATGTCCGTAAAATCGTCAGGCATGCTTACAAAAATCATCACAGTTTACTAAAGAAACGCTCTATCTTTACCTAAGACGTATCAATGTGTACCTGTGATTGTTCTTAATCGTTATTGAGCGTCCATTAGCTCCTCAGCTGTTTTTTGGAGCAGAGATAGGTTCATTTCGGTGTTGAATGTCATCGGCGTTAGTTCTACTTGACGTCTTGAACTGTTCGCTGCACCGTGTGACATGTCAATGTTCGATTGATCTAGGATTTCATGGTATATCCTCGAGCCATCGCCGCTTCTCCTCAGTAATGGCAAGTTGGGGATGTTTACCAAGGTATGTTCCTTTCCCTCTCCTAGTTTTTCATACCTGTTCTTGGTAGGCGTTGGAATGACCACTTTATCCGTGCTCATCGTGGTTTTTGACGGTTGTGTAAAACCATCAGCCTGTGTGACTGCGTGTTTATTCCGTGTCTGTCGTTCCTTCTTGCATTTCAGTAGATCAAACTTCTGTTCATTTATGGCTTGTTTAACTTCGCTTCTCACTGTCATCAATAACTGACCAAGATTATTCTTTCCTTTCCAGTTATTACTATCAAGCCGCTCGTCGCCTAGGAAGCAGCCTGCCCCCCAGAACATGTTGTTCGTTGCTTCGATCAATCTCTGGTCTCCTGTACCAACCAGTTTATCAGATAATGCACGATTCTGATAAAATTTGCAACGTAATATGCCTACCATCGTGTCCTTCTCGGAGTTCTTCCATTCAGTTGACATCTCTATGCAATCACCGATCGTCTTCACCTCTCTGGGGTCACCATTTTCCAGGACCGATCGTGCCATCTCTACTTTCCCGTGCCTCAAACATTTCTGATGTTGATACGCTTGCTCCGAAGATGCAAACATAATGTCATTATATTGAAACAAGCAAGGAAAGAAATTACTAAGATAGGCCTTCTCCCCTTGGAAAGCGAGGCCTTTCTCTACTTGGATTATCTTGATTCTTTCAACTGCAAACTTATCTTCAAGGGTGTGTAACATTCTGCCAGAGTACGTACGACCATTGATGAGAACTTGGTCTCCCTTTGGCCTCTTTGTCTGCTTATCAGCCCCATTTGCTATAGCGTTCTTCGCTAGCAATCTCATTAAACTTTTTTTTGGTTTCATTTCCCTCGTATCATGTTCGTGGAAAAACATTCTGTGCTTATTGTACCACACCTTCGCTGGAAACATCTTTTCATCTTCGAAAGGCTTTTTGTTGTGGATAATCTCATCTTTTAACCCACGATACAATAACCTCATGACAATCGGTTGGAAGCCTCGCCTATCTGACTTCACTTCTCTATACGCCATGTCTATAGCGCCTTCCCACACATCTGGATATATCCGCAATATGATTTTCTTAGCCAGGATTGTGGTATCTTCATTCTTGACAGGAGGACAATTTTCTAATACAACATATGTCTCCCTCTGTGCCTGTCTAATAGCATCTTGATCATCCTTTACTTTCGACATTTGTGAAGTCAAGTAGGCTGATTTACGAGCTTGATCGTCTAGTCTTCTGTCACCGTCAGCCTTATCACCCTCATGTCTACGCTCGAGTGCAAGTAAGTCGTCTTTGGAAGCCTTTTTATTTCTTAATCCTTCTATACTCTCTTTGAGTTGTTTTTGATTGTTTAATATTTGTTGCAGGAGTTTTGCATGGGTCTCACCCATCACAGTTAACATATTCACTCTGTCAACTACATTTTCAATATCCTCCTCCAAGACAGTACCTTTTGCTGCGATATCATGTAGCCCTTGATCAAAGCCACGAAGTTTTTTGGTATCCATACTGTCGATCGGAGAACATTCCTTTCTCTTTGGGTTTTTGGGTGTTATTGGGGTACTCACATTATCCGTATTTGGCAAAAAATCGAAACCACCGGCCTCAGCCACGGCTTGCTCGACACTTTTTTCAGCCATTTTGTAAACACAGTGCATCTACCTCTAATATCACTCACTCGGTGTCGTCAAGCAAAGTTCAAATCACAATATATGTTAATCCAATTGTCCTAAAAGACCATGACACACATCGTACTCAACAAAGTCCACCATAAAATTTGGTATAGATGAATCCGTTTTGCTCTATATGACCCGAAAATGCATTTCTAGCCGGAGCTATTCAAAAAAGCGTCAGCCATTTCAAATTTCCCGCGGGTGTGAGTAGAATTCTTGCCTGGGGTGGAGCCCTTACCCTTACCTGCTGTAGAACCCTCTCTACATGTAGAACCCTCACCACATGTAGAACCCTCTCCACATGTAGAACCCTCACCACATGTAGAACCCTCTCCACATGTAGAACCCTCTCCACATGTAGAACCCTCTCCACATGTAGAACCCTCTCTACATGTAGAACCCTCACCACATGTAGAACCCTCTCCACATGTAGAACCCTCTCCACATGTAGAACCCTCACCACATGTAGAACCCTCTCCACATGTAGAACCCTCTCCACATGTAGAACCCTCACCACATGTAGAACCCTTACCTGCTGTAGAACCCTCTCTACATGTAGAACCCTCACTACATGTAGAACCCTCACCACATGTAGAACCCTTACCTGCTGTAGAACCCTCTCTACATGTAGAACCCTCTCCACATGTAGAACCCTCACTACATGTAGAACCCTCACCACATGTAGAACCCTTACCTGCTGTAGAACCCTCTCCACATGTAGAACCCTCTCCACATGTAGAACCCTCTCCACATGTAGAACCCTCTCCACATGTAGAACCCTCACCACATGTAGAACCCTTACCTGCTGTAGAACCCTCTCTACATGTAGAACCCTCACTACATGTAGAACCCTCACCACATGTAGAACCCTTACCTGCTGTAGAACCCTCTCTACATGTAGAACCCTCTCTACATGTAGAACCCTCACCACATGTAGAACCCTCTCCACATGTAGAACCCTCTCTACATGTAGAACCCTCACCACATGTAGAACCCTCTCCACATGTAGAACCCTCACCACATGTAGAACCCTCTCCACATGTAGAACCCTCTCCACATGTAGAACCCTCTCTACATGTAGAACCCTCTCTACATGTAGAACCCTCACTACATGTAGAACCCTCTCTACATGTAGAACCCTCTCCACATGTAGAACCCTCACCACATGTAGAACCCTCTCCACATGTAGAACCCTCTCTACATGTAGAACCCTCTCCACATGTAGAACCCTCTCCACATGTAGAACCCTCTCCACATGTAGAACCCTCACCACATGTAGAACCCTCTCCACATGAAACTCCCATCTCTCTTTCTGACCTTAAAATTGCTTCTACCAGTAGATCATATCCCCAATCTGAATCAGCTCCCTCAGCATATGTAGAGAAGTGCAAAGAAAGTCTCCACAAACACCTCCCCCACATGGTCCGGTCACTTTCAGACATTTGGACAGTACTTGAACTATTGAGGGAACACATTATATTCAGTGAGCAAGAACAACTGGATCAGGCGGTTGGTCCGGCTAAAGTAACAAAATTATGTGAGATCATAGAGAGAAGATTAGACAGAAATGATCTAAATTTGTATGAAGGTTTCCTAAACTGCTTGGCTGGCATTGATATAGAAACATTTGAATCATACATGCAGAGAAATCCAACCATAGAAGAAGCCATGTCATGTATAGAGGGTAGAATTCAGGATCTGAAAAATGATATAATAAATAAAGGACATATTCCTGACAGGGAAGACAGGGTGATTAATTTAGAGAAGAATTATGTAAAGTTGAGACTAAAACAGACAGATCAGACAGGTGGTATTCCTTACTTGAGTGAAGACCATCCCTTGGCTTATCAGTACTACCTTAGCCGTAGAGAAGAGTCTAGTATTACTAGTGATGATATTGAATATGAAAATCCTAGTGATGATTTTACGCTATATCCAAGTAGTGATGATGGTGAACAGGAAAATGCAAGTGAAGGCATTGTCAATGATAACACTACTGATAAAAATATTGAAGATGTGATTTCTAGAGATGCGAATACATCTCAATTTTACCTCATCCAAGGCAGATGCGGCATCGGGAAAACCACCATGATGCAGCATCTGTCTAGGCGTTGGGCTGCGGGTAAATGTTTGGCAACATACTCACATGTCATTGTAATCCCCATTAGGAGATTGGCTTTGTTTGAAGACAAATTGTCACTATATGAATTGCTGACAGAAAGTTCCCTCTACCCTTTCAATATTCCCACAGCTTGGATTGAGAATTGGCAAAAGCATATTTTGGTTTGTCTGGATGGCTTGGATGAACTTACTGGGCTTGGTAAGAGACTGAGAACTGTCAGGGAGATCAGGGATATAAGCACCAAGGCAACTGCTTTAGAGCTAGTTCTAAATATTTTAAAAAGGGATCTACTGCCCAGGGCCACCCTTGTGTGCACAAGTAGGCCATTTGAAGGTCTGAGTTTATTGAGCCCAGATACAAATCTTGAGGTGATGGGGCTCACCCCACGTGAGATCCACTCCTATGTTGATAAAAACATCCATGAGGTTGACCAGAAAAGAGTACATGAGGCTCTCACAAATAACCCCATATTGACCTCAATATGTTCAATAACATATTACACTTCAGTCCTGTGTAAAGATTTAGCATGTCAGGCAATGCAAGATAGAGACATTGCCACATACACCCGCTTGACAGCTTACCTAATAATGTCCTATCCAAAACGAGCTCTGGCAACTTTTTCTGAACTCATGCCTTTAAATAGAGCCTTCCAGATTCTATCTGTTATAGCTTATGAAGCTCTTGGCAATGAGAAACTGGAAAATAGCTTGACCAAAATATCTTTTGACCTTAATGCTATTCCTCAAATTCACTCAGAAGAATCTGGCAAATATTTGCAGGCTGCACAGAAGCATGGACTAGTCCAGGTTACAGAAGTAGTGATGGGAAAAACTAAGAAATCCATCCTGGAGTTTCCTCACCTCTCTATCCAAGAATTCTTTGCTGCAATGAAATGTCTCCAATCTTCAAGTGAAGAACAACAACATTTATTAGATGGTATATTTGGAGAAGGTAGATTGAATATGTTGCAGTTATTCTTGTATGGGATAGCATTTGACACTGATTCAGACACAGAACTTGACACTATAAGAAGACATGTCTTCAGTTCTCAGGGGAGTCTGAACACTACATACCTACAGACTAAATTTAATGATATGTTAGGTGAGCATATGTCCAGTGATGTAATATTGAGATTGTGCCAGATGGCCTATGAAGCTCAGAGTGACTCCCTGAGCAGCCAAGTCAGCAATGTAATTGGAGGTAATGGTAAATTCTGTTTAGAGAAATATTCATTAAATGTGTTGGATGTCAAGGCTTTGATGTTTGTGATAAGTAAAGCTGGGGTTGGGCTGACGCATTTGACACTTACCCGTGATAGCATAGATGATGAGGGGGCCAGGGCTATAGCTGAAGCACTGAGGGTGAATACATCACTAACTAACATACATCTGGCAGGTAATAGTATAGGGGATGAGGGTGCATATGCCATAGGGGAGGCTCTGAGGGTGAATACATCACTAACTAACATAAATGTGAGGCACAATAGTATAGGGGATGAGGGAGGGCGTGCTATAGGGGAGGCACTGAGGGTGAATACATCACTAACTAACATAGATCTGGAGGGTAATAGTATAGGGGCTGAGGGTGCATGTGCCATAGGGGAGGCTCTGAGGGTGAATAGATCACTAACTAACATAAATCTGTGGGGTAATAGTATAGGGGATGAGAGTGCATGTGCCATAGGGGAGGCACTGAGGGTGAATACATCACTAACTAACATAGTTCTGTGGGGTAATAGTATAGGGGCTGAGGGTGCATGTGCCATAGGGGAGGCTCTGAGGGTGAATACATCACTAACTAACATAGTTCTGTGGGGTAATAGTATAGGGGCTGAGGGTGCCTGTGCCATAGGGGAGGCTCTGAGGGTGAATACATCACTAACCAACATAGTTCTGGGGAGTAATAGTATAGGGGCTGAGGGAGGGCGTGCTATAGGGGAGGCACTGAGGGTGAATACATCACTAACCAAAATAAATCTGTGGGGTAATTGTATAGGGGCTGAGGGTGCATGTGCCATAGGGGAGGCACTGAGGGTGAATACATCACTAACTAACATAGATCTGGGGGATAGTAGTATAGGGGCTGAGGGTGCATGTGCCATAGGGGAGGCTCTGAGGGTGAATACATCACTAACCAACATAAATCTGTGGGGTAATAGTATAGGGGCTGAGGGTGCCTGTGCCATAGGGGAGGCTCTGAGGGTGAATAGATCACTAACCAACATAAATCTGTGGGGTAATAGTATAGGGGCTGAGGGTGCATGTGCCATAGGGGAGGCACTGAGGGTGAATACATCACTAACTAACATAGATCTGGGGGATAGTAGTATAGGGGCTGAGGGTGCATGTACCATAGGGGAGGCACTGATGGTGAATAGATCACTAACTAACATAGATCTGAGGTACAATAGTATAGGGGATGAGGTCCGAGCATTTCTAAAGCGGGTGGAAGAGACCAATACAAACATACACATATACTATTAATAAACATGTTCAGCTAGTCAGTCACTACTAAAATATGTGATGTGTTTCAGGAAAATGAGTCATAAGTCGCAAAATTGATATTTTTCAAAGTGATATATTCCCCAAATCTCTTTGTAGGAATGTCCTCATTTCTGGCATGACTAACGTTGGATGAAAAATTAATACATGTACCAAATTGCAAGACAGTGTATCAAATATTGTCGTGCATTTATAGGGTCATTCCATAGAGTATATTTAGCTACTTTAATAGTAATTGTCCACCCAAAAATATTGAAAACCTTTGTTTCAGAAATAAAAATATCAAACTTAAAATATAGAAATACTTATTAGATGCCCTTAATGTTCATATTCATTGGAATCCCCTTGGTCTAATCTTTACGAAAATGTTCATATCACAAAATTCAATTTTTGCGACTTATGACTCATTATCCTGAAACACATCACATATGTGTTATATTGTACCTTACCATAAGTATTCCTCATTATCTCAATTTCTTTTCTATTTCCATTTCCATTCTAAACAAGATCACCTCACCTGCACAATAAGCCCGAAAGCTTGTGATTAATAAAACCAACTCAAACAACAATTTTAATCTCTACTTGACAAGTTAATCATTAGAATAAACGGCCCTAACTAGTATACAGTGAACATTCCCCTTCTACCTAAAACAAGTTTTAATTCATTTCAGCTAAGAAAAAACTTATTTTTGTGTTTTAAATGTTTTGGTTTTAAGTGTGTAAGTGGTGTATACTGCCTCAGCTCAGCCCTAGCTAGTTTTGTTTTTTTAAATGTTTTTATTGGCCTCAAATTAATCTTTTTTCAAACACATTTAACAAATTTTAGTTTCCAAGCTGGTGGGGGTGGGGGTGGGGGGATGGGTGGGTGAGGGGTTGGGGGTTATTTAGGGGGGGGGGGGCACTCACCACTTCTGCCACTCATTTCTAGAAATGAATTTGATTTGATTTGATTAATTATTTATTGTAAATATTTGGTTTATCAGGTGCTCTGGTTTCCTAGGTAGTCCATGCTTATACAGGTTAGTGGGATGGATTATTATTCCTTAGCTTTGACATCCAACACATTAAATGTGATGTGTTCCAGGGAAATGAGTCATAAGTCGCAAAAATGATATTTTTCAAAGTGTTTATTTTACAAGATCACTTCATTGGAATGTTCCGATCCTTGGAGAGTTCATCAACTATAGTTACATCGATCGATGTATCAAATTTCATTCATTTTATTGCTGCACAGAAATATTGCAAACTTCTTTTTTCAAAAATAAAAATATCAAACTTAAAATCTTGAAATACTGTAGATTATTATAACTGTTTACCATCATTGGAATCGGCTTGGTCTCATCTTTTGAAATATAATGATATCTCAAAAACCAGTTTTGTGACTTGTGACTCATTTTCCTGAAACACATCATAAATCAGAACTAGTTCAATACATAGGGGAGTTGCATGTCTCACTGCGCATGTCTGTTACAGTGCATCATGGGATGGATTCTGTTGAAATCTGACATACAAATATTTGGTAACATTTTTATAAAAAATTGCAAGAATGTGTTCACCAATATCATAGCTTCATAAATGATCTATGAAAACCAAATGCATGATGGGAAAGATGGTACATGACTTGTAAACATGAAACACGTATAACACATGGATATTGACAATATAGCATTGATAAATATTCCATGCTGAACATGACATGTTTTCTATACATTTTACACTGTACCATTAGTCCCATAATTCCAATCAAGATTCTTGCTTGAGATAATTGCAAATCAAGATTCAAAATGGCGGCTATGCAACTCCCCTATTGCGGGGAAATACTGCCATTTTTACTACAGATACAAGCATAGAAAACCAATCGAGTTGAGCAAACTCCCCAAATGCAGGACATTGTTCAGATGTATGTTCTACTGGATTTGCAGGTCTCACTGCGCATGTCTATTACAGTGCATGCTGGGATGGTAAGCTCAGGCTTTACATACAAATATTTAGCAACATTTCTTTTGAAAATGGCAAGAATCATTTCACTAATAATTCTATAAAGAAAGATATGGACTTGTGATATGGACAGTGTTGTGGAAACATGTAAAACACATGGATATTGACATGAGATTACTGTTAAATGTTCCTTGCTGAACATGGAATGTTTTCTATACATTTTACACTGACATACAATAGTGTATGGCCTATGTCCAGGTCAGTGGTATACATCTCCATTGATTGGCTTCCTTCATTAACTGATCACAAGGATGACATTACAGTGTAAAATTGCCTCATAATCTACTATTAATAAGTTGTCCATTGCAGGAATAGGGAATCCACCTTTGCAGAAACATATATTCTGACCGTTACTCTGTACATATATAGAGTATTGAGCTAGACTAGCCCTCGTCCCTAAGACTGGTGTTGTTGGTAGAGCCCTAGTGCAAGTCTAGTTCTCCCCATTCATGGACTGTAGACTAGCCCTCGTCCCTAAGACTGGTGTTGTTTGTAGAGCCCTAGTGCAAGTCTAGTTCTCCCCATTCATGGACTGTAGACTAGCCCTCATCCCTAATACTGGTGTTGTTTATAGAAAAATGAAGAATACCGGGTATATCTGAGTATATTTGGGATCCCATTAATTTAAAGTATGTGTTCTGTTATGTTAAACTGCATTTTGAAGCTCATTTTTGTCCTAAATGTAGGTTATTTGAGAGAATTGGTGAAGGCGTGAAGGCATGAAGTGCTATAAATAGACTGGTGCTATAAATAGACTGGTGCTATAAATAGACTGGTGCTAACAGGTGCTAAGGACTACAAGACAAATGTATGTTTAACTCATCAATATCTAGACTGTATATCTTCACCATTTCCTGTATTATATGTCATGTGTTTCAGGAAAATTAGTCGCAAAAAATAGATTTTGAGATATCACCATATTTGAAAAGATGAGATCAAGCCGATTCCAATGATAGTAAACAGTCTAATAATCTAATAAATATTTCGAGATTTTAAGTTTGATATTTTCGTTTTTGAAAAAAATGTTTCCAATATTTCTGGGGGGTAATAAACAGTAAAATAAGTAAATGTAGTCAAAACGAATAGATATATTACATAGATTGTCCTGATATTTCATACCTCGATTGAGATAGCTATAAGTGATCAACCCACCAAAAATTAGAACATTCCAATAATGAGATAT
Source organism: Sthenelais limicola (assembly GCA_942159475.1). Lineage (NCBI taxonomy): Eukaryota > Metazoa > Annelida > Polychaeta > Phyllodocida > Sigalionidae > Sthenelais > Sthenelais limicola. Next base: position 125,903,782 of record OW804097.1, read on the forward strand.
TGTGAAAAAAACACTTTGAAAAATATTAATTTTGCGACTTATGACTCATTTCCCTGAAACACATCACATATACGAGATTCTGGATTAATGACAGTGAAGCCAGGAGGCTCCTTGAAACACAAATAATATTCATATTGGAAAGATTGAGAAATGATTGAAAACTATTTGATAATTCTGAAAGAGGTGAGATTTATTGGGGAGAAAAATACTTCAAAATATATCATTATTATTATTGAATTCTTTATTCGTTAGAAAAGAAAAGGTAGCAGTGGCAAACAGGGGATGCACATACAAATGCAGTAAGCTTGGTCTCCCAGTGCGGGACTAAGCTATATATCATATGGGATGTATTATAGTAACATGATTCACAAGTCGCAAAATTTATATTTTCAATGTGCTTTATTTGTAACGATTCCAGTATGTGAAAATTTGAACATTTCCATGGAGCTCCAGGGACGGAGGTGCCTGGATCCAGATTCCACCGGGTAGTACCTCCGGACACCACTAGGAAATTCATTGCAACCCATGACGATATTGGCAGTTTATATAAAGTGATTACTTTATCATTAATTAATCATTCATAGTATTCCATCCAGACTTCAACCATTATATTTATTACATATTCCTCTATTTATGTTCACGTTTGTATTTATGTGATTGTTATATTTATTTCATTATTCCTGATTTATATTGCAAACATAATGTTACCTTGTGTTGGAAATTATTGATTAGTGTTAAGGTAGACGTTTTCTCCACAAATTACTGATATGGATCGTTGTTTTGAAGCATTTTTATTTAAATATGAACGCAATGCGTTTCGACCGGTGGGGGTCTTTTTCAGGGGAAATTATTGATTATCTCGATGTACGTGTTCTTAATTCGAGTTGAGCAGGGTCTTCAACCCAGCACACAAGGAGGAATAAAATGGCATATGAAAGAAGTATTTCACTCTTGATGTCATATAACGGAGCTGCGATTGGAACATAGACTATTTCAACCCCTGGTCCTTTAACTTCAATATTATCTAGTCACTTTAGTTCATTTCCTTCCATCTCCTGCTATCGATATTCATAATATATTTATTCTCAAAGAAGTAAACTATACAATCACAAAATATCATTATTTAATATCGATTAATATTAAGCCTGAGCTGAAACACAGATGTGCAACAATGGCCACGTACACAATGGAAAGAACATTGGCAAGAATCGCAACATATTCACAAGATCTTTTTGTTGCAATGTTTTCTATTTTTGAGTGTGTAGTTCTTGAGTTTGTATGACTGAATTTCAGGTTATAGAATATATCCTTTCATTTCTATGGAGTATATTTAGCAATTGTCTCTCTCTCTTTCTCTCAGAGAAAGAATGTACCCATCCACACATTACAGTATTCTCTGAAACGGGCAGCATTTGATTTCAGCAGGTCATTTTTTTTTTCAGAAAAAATAAAATTATTTAATATAGACCTATGTGGGCTCAAGTGGCGAAGCCGCTTGTGATAAAGGTAAAGCGCCTGGGCGGGTAGATGTCCGGCGGGGGGGGGGGGGGGTAGCTGTTCTGACACCTTCTTACACATATGTGTTAATACAAGCGCCTTCGGCACTTGAGAGAGAGAGAGAGAAGAGAGAGGGAGAAAGAAAGAGAGGAAGAAAGAAGAGAGGTCAGCGCACTGCTGCCACCTAGTGGTTTATATCTCCTCTCTGTATCCACACACCAGGGCAGCTTTCGACTTCTTCACCAGGTGCACTGACCTGGTGAACGGGAAGTAGAATATACTCTATATATATTCTCTATTCTAACTATACTTTCGGTTCACCATGTCAATGCACCTGGTGAAGAAGTCGAAAGCAGCCCTGTTGGGGAGTCACTTGCCTCCTATCTACCAACCTTGCCACACCTTATACCTGTTCTAGAAACTTGGTTTGGAAGTGACTTTCTGGTTAAGTTTATTTCTATTTCGCTATGGGAAAAAATAATAGTACAACTTATAACTTACTATAATCTTTGCAAGGTATAGGCTTGATGGTTCGTCTGCCACTCTTACCCCAGACCTGGAACTAATTGCTGCAAATTTAAAACGGTGCCGTCAATAGGGGAGTTGCATAGCCGCCATTTTGAATCTAACCGCAGCCAGTGGAGACCACCCTTAATAGTGGATGATAATATGTAGTATTTTTTCAATGCTGGGCGCAGTGATCACAAGTTCAGGGAATTCCAAAAGAGATGCGCCGTGCCCTACTGGGGAGGGTTTTCCCCAAGACCTGTGGGACGACCAAGTTAGCCAGGGAATCCCCACAATCATCATATACTTGTACATTTTTACATGCGCGAGAGCGTTAGAATTCCATGAGCCAAGAGGGCAGGTACGTTGAATAAAATATTTCCAACAAAAATAACCAAAAAAACAAAACACCTTCACACGCGTTCGGTTGTACACCATCCCTGCTAGTCCCACTGACCTTAGTTTATTAGAGCATGCCTGGGTAAGTTTACACTTCAAACACAGAGAGGCTACATTTTTGTTAGGAACAGGAGGTAAGAAATTTGACTAGTTCTTGAATTGACTTAAATATAAATCATGGGGGTGGGGTGGAGTGGGGTGGAGTGGGGTGGAGTGGGGTGGAGTGGGGTGGAGTGGGGTGGAGTGGGGTGGAGTGGGGTGGAGTGGGGTGGAGTGGGGTGGAGTGGGGTGGAGTGGGGTGGAGTGGGGTGGAGTGGGGTGGAGTGGGGTGGAGTGGGGTGGAGTGGGGTGTATATTAGGGGCCTATATTAGGCTGAAAAATGAAGAATATTGGGTATTTCTGCGTATATTTAGTATAGCATTGAGTTAAAGTATAAGTTCTGTTATGTTAAACTGCATTTTGAAGCAAATTTTTGTCTTAAATCTGGGTTATTTGAGAGTATTGGTGAAGGCGAATTGTACATTTTCTGAAAATCTGACCCATATGGTTCACTGGCCTATTAATTTGGTTAAAACCTGAGATTTTGAGGAATTGTTGGACCAAAATGAAGTGAATGAAAGGAACGACTTAGAGGGAGATAAGAAATTCTATTCAATTGAAACGATATTATTTATTCCTAGGACAGGGAGGGGGATTTACAGATAGGAGCCATACATCAGAAATATAATTTCTGATAATATAATTTCTGATAAAACATCATAATACAGCCTTGTTGTGAACACGGATATGGGTCAGATTTTCAGAAAATGTACAATTGCCAGCTCTTCACTATTAGGAAATTCGGCTAAATTTAACCAAAAAATGATGAATATTGGGTATATCTGAGTATATTTGGTATCGCATTGATTTTAAGTATCAGTTCTGTTATGTTCAACTGCATTTTGAAGCTCATTTTTGTCTTAAATGTGGTTTATTTGAAAGGATTGGTGAAGACCAATTGTACATTTTCTGAAAATCTGACCCATATAAGCAAAGAATTGTACAATTATGTGATGCCAGAATATGTAGGTGATAGTGAAGGATAACGTTAATGATGACTGATATGTTTTTTCGATATAGAATTGTTATGTTATCTAAGGTATATGAAATTAGAAGATCTGATAAACATTGAGATAGCAACGCAACAAAACATCGACAGAGTCGACATGCGTATTTGATATGACTGTTAAATGTAATTGGCTTAATTTTGAAAAAAAATTCAAAAAAAATTATGTTCCTTGACTTGAGAGAAATAATTTCTTTCTTCTTTTTAATTATAAGTTGTAGAGGCCAGAAAATCATTAGAGGATATTGAAATTCTGAAGGTCTTGTGCTTAGTAGTTGGTTATATGGGTCAGATTTTCAGAAAATGTACAATTCGCCTTCACCAATCCTCTCAAATAACCCACATTTAAGACAACAATGAGCTTCAAAATGCAGTTCAACATAAACGAACTGATACTTTTAATGAATCTGATACGAAATACACTGAGATATACCCAGTATTCTTCATTTTTCAGCCTAATTTAGCAAAATTTCCTTAATGTGTAGAGCTGCCAATTGTACATTTTCTGAAAATCTGACCCTTATAAGTAATTTAGCATCAATAAACATTACTTTCACAACTAGCTAACATAATAAGGTTGGCTAATTCATATCAAGACATATAGATGGGGGGAAGCAGGAACGAATGAGAAAAATACAGTAGTAGGTTGTCATACATTGATCTCATAATTATACTTGTTACCATGGAGAATGTTTAAGCACAAGTGGTTGGGTTGAACATTATGTCTACTATTCATTTTTACATTTTTCACCAGGACTAGATGACAACAATATATATATAACAACTTTTATTCAGTTTTCAGCTTACAATAAATTGCCTTTTACATCTGAATTGGAAAACAATACTCTGCGGAGCAGATCTACCGCACGATCCAATGCTAGTTAAAAGTTTATTTTGTAATAGTTAATAATGTAATGTTCAATGTTCTTTCTTGCATTACGTAGATTCAGTGTTCGTTCCTCGGATTGTCCAAGCTATTATTATTGATACAAAGTACAGTCCGTAATTAGCACATGTAGCACTTGTTCAATGGTTATTCTCCTCTAATGTAGGTATGAATATCACTTGTACAAATTTGTCAGTACTAGTAACACAAGATTTAGTACTAGTATCCTCAATGTTTATATAAGGTACTCTATAATCATCGATGTTTTTGATGTGTCAGATGAAATTTCACAATGTTATCAACCATGAGTTATGGTCAGGTAAAAGCTGTCTGAATAAACAATACCTCAAATTTGAGATATACAATACTTATAACAGTGAATGCATTTCTCAATGGTGGAGGGGGTAAAACTGTAGCCCCCTCGCCCGGGTGCAACCCCACAACATGCTACTCATGCAAATACTATGCAGTATAATGCAAAACTCAAAAAAATAATAAGCGATACGCTGTAATAGTCTTAAATTCTGATCAATGTGTCTTACGATTGACAAGTTTGTTGTATACAGTTTTATTTCCCATTCAGTTTGGGCTTGCTGGAAGATCTATTCGTAGATGTATTCGTCCAATTCTGTAATATATATTTAGTGAATACAAATTCTCTCTCTCTCTATATATATATGCCACTGTGCTGACCCAGCACTTAAGACCACTACAGTCTAGGCCCAGAGATGAGAGAGTCACTTCAAACAGAGGGAGTGCCTCTAACCTCAAACCGCAAAGTGCCATTATTTTTTTTTAAATGTTTTTATTGGCCATATCATTTAGTATATTTACAAAAAATACGCATAACCACTTATGTGATATTTCTTTCATGCGTTGCCAAAAAATTCCATTAAGACCACAACATGCCATTATAATCCCATTAGAATGCCTAGTCCTAGACCTAGGCTAGGGGACCGATTAGCGATGTAGGCGTCCGATCACTGACCTACCTTTATTATCTGACCCAATGCTTTATACCACTCAGCCACTATTCATGTTTACCACCCCACATCCTGAACAAACTGAACTTTTATTTTTATTTTTTTAAGGCGGAAAGATATGTGGGTAAGATTTTCAGAAAATGTACAGCTGTACACATTTAGTAAATGAGGCTAAATCAGGCTGTAATTTGGTAAACACTAGGTAAATTTGAGTATATTTGGCATTGCATTGATTCTAGCAATCTGTTTGGTTAGGTCGAACTTTCTTTTGAACTTTATTTTCGTCTGAAATTTGGGTTATTTGAGAAGATTGGTGAAAGTGAATTGTACATTTTCTGAAAATCTGACCCATGTATGTCTCAGATTCGCCGCACTGGTGGTCTTCCATCCCGCTCCCTGCATGAATCACAAGCTAACAAAAAACGGCATATGATACATGGGGATTTACAATGATGATGCATGATGCTCATGTCCCCGTTTAATCTTATACCATATGATTATATCACATTGACCTCTTAAAGTTCTTAGCTAAAAAGAATCCGAAAAAAATGAAATTTAAGCATGTACTTTGTTACCTTCTTATTTGCTGCGTCTTCTGACCACTCTGTCAGGAGCGGCTGACTTAATTATTCATAGTACCTTCATTATCTAATTGTAGCTATTTCGCTGGCTACCCCTTGCGTTTCGTTTCGTCTCTTGCTTTTTTGACTTAACTATTTATATACTAGAACAGCAGTAGTAAGGGCCACCCATGTGTCGTCGACGCATGGGTGTATTGTTACCCTTACAAGTGAATCCAATAGTCGCACACCGGTAGGGCTTGAGATCCTCCCTATGAAGGGAGATTGACCCACCGATTGTATCACATGTTAAATAAAAGTACCACCAACAATAACAACAACAAGAGATTGAGTTGTGTGGTTGAGGGACAGGTATGGAAGCCCACGGCTGCCATCTCGCCTCTCGCCTCTCACCTCTCACATAATTTTAAGAAAGTACATAGGAATCAAACACGATCAGAGAGTTAAAACCTCACCCCGGGGACTGTGTCCACAAAAGGATGAAAGTCAATAAAACATCCAATTAATCTCAAAAAGAAATAATCCATAACAAATAAATTGGCGACTAGTGACAATGACCATGCATTTGGTTTGTGAGAATATCTTTGTGTTGCGATTCTTGCCTATGTTCTTTCCAATGTCTTGGTGGCCATCGTTGTACATCTGTCTTGCAGCTCCGGCTTAATATTAATCGATATTAAATAATGATATTTCGTGATCGTATAGGTTTACTTCTGCGAGAATAAATATATTACCAATATCGTTAGCAGGAGATGGGAGGAAAGGAACTATAGTGGCCGGATTATATTAAAGTTCCAAAGGACCAAGGGTTGAAATATTCTATGTTCCAAGCGCGGATCCGAGATAAAACATCAAGAGTGAAATACTTCTTTCATATGTTCCCTTTATTCCTCCTTGTGTGTTGGGTTGAAGACCTTGCTCCTCAACTCGATAAATGAACAGGTACATCGAGATATGAATAATTTTCAAACCAAGGAAACATTATGTTTGCAACATAATTCAGGAATAATGGAATAAATATAATAATCACATAAATGCAAAGTTGAACATAAATATAGAAATATGTAATGAACATCATGGTCAAAGTCCGGATGAAATCAAATGAATAGTTAATTAATGATAAATTAAACAAATAATATAAACTGCAAATATCATCAATGGTTGCAATGAATATCCTAGTGGGATCCGGAGGAACTACCCGGAGGCGGAGGTCCGGGTCCGGGTCAATCCGGAGCTATCCGGAGCTCAATGGAAATCTTCATAATGGAATCGTAACATTTCTTTAATTTGTTTTTGTAGGCGTTTTTCACTAAGTTCCAAATGCCTGCAATTTTTTTTGAATTTTTTTTTTTAGCTGAGTAGGACATTTCCCAGTATAACTGGATCTTTGAATGTGCCCGCCAGCATGAACAAACTATAATGATAATATAAGAGTAATATATTTAAGTTGTTCCAAATTTGACTGACTTGGTATGACAGGGATTTTGCTTGACTTTACCTAACCAACCCAAGCTGCTAATTTCCGTCAACAAATGAAATTGTCTATTTTAGTGGTCTGTTCATTCAAGACCCATCCAAAGGTCACCCTGATAGAGCATTAAAGGACTTTTACCTTTTCTTCTCATCTATGAAAATAATTATTAAGAGGACCCCCCAAAATCTCACTTTTTTCAGCCTGACACTTTATGAACGTCTTGAACTTTAGGAATTGTTTTGGAATAACAAATTTAAGGATACCACTGCCTATGTGTCAGATTTTCAGAAAATGTACAATTGGCAGCTCTACAAATTTAAGAAATTCTCCTAAATCAGGCTGCAAAATAAAGAATATCAGGTATATCTGAGTAAATTTGGTGTAACATTGATTTAAAGTACCAGTTCTGTTGTGTTAAACTGCATTTTGATGCTAATTTCTGTCTTAAATGTGGTTTATTTGAGAGGATTGATGAAGGCGAATTGTACATTTTCTGAAAATCTGACCCACATAGGTATATGTGGGTCATTTAATCCAGATTGTCAGTGTAGATCAGCTAAATACAAAATGGTAAAATATTCTAGAAAAAGCCATGAATTCATCATGAAAAACTCAGGAAATCCGAGCAAAAAATATATTTTTCATTTTCGTTATTTGATTCTTTTATTCTACATTACCCATGATTAAGAAAAGAAAAAAACAGAGAAAACTATTATTTTGGTCGCTTTAGCTGGGGATGCAGCTTTAAATGTTTGTTCAGGTTGAAAGGAGGAAGGAAGAAGAACAGGGGCATTTACCAAAATGTGCTGTTTCTAACAGGGAGTGTCTACCTCAAGGTATATATATTGGTTCTACCCCACCTTAGTCAAGTAGTATTGGTTTTCTCTTGCACCACGATGTATGGTTGGATCATTGGAATAGCCTCTTTTGCCGGATTTATTATAGTAATAAGTGCCGTATGCTGTGCCATATGCAGTCAGAACAAAACTGGTAGAAGTAAGTATGCCTTGATGCGTGTTACCAATGTTATTGTTGTCAGTATATAGAATTGGCTCAACACAAACATCTTGAATGAAGTTTATTGGAGTGTACATTTTTCACCAGTACTACATTACAGCAATGGAGGAGGGGGTAAAACTGTAGCCTCCTCGCCCGGGTTCAAACCCACAACATGCTACTCATGCCATTGGACTGACCCAGCACTTGTAGTCCACTACAGTCCAGGCCCAAAGATGAGAGAGTCACTTCAAACAGAGGGAGTGCCTCTAACCTCAAACCGCAAAGTGCCATTATTTTTTTTTAAATGTTTTTATTGTCCATATCATTTAATATATTTACAACAAATATGCATAACCACTTATGTGATATATCTTTCATGCGTTGCCAAAAAATTCCATTAAGACCACAACATGCCATTATAATCCCATTAGAATGCCTAGTCCTAGACCTAGGCTAGGGGACCGATTATCGATGTAGGCGTCCAATCACTGACCTATCTTTATTATCTGACCCAATGCTTTATACCACTCAGCCACTATTCATGTTTACCACCCCACATCCTGAAGAAACTTTTATTTTTATTTTTTTTAAGGCAGAAAGATATGTATGTCTCAGATTCGCCACAGTGGTGGTCGTCCATCGTGCTGCCTTAGCATGAATCACAAGTTAACAAAAAGCGGCATATGATCCATGGGGAATTACAATGATGATCAAGAGTTTGAGTTGTGTGGTTGAGGGACAGGTATGGAAGCCCATGGCTGCCATCTCACCTCTCACCTCTCACATTTAAGAAAGTACATAGCAATCAAATACGATCAGAGAGTTAAAACCTCACCCCGGGGACTGTGTCCACAAAAGGATGACAGACAATAACACATTCAATTAATCTCAAAAAGAAATAGTCCATAACAAATAAATTGGCGACTAGTGACAATGACCATGCATTTGGTTTGTGAGAATATCTTTCTTTAATTGGTTTTTGTAGGCGTTTTTCATTAAGTTCCAAATAGCCTGCAATTTTTTTTGAAAATTTTATTTGAGCTGAGTAGGACATTTCCCAGTATAACTAAGATCTTTAAATGTGCCCGCCAGCATAAAAACAAACTATAATGATAATACAAGAATAATATAATTAAGTTGTTCCAAATTTGACTGACTTGGTATGATAGGATTTTGCTTTACTTTACCTACCCAACCCAAGCAGCTAATTTCCGTCAAAAAATGAAATTGTCTATTTTAGTGGTCTGTTCATTCCAGACCCACCCACCCAAAGGTCACCCTGATAGAGCATTAAAGGTCTTTTACCTTTTCTGATCTATGAAAATTAACTTTTCTTATCTATGAAAATAATTATTAAGAGGACCCGCCAAAATCTCCCTTTTTTCAGCCTGACACTTTATGAACGTCTTGAACTTTAGGAATCGTTTTGGAATAACAAATTTAAGGATAGCACTGCCTATAGGTATATGTGGGTCATTTAATCCAGATTGTCACTGTAGATCAGCTAAATACAAAATGGTAAAATATTCTAGAAAAAGCCATGAATTCATCATGAAAAACTCAGTAAATCCGAGCAAAAAATATGTTTTTCATTTTCGTTATTTGATTCTTTTATTCTACATTACCCATGATTAAGAAAAGAAAGAAACAGAGAAAACTATTTTTTGGGTCGCTTTAGCTGGGGAGGCAGCTTTAAATGTTTGTTCAGGTTGAAAGGAGGAAGGAAGAAGAACAGGGGCATTTACCAAATTGTGCTGTTTCTAACAGGGAGTGTCTACCTCAAGGTATATAATTTATTATATAGGTTCTGCCTCACATTAGTCAAATAGTATTGGTCTTCTCTTGCACCACGATGTATGGTTATATAATTGGAATAGCCTCTATTGCCGGATTTATTATAGTAATATGTGCCGTATGCTATGCTTGCTGTCAGAGAAAAACTGGTAGAAGTAAGTATGCCTTGATGCGTGTTACCAATATTATTGTTGTCAGTATATGGGTCAGAATTTCAGGAAATGTACAATTGGCAGCTGTACACATTTAGTAGAATTCGCTAAATTAGGCTGCAGTTTGGCCAATACTAGGTAAATTCAAATATATTTGGCATTGCATTGATTCTAGCAATCTGTTTGGCTAGGTTGAACTGTATTTTGAACTTTATTTTCGTCTGAAATTAGGGTTATTTGAGAGGATTTTTGAAAACGAATTGTACATTTTCTGAAAATCTGACCCATATAGAATTGGCTCAACACAAAAATCTTCTAAACTAAAAAATCGTGAATGAAGTCTATTGGAATCATTTTGTATTGTGCATTGTGTTGATTCTAAAGATCTGTTTCATTATGTTGTACTGTATTTTAAACCTCATTTTTGTCTAAAAATTGTCTTTTTTTGAGAGGATTGCTGGAGCCAAATTATACTATTTTCAGGCAATCTTTTCCACATAAGGGTCAGATTTTCAGAAAATGTACAATTGGGAGCTCTACACATTTAGGAAAATTCTCCTAAATTAGGCTGAAAAATGAAGAACACCGGGTATATCTGAGTATATTTGGTATCGCATTGACTTAATGTAGCAGTTCTGTAATGTTAAACTGCATTTTGAAGCTTATTTCTGTCTTAAATGTGGTTTATTTGAGAGGATTGATGAAGGCGAATTGTACATTTTATGAAAATCTGACCCATATATGAAGTGTGCATGATATGTACAGACTGGCCTTATATTAATTTTTAAAATTATTTCAATGACCTGTGTGTCACTCGAGCATAGACTTATTTTTGTTATGAGACTTTACCTAAAATTGCATAATTTCATTAAATTAATTAATGATTAATTATCACCTCTTTATTAGTATTATTATCAGGGCTATAAAATCGCTAAGTACTAGTACAGTGCAAGTTTACTTATTCAGGTTATGTCCAGGATATGACGTCACAGGTACACGCCCCCTTCCATACCTCTCCTGTACTGATTCATACATGGGTCAGATTTTCAGAAAATGTACAATTCAACTTCGCCAATCTTCTCAAATAACCCAAATTTGAGACCAAAATAAAGTTCAAAATACAGTTCAACCTAACCAAACAGATTGCTAGAAACAATGCAATGCAGAATATACTCGAATTTACCTAGTATTGACCAAATTGCAGCCTCATTTGGCAGTATTACTAAATGTATACAGCTGCCAATTGTACATTTCCTGAAGATCTGACCCACATATTAAAAGTTAGTTGTTTACCCTTCTCTTGGAGAACAAATGCGTTTCTGAGTTGCTTCCATTATACATCCTAATGTAGTGATCTTGGTTCAGGCACTTAGCGGAATAAATACGGAACAAGAGATAAATCTTAGTGCAACGGTACTTATTGACCAATCTTTATGGACCAGCCACACATAGAGTATAAATAGAAGTTTAAAGCCATAAAATAGGTGTGATAAATCACATCAGCACCGTTTGTAGTAAACACAACAGAATCATTCACATGAGTTAAGAAGAACTGACATACATATTGGATATAAACATTATAGTAAAAGCTCAATAGGGATAAAAGGCACATAAAGGCCCATTCACATTACCATGACCAGCCGGCCGATTCTTGCCGGCTGTAATACTTTAACATTGTGTTTTTTGCCATGCGGCAGCCGTACACCAATCGGCCGTTGTAATGTGAATGGGCCTTAAGGCACATTACAGGATATAATAGATAAACAGAATATAAAATGGCCAGAACACTTCCAGGGTTGAGAAATCAGACTCAACCTGAGCCCTTCACTGCCCCCTGGTGTAGTCTGAAGGAACTACACCAGCGGACAGCTTCGGACTCTGAGACCAATAATAATAACAATAGACATATACACAACCACTACAGTTATAACTTTTTTCGGTTTTTTTGACATTTCTTTATTCAGGTAGGACCGCTTAGGCATATGCCAAGAGTCATATTAACATGGCTAGGGGAGTCCGTATCTCCCGCCAGGCCCTGAGGGTGGACTTACGGTTTTTTATCTTTTTGTCTGTCAAGTCATGTCATGACCAGAACAACTTAATTAACAAAACTAATAACAAGTATGGATTAATGAGATGTGATGGTAATGAAATTTAAAAGAAATATAAAAAAGGTGGTAACGATACTTAGTCCCATCTTAACACTGGTGGAGGTAATCCATCTCTTTTCACATCTACAATAGCCAGAACCATTCATAACACAAGGGTATAGGAACAATTGCTCAAATGCGTGTCTAGCATATCAAAATGTAGGCAATCAATAATACAGGCTTAGTGTTATGTGGGTAATCTTAAGCCTGGTAGAAGAAACATCCAAATAGCGAGCAAACTCTTTAAAATTAAACCAGCACTATTCCTTACCTAGCTTATCTTGTTTTAATTTCATTAGATTAATCATTTTTACAAGAGGTTTTTAAGATAAGATAAGATAAGATTGTTTTTTTTTCATCTTCGAAGAGTACAAAATAAGTACAGTCGAGTAGTAGTTAAACAGACAAATTGGTCGACATACAATTATGATACAATGAGGTACCATTTCTTCCGACTGTTACCACAAAATTGGATTAATTAGTATGAAATAGGCTAAAATGACTTGTTTCTTTATTTTATATTCTTTGTTTCCCTTTTTTGGAGTGCGGGGAGGGGGTAGTTTGTGGGGAGGGGGCTTTAAATAGAATAACAAAATAATAGGATAGAATAAAAAAGAAAAGATTTAGGAATACTTAGTAAACAAATGTTTACAATTTATTGTTTGGCACAACTGCTGGGTCTTCTCATGAATGTGATATCATTTTGGTCTTTTACCAATTTCTCAACAAATATTCTAACCAACATCTCAAAAGACAAAACACCTGAACTTTTCTTCTTAATCTGTGATATGTTCCAGGGAAATGAGTCATAAGTCATAAGAAAATTGATATTCCTCAAAGTGTTTTATTCACAAGATCTATTTGTGGGAATGTTTCCATTTTTGGTTTGCTTAACGCTTGTTGTAACCTGAATACATGTAATAAATTTCAGGACAGTCTAATAAATGTGGGTCAGATTTTCAGAAAATGTACAATTCAACTTCACCAATGCTCTCAAATAACCCACATTTCAGACACAGATGAGCTTCAAAATGCAGTTTAACATAACAGAACTGATACTTTAAATCAATGCGATACCAAATATACTCAGATATACCCGGTATTCATATTTTTTCAACCAACTTTAGCAGAATTTCCTAAATGTGTGGAGAGCTGCCAATTGTACATTTTCTGAAAATCTGACCCATATATCCATGTTTACTAGTAAATGTCTGCCCAGAGATATTTCAAACTTTTTTTCACAGATAAAAATACCAAACTTAAAATATAGAAATACTTATTTAGATATCCTACTGTTTACTATCATTGGAATCAGCTTGAGCTCATTTTTTCAAATATGATAATATCTCAAAATCCATTTTTTGCGACTTGTGACTCATTTACCTGTAACGCATCACTTTAAGATCAAGGTAAGATTCTTACCTTGATCTTTCCAATCATTATGCCCTGACCCAATGCAACAGACAGATGCCTCAACATGAGACATTCTATGGGGTATATTTAGCAACTTCACAATTTGAGTTTCAGAAAATGCACCATCTACAGTTCTACACATCTCTCAATTTCTGCTAAATTAGAATGAAAAATGATAAATACTGAGTATATCTGAATGTATTCTGTGTTGTATTCATTCAATACATCTGTCTAGTAATGTTGAACTTTATTTTGAACCTGATTATCGTATTAAATTTGTGTTATTTTATAGGATTGGTGAAGACCAAATTTTGCATTTTCTGAAAACTTGACCCACTTATTGCCCACCCAGAAATATTGCAAACCTGTTTCTCATATATCCACTTAATAAATGAATGAGTTTCTCATGACTCATTTGTAATTTGTCAAAGGAAAATGTGACACAAGTTGCAAAAAAAAGGATATCTCTCAAATGTTTGGTCACAGGAACCCCTGGTCAAAATGTTTTCACTTTTGGAGTGTTACCAACTTTCAAGACTATAATATATTCAATGTAATGTAATGTAATCCACTTGATCTCATGTTTTCAAATATGAAATCCATTTTTTTTTACTTACGACTCATTCTTCTGTAACACATATATGTGTTGCGTTACAGGAAAATGAGATACAAGTCGCAAAAAATGGATTTTGAGATATCACCATATTGGAGAAGATGGGATCAAGCCGATGCTAATGGTAGTAAACAATACGACATTTAAGTAGCGTTTCTATATTTTATGGTTGATATCTGTATTTTTTTAAAAAAAGTTATCAATATATTTCGGTGGACAATTACTAACAAAGTACCTAAATATACTCCATAGGATGACCTTAAGAATGCATAGATATATTTAATTCATTGCCATGAAATTGTGTACATGTATTAATGTTACTAGCAGCACTAAGTACCCATAAAATTAGGATTTTCCAACATAGGATTTTCCAACATAGATAAATCACATTGAAAAATATTCATTTTGCGACTTATGACCATATTTTCCTAAAACACATAAGATAAGATAAGATAAGAACTACTTTATTCATCAAATTGGTATAAATTACACGATAAACAGGTATACAGACATCTAGATTACCTCCAGTTCTCCCTGACGTTAACTTTAGGCCTAAAACTTTGTTTTTTCATGACTTTTAGCTAATCTAGTGTACATTTAAGTGACAGTGGTACAACAATTAAAATGTTAAAATATAAGACATATAAGTAAGAAGGAGCAGAGAAGTATTAAATACTTTCCCTTTCTCAAGTCGATATTTATAATACCAGTACAGGTATATACCCAGTACTCAGTTTAGTAAGTTGTGTCGTCGTCCCAGATTTATGTTGGGAGTGACATAAACATTTTGTCAGATGGAACATCTAGGTGTACTTCTAGAGTCGTACATAAGCAATTCAGATAATAGAGGTCTTTACACAGTGCCTCATTCTTACGCATCAATTAATATCAGTGAAGGTATACAATTTGTTTACTCAGCTAAGACAAGCTGCGTAGAGGTCTCAGAGAACATACTGAGAACGACATTTACGTTTTGTCCAATGGAATGTCTAGGTGTACTCCTAGAGACTGGAAGTGGTTTACATTTTTAAATTTATAAACAATTCATAAATCTTTACAAATCCCAAAAGGTTATCACAGGGGTATAGTTTACAGTGTTCACATCACATATTGTTTGGCCATTTTTGCCATCGGACCTGACATTTATTTACTGCAATGTCTTTCTCTCATAGATCCTGCATCTCGAGCAAGGGCTGCATCTCGAGCAACATCTCGAGCACAGCATGGACCTGTTGTTGCAGGTATAACACCAACAACAACAATATATAGCATCAATAGATCTGGTCAGTATATCACATTTGAGTTCTCTTTGTGTTGTGGGCAGGGGTAGAATATTATATTATATATCTAAAAAGTAGTTGTCTGAGGTTGCACAATATGGTGGCCCACATGGTCAGGACCCTATCCCATACTTGTTCCTGTCCTGGTTACTGTCCAAATGAAATAGTAATCTAAAAAAAAAAAGAAAAAAAAAAGAGAATGAAAGAATGGAAATTTAAAAAAAATAAAAACAATGTACAGAGGAGTTCTGACCGTACATATTATTACAAAACTAGCATCAACAACTCAAAATCATGATATTCCTAGCATTGACTCACGTAAGGATAACCACGAATAATATACATTCAGAGAAAATATAAGTATGCATTGAATGTGCTCTTGTTGTAGTTGCTGGGGTTCACAACACTATGTCATATCCAGTAGCAGGGGAGGGAGTAATAGTCCCTAGCAGCAGTAGGGCAGACAACCTACCAGGATACCCTGCAGTTGCAGCAGGTGTGTAGACATAAGCTATTATATGTGATGTGTTTCAGGAAAATGAGTCATAAGTCGCAAAAATAGATTTTGAGATACCATTTTATTTGAAAAGATGAGATCAAGCGGATTCCAATGGTAGTAAACAGTCTAATAATATAATAAGTATTTCTAGATTTTAAGTTTGATATTTTCAGTTTTGAAAAAAAAGTTTCCAATATTTCTTTGGAGCAATAAACAGTAAAGTAACTAATAAATGTAGTCCATATAAGGACCTTTAAAACGAAAGGACATGTTGCATACATTGTCCTGAAATTTGATACATCGATTGATATAACTCTAAGTGATATACTCACCAAAAATCACAACATTCCAATAAAGTGATCTTGTAAAATAACCACTTTGAAAAATACCATTTTTGTGACATGTGACTCATTTCCCTAAAACACATCACAATCATTACAACTTAGTTTGTTATCAACTTTGCAACAAACTGATTCACACTATGCATTTTGTTTTGTTTCATGGAGACGCAAAGGCATTTTGTAGTTTCATGCAGGCCTAAATAATGTCAGGGACCATTTCTAAAGGTAGTTCCACCATTTAAAGGTAAATACCAGTGTTTAATACAAAAAAATAGCATATGACTGAATCATACGAATTTCTGTAGAATTTCTGTAAAATCTGCATACACAATGCTGACATGTTAGTCTACCCTCCCAATCAAAAAAAATAAGGGGTCATTGAACTAAAAAAAAAGTTATTCAGCTAGACTTGTACCACAATGAGTTTCCCCCATTGAAATCAATAGTGAATTGAAGTAAACTTCACTCATCCCTAAAACACAAAATAATATGATAACATCCAGTTTTTTTTCGCATTTTGCAATCTATATTCCCCTAACCATGTTCTTTCTCACGACGAAGAAAATATATTGACTTCTATTGTTTCATGCATTAGTTCCTTGAATTCCTGCCTGCCGCAGCGCTGGCAACGTTGGTATTTACCTTTAAGATTTATTTACAGAACCCAGCTAAACAGGGTTTCAAAATCACATTTTCACCCCAGATACCTTCACAAACCACATAGTATTATTGTCCACTGGAAAGGGTCAACGAAACTGTACAGAGTAGAAAAACAGCTGTTAACATCACAGATTTCAAGAACATGTATGACAAAAAATCTTTTTCACGCATATAATATGGATTAATCATCATCATTGAGGGCAGACGTTGCACAAAATTGAAGTTACTAATGTTTTTAGTCTCTGCCTTAGGTTGTTATAACCCCTGGACTGTTCAAGGCAATGCTAATTCACCTCTGGAATATACACCAAATAGAAATCTCTACCTGTCCTTAATGTCACTCATTAATCCTATAATGATTTAAATATTAGAGGTTAAATTATGAGAAATAGATAAAAACAAATGATACCCTGTAAAGAATGTGAATAACTTGCTGTTGGATTTACTACTATTATTTACAGACAACATATTGCCACCGCCAAGCTATGAAGATGCCACTCGTCATACTTCTACTAGTTTCACCACCAATCAATGAAGGTGCAACAGGTGTTACTAATAAGTTTCCTTCCAAACTTATTCCTAAACAAACTAATCATGTTAAAACGTTAGAGGAATGAGCAGAAGGGTCACCTTTATTGCTGAATAATCCAAGAATCTTATTCCAACAAATTAAGAAATGATGCTTCGTTCAAGACGTATTTGAGGGCTTGGAATGGCTTGGCTGCCATGGTCACTTCCCAATGAGGTCAAGACCCAGTAACTGCCAACCAACCGTCTTCCTATCAATACCATTAGGTATCACTAGGGGGGATGGGGAATGATGCAATATGCACAGTCTGCAATCATCTTTAGTTAGGACAAGTGTTCAATGTATACTCGTACTGGATGAGGAGTGACAAAACCGCCTTTGAACAAGGCACATAGCCAATATTAACACTCAGTTCCGTCACCCGACTGCCATACTAACCCTGCTGTTTATATTTGTAAATACATAGTTAAACATCTTGTGGTCTGCATCCTGGATGGATGTGCCCCCGAAAGCCAAACTGGTGCTCATAGAATTAGTCATTCGTTTCTAGGTATGTTGTTAATTGCTGGTATACAAGTTTTTCTGGAACTTTTGCTGGTAGTTTTACCAAACTGATGGGATGATAATTAATTTTTTGGATTCTTTATTTTTATATATGGGTGTGATCACTGCTGCCTTTAAATATCAGCAGGTACCGCACCTGTTTTAAGTGATAGATAGGTGCAAAGCAAAGGTAGGTGAATTGGTCTACCAGCACACAGAGGCTAGGTTTCAACACCTTTGAGGGCATGAGGGTGATTCCCGATGCCTTGGAGGTGGCGATAGATTTTATTGCTTTCCAGACTAGGATCTGCCACTTCCCTAAGCACAAAGATATTGTCTGTTGTGTCTTTGGTGTTACTCATATGGGTATGCACCTCACTAGTCTGTTCGGTGACTGGGGTAATCTGTTTTGCCAGGTCTGGTCCTTTATTCATATGATAGTTATTAAAAGCATTTGCTACTTGATCCTTGCAATATTTTTGCCTCCAGTTCGAGTTATATTAATTCCGAAGAAATCAGACGTAGAAAGATATATTAAAGAAAAATCGAATGCGTATCTCACAATGAAGCCATGGTAGTGAAAAGTCTAAATGCGCAATGATATAACTTACTTCCACCATCATGGCTTTCGCTGTCATGTTTGTTCAAGACCGATGTCCGCAAACTCGATGGAAACCAAGGTAAAATACCAGTAAAATCCTCTTTCTCTTGTTGATTTAGTATAAAATAAATATTAAATAGCCCTCCGTTGATGTCAAATTGAACTCGACGTTGGGTGAAATCGCACTCCACCCCTTCTGGGTGTCGTGCGATTTGACCCGACGTCTCGAGCGATTTGACATCGACATCAGGCTATTTAATATAAATTTTGTTCCAGCTCCTGTTAAAGTTGAATATATTTCATGTTTATTATTATTCACATATTTTCCTGATTTATAGTGCAAAATCTTCAACGTACCTGTTCATGATTTAAAAAAGGTCTCCTCAAGACTTTTGTATGATCAGGTTGGGGAACAAGGACCTCAACCTCACCAAGGAGGTCAGGAATAAAAAATTGGAATTGCAAACTATTTCCTCTATTATTCTTATTTAACTCGGTGGAGCGTTTAAACATTGGTTAGTTTTTAGTTCCCCCCTCCCCATCTATCCTTATCAAATAATATATTCATAATATATTCTCGCAGAAGGAACCCTAGGGCAAGTTGTGCAATATCCATGCTCCTTCAACCAACTTGTTAGTTAACCTGTATTTATCTTTTATTTGTTACTTAACATTATATTTTGCATATGGCTCATTCTCAATTACTTTGTTTAATGGAGTTTGAAGGTCAGTTCCAGGCCTGAACGTGAGTTATTGATTCTCTCCCCAGTGTATTTTCCATTAATTTGTTTTAATCTGATTTATTTTTCTTCTCTTTAAAGTTGACAAATTCAAGGTCACATTCACTGACATCTTATTAATTTTACACCAACTATGAAAGCAATTTAAATTGTAAAGTAAATGATCAAATATCTTTTCTTTACTTTTAACACTATGAAAGAATTACTGTGTCATCAGCATAATGTTGTATGATTTTTTAACAACTTCATTTACATTGTTGATATATATGGAGAAGGAATTTGGTTTCAAAACAGAATTTATTTTGACACAATTCCACATAGGGGATATATTTCATTAATCAAAACCTGGTTAGTTGTTACAAACATAACGATTATGATAATTTCTGCATCACTCCTGTCCACTATTTACTTAAATAATTATAGATAGACGATTAGACAGCTCAAACCTTCAAAGTTTTAATTTCACCTTATTTCACTCCAGTAGACTGTAAAAGTGTATTTTAATATGACAATGAATATGAGAAATGACAAAGACCTGGAAGAGGTGCAGGAGGATGTAAATAAATTTAAGGTTTGGACGGAAAGAAATGGGCTGACTGTAAATCGTTCTCAAACAAAACTTCAGGTTTTTTATGGTACACGTAAACAAAATCCTAGAGAGTATATTATTTATTACAACGGTTTTCAGGTTGAAACTGTTCAGAATTTCAGGTATTTGGGTTATTCCCTTGATAGTAGTCTTACAATGTCATACCATATTAACAATGTCTGTACACAAGCTAATTTGTTATTCAAGCGCTTGGCCCGAATAAAACATTGTATTAGTAACGATATTGCTGTCCTGATCTATAAGACATACATTCTTCCTGTCCTTGGGTCGAGCTGTCTCACAATGGACTTGGGCTCTTTACAAGATCTAAAACGACTTCAAGTCATACAAAATAATTGTCTTAGGTTATGTCTAGGGGTAAGAACCAGAAATGGTGCCTTCAGAATTAATAACATTGACCTGCATCAGAGATATCACATCTTGCCATTATGTTATAGGCAACTCCAGCGTTTCCTAACCATTTTTTGAAATTGTCATAATTTTGAAGATCACATACAACATCATAACTATAATATGAGAGCTGATAGACTGATTATTGTGCCGTGGAAAAAAGAAAAACTTAGAAAGAGCCTCTTTGGAAGGATTCAGACTCTTTGGAATTCACTTCCCAGAGATGTAAAGAATGCAAATGAACAAACCTTCTCTAGAAATCAGGTTAAAACGGTTGTTGCTAATGCTTTCTCAAATAGCCAAAACATCTGGTCAATACCTGACCTATTGTAAACAACCCATGGTGTGTAATTAGTCTCCTTTCAAAAACTCTGGTATCTAGGATGATTTTGAATAGCACATTGACGCCTTTTTTCCTTGGTAACATCTTAACTGCCCTTTCGATTGTGTATGCATAGATCTTGAAAATCTTCGCGAATGAACTTGTGTATGTCTAAGCAAAATAGTATCTTGTATCTCTGAGGAATGTAGTAAAAGGATGCTGCCCCGGTGGTGGTTTTTATGTATTTCCCTGTACTATTATCTGGGCCCGATTGGCCAGAATGTTTTTTCAAATTTAAAAAAATTTCTTCTTTCTTTTCTCTTATCACTTCTTAATATTTCTTTTTCTCGTTGTAATGTACTTATATGCTTAAAAAGTTTTCTAACGTCAGCCTCAAATGAGAATAGTGTGTAACTGCATAATTTCATCTTGCTGAATAAGCATCTTTAAAAACAAAATGCCTTCATGTATTATGGACTGAACGGTTCTCTCTACCCATTTAGATCATTGATACTATGGTTTATATAGGCTTATTAGCTTATCTTAGATCTGGTATGTTGAAGGACATCTGAATGGTATATTGTTATATTTTATAGATGATCACTTTCACTTCTCTCAAGTAGATTATATATTGCGTTACTTATTGTTAAATACTGTACATTGTTATTTCTATTGATTTTTCAAGAAGGTCAGCTGGGAACATTGTCTGTATAGGATAAAATACGACTGGATAAATAAATACAAATACAGTAGCCTACATATTATCTTATATTTTGGTGCCAATCAAAACAATAAAGTAATTATCCACACGGCATAAAAGAACAACATTATACAATTCGAGTTGGACCCAATAGTCATAGCGGTTCTCATTCAAAAGTAGTTTACGTGTAATATGAGGTATATATACAGAGGGAGTAGAAACGCCACACTCCCACAAGCAGCAGATGCGTGACAAGTATAATGGTCTAGCCACTGTATGCCAGGTGGGGCCAGGTACCTCTGACCATGCACAGTTAAAGCACCGACAGATAGCCACACATGTACAGGTTTATGAAGATTACTTAATGGACAATGTATGTGTTAGTCAGGGAGCCATGTTTTACTGCTAATAAATGAACGGAGACAGCTTTAGCCGTCGAGTTCCTTTATAAGCTGGAAAACATGGGTCACGCAACACAACACATTCATTAACCATTTTAGCACACGCTAATTAAGCATGGACCACAATCTCAGACCACAGGACACATCACAGGAGGCTTCATCGACGGTCTAATTAAATCAACAGTTTAAAATGTTTAAAACGATATCTCAGGATGTTGATTTAATTAGACCATAGTAGTGAAGATTAAACGGTTTAAAATGTTTAAAACGATATCTCAGGATGTTGATTTAATTAGACCATAGTAGTGACGATTAAACGGTTTAAAATGTTTAAAACGATATCTTCACTTGATGAGCTATAATTTAAAACCTATGTCAAAATCGAAAAGTGGACACAATCAGTGTAAAGATTAATCATTCAGTTGCCCTCGATCTCCTTCCCAGACATACCAGAATATATTTATGTTTGCTCCAGATTATTAATACTATACTGCCTTTTGTTGTGTTCCCACTAGATACCCCAAAATAATATTTAGATTAATCAGCTCAGTTGTTATTTTGTATCAACAGTACAAAAAATGCCCCAAAAACGGAATTTAAAAAAAAAGAAGGAATTGCGGTAAAAAGGCCATTGAGGGAACCATCCAATCACACAAAGAAATCAAATTAATGGTAACTCTTTCCATACTAGGGGGCCAAATGTTGTCAAATTGGCGGAATTGGCCATATGGGCTATATCATGTTGTCACACCCTATATTTCCTCAAGTTTTCTCAGTTTTTCATGAATTCATGGCTTTTTCTAAAACATTTTTAAGATTTTGGTTTTTGATGATCTACATTGACAATCTAGATCAAATGGGATATATTGTTGGATGTCATTCAGTCCACACGTCCTACTCTACTATATCACTCCCTATAATCTCTATATAGACAGATTGGGAAGGATGGGGATGTATTGGGATGTATTGGTACTTATTGGGACATATTGGTACTTATTGGGATGTATTGGTACTTATTGGGACATATTGGTACTTATTGGGATGTATTGGTACTTATTGGGACATATTGGTACTTATTGGGATGTATTGGTACTTATTGGGACATATTGGTACTTATTGGGATGTATTGGTACTTATTGGGACATATTGGTACTTATTGGGATGTATTGGTACTTATTGGGACATATTGGTACTTATTGGGATGTATTGGTACTTATTGGGACATATTGGTACTTATTGGGACGTGTTGGTACTTATTGGGACATATTGGTACTTATTGGGACATATTGGTACTTATTGGGACATATTGGTACTTATTGGGACATATTGGTACTTATTGAGGACATATTGGGGACATATTGGTACTTATTGGAGACATATTGGGGACATATTGGGGACATATTGGGGACGTATTGGGGACGTATTGGGGACGTATTGGGGACGTATTGGGGACGTATTGGGGACGTATTGGGGACTTATTGGGGACGTATTAGGGACGTATTGGGGACGTATTGGGGACGTATTGGGGACGTATTGGGGACGTATTGGGGACGTATTGGGATGTATTGGTACTTATTGGGACGTGTTGGTACTTATTGGGGACATATTGGGGACGTATTGGGGACATATTGGGGACGTATTGGTACTTATTGGGACGTATTGGGGACGTATTGGTACTTATTGGGACGTATTGGGGACGTATTGGGACATATTGGGGATGTATTGGGACATATTGGGGATGTATTGGGGACGTATTGGGACGTATTGGGGATGTATTGGGGATGTATTGGGGATGTATTGGGGATGTATTGGGGATGTATTGGGACGTATTGGGGATGTATTGGGACGTATTGGGACGTATTGGGGACGTATTGGGACATATTGGGGATGTATTGGGACATATTGGGGATGTATTGGGGACGTATTGGGACGTATTGGGGATGTATTGGGGATGTATTGGGGATGTATTGGGGATGTATTGGGGATGTATTGGGACGTATTGGGGATGTATTGGGACGTATTGGGGATGTATTGGGGACTTATTGGGGACGTATTGGGGATGTATTGGGGATGTACTGGGACGTATTGGGACGTGTTGGGGATGTATTGGGGCGTATTGGGGAGGTATTGGGGACTTATTGGGGACTTATTGGGGGCATATTGGGGACGTATTGGGACGTATTGGGGATGTATTGGGGACGTATTGGGGATGTATTGGGACATATTGGGGATGTATTGGGGATGTATTGGGGACGTATTGGGACGTATTGGGGATGTACTGGGACGTATTGGGACGTGTTGGGGATGTATTGGGGCGTATTGGGGAGGTATTGGGGACTTATTGGGGACTTATTGGGGGCATATTGGGGACGTATTGGGACGTATTGGGATGTATTGGGGACGTATTGGGACGTATTGGGGATGTATCGGGAGATATTGGGGATGTATTGGGAGATATTGGGGACATATTGGGGACGTATTGGGGATGTATTGGGACATATGGGGACGTACTGGGACGGATAGATCTGTTATCACCTTGCTACCATGTTTTATCTATTTTATTACTTGTGTTGTATATAAGGCCAGTAAAGTGGTCATCCTCACTTGACCATTCCTCAGATGATGACTGTGAACCCGTATGGAGAAATAAACCTTGCCTGACCTGACTTCCTTCTTCTCTTGCTGTCTGTTTGATCGAGCACAGGTCGAGCTGTCCCAACCCAAGGTCACAAGAACCTTCTCACTTAAGTTACTTGAATTGCTATATCCCTCTTCTGCGTTAGCTGCCACACTCCCCCTGATTAGCTGACCATAGGAATGGACTAGATTATTGCACCTAACATAAAGGAGCTTTGGGACGAGCCGGCCCAGAGCAACCAATCACACCCCCTTCTTCCTCCTAGCGGTCGATCACAAACAGCAATAATCCACACTTCAACAATAGTTTCTTTCCTGATATCAATATCCTTTCCCCTTCCTTCTATATTCATTCCCCTTTATTGTTCTTTTACACCATTTCTTACTTTATACACATGTATAGATATACACAAAACAAAAACAGTCCTTTGTATTAGAGCTGGCAGTGAATTATTATGGAAACTGAAGTGGGAAAATATATATTCAGGAATCTGCTACTATCTTTATGGTGCTACTTCGTTAATTATAAGTCCTTTCTGTGTAATCTTGCCCAACTATATCATGAATTCTTCTTTGTTTTCACTGTATGTATTACGCTCAATAAACGTGACCATATGGATCAATGAAACAAAAAATAACAAATTCCCATTGGTGACACCAAATGCTACTGAAGCATGGAGGAAATTGATAGCTTACATGCAACTTGTATGTGTGTGACGGGTTGGCAGGGGTAGTCGGGGTTTGGGGGGGGGGGGGGGAGCGGTCCGCCCATATGGTGGATATCTTGAAGCTTTATATATAATTATGTATACAAATTGTATTTAGGGGATATTTTCCAATGGTGGTAACAAAGTTGTTTTTGTATTTATTATCCTTTGCCGAATATTTTTGGTGAAGCAAAGCTGGGAATTTGCCCCTCCAGCATTATTGTATTTACATCCTCACTCCTGTGTGATACACAGGCCTTAGTATGGGACATGAGCACCAATGCTGAAGTCTATTGCATTGCATATTATCCTGTCTATGTGATATGAGTATCAATGATGAAGTCTATGGCATTCCATATTACCCACTGTATGTGATATGAGCGCCAATGCTGAAGTCTATGGCATTCCATATTACCCACTGTATGTTATATGAGCGCCAATACTGAAGTCTATGGCATTCCATATTACCCACTGTATATAATATGAGCGCAATGCTGAAGTCTATGGCATTCCATATTACCCACTGTATGTGATGTGAGCGCCAATGCTGAAGTCTATGGCATTCCATATTACCCACTGTATGTGATGTGAGCGCCAATGCTGAAGGCTATGGCATTCCATATTACCCACTGTATGTGATGTGAGCGCCAATGCTGAAGGCTATGGCATTCCATATTACCCACTGTATGTGATATGAGCACCAATGCTGAAGTCTATGGCATTCCATATTGCCCACTGTATGTGATATGAGCACCAATGATGGAGTCTATGGCATTCCATATTACCCACTGTATGTGATATGAGCACCAATGCTGAAGTCTATTGCATTCGATATGCTATGAAGTCTATGGCATTCCATATTACCCACTGTATGTTACATGAACACCAATGCTGAAGTCTATGGCATTCCATATTACCCGCTACAAAGGTATAATAAGTATATGTACCCTGAGGCTTTCATAGGATTTGGTACAGCAACTTACATTCATAAATATATTTAACTACCAAGTCTTAGGATAATAATTCAGAATTTTCATTACTTTGTAAATTGACATAAAAATGAATATGTATAAATAAAGTAAAAACATACATAGTTGTTGTGTTGACTTTTTCATGCTGGAGAAATACATTATATGCTTGAACTCTTTCTGTATTGTGCACCAATGTTGTCCACCTGCACCCCCCCCCCCCCCCTCCCAGTCCCCTGCATATTTCCCACTCAACCATCGAGACGGAAGGGACTTTGTGTTTCTCAAATGCTGAATGAAGGCAGTGAGAGTCTATCATTATACCCGTGGGAATTGTCTTAAGGCCGAGTTATTCTTTCCAAGTTTAACCAACAGATTCTAAGGTAATGTCTTTCACACAAAGTGGCTTATGAATTTGTAACAAATTGAAATGTTACTTTCTGTTTATTAAGTATTGTTGGATCATGTATTGTCATTCACAGCCACTATCCGATTGATCGATTGATGCGTGCCCTACTAGCCTACTTGCTTTTCATACTAATACGCTTTCTAGGACATACTCAAGCTATAGTCTGTTTAATGGCGTGTTTTATTTAAAGATTTTGGACAAGCAGTGAACTTCATTTTGGAGTATGTTTACAGTCTTGACCACAACTGAGATGGGACGCCAAGGTTGTGGTCAAAACTGCTAATATACCCCTAAACTAAAGCTGCATATTCAAAATTAGTCATTAGAATCGTAACGCGGAACTTTTATCACAGACAACCGGGTCTACTCTAGACCCGGCAAATCTACAAAAGTATCCGCAAGGAGATTATTACAATTTTGCTTGGTTAGTTCAGTTTTTTTTTTTTTTAAAGATTTTATTTATCCAGCATCTCAAGACATGAATCACAATAAAACAGTCGAGAACAGGTAACACTAGTAAATTGTGGCCTTCTACCTGCTGCTGCAGTCTACATTAACAAGTTTAGAAAATGAACTAACACAACTATCTAAAACATATAATGGATGGTATGACACATGGTAATACACAATCAAAATAAGTTGGACACAATAAAAAATAAGTTGATAGTGTGATACAATACAATAATAATAATAATAATAATTATGATTAGAATACTCATGACTAGTCTAGACTAGTATTGTTCGCCCAGCTGTACTTCTGGGTTAATGTTTGAATGATGATCGTAATCAGTTGGTTGTGATTTTTGATTATTTTTGTTTATTTTTGTGCCCTCTGGCATTGTACTATGTCAGTGTAATGGCGGGCAATCACAGGTGTTAAGAAGTGTGCAGAGAGCAAAGGGTAGGAGTAGAAAGGGGTGTAAGTTATCAGGGTGAGGTTATTAGGGGGAGATTGGGAAGATGGTGGGGATAGTGTATGGTGGGGGTTAGGGGGGAGAGACCTTGAGGTGTGCAAGGGCTTTTATTTTGAATCTGGTAATGTCTTGTTCCTCCATAATTATTTTTGATAGGGCATTCCATCTAGCTCCACCTGAGTAGGCAGGGGCTTTTTTAGATACCTCAAGCCTTGGGCGGGAGACCGGAAGGTTTAGGGCAGAGGATGAGCGGGTAGAACGTCCCAGTGGTGGGGTGGGGGCAGTCATGGTCATAGAGTGGGCTCGTCTGTGCATGAGTAGCAGGATTTGGATGGTTCGACGCACTTGGAGGGAGAGTAGGTTGTGGGTCTTCATAAGATCGGAGATGCTAACATATCTGTTTGATAGGGTAGCAATACGGAGACTACGTTTCTGGACTCTTTCCAGTTTGTCTTTCGAGGCCACATTGGCCATGTCGAGGAAGCAGGAGTTAAATTCAAGATGGGGGGAGGACCATAGTTTTTAAGATGCGGATGGCGATCTTTTTTGATAGAAATGGACGGATACGTGCAAAGGAGGTAACGGCAGCATTGGCATTACGTACTGAGAGTTTCACTTGGTGTTGAGCACTCAAGTGGGCGTCCAGCATTGAGCCCAGGTTAAGATTGAGTCTGTATTTGTTATATGAACGGAAACAGCCAAAGGCTATTTATTTTGTACAAAAAATCGCACTTCGCAAACAACTGCAGAGCCGGGGACCCGGCGGGCTAAACTGCCTAAGAACTGGCCGAAGCAAGGGTCATCAGGTGTTTTCCTTGACGAGGCCTGCAGGCACCTTATGGCAGCACCATAAGGTGCCTGCAGACATTTGAATTTTAGCTGAAGAATCTATATTTCATTAGCTTTTTAATGTAATAATCCCGAAGTTTCTACCTTGGAATATGACAGCAACAGTTTGTAACCTAGACTGGATTAAGGGGTTTTCCTGCTATGACGTCATTGCTGTAGATCATGTGACAGCTCTTGGCTGTTGTATCAAGTGTGCATTGGACGGTTCCCTTGAGGAAGACAGTATCAATCGTCAAATCGAACATGCCTAGGTGAAAATGAGCCAATGGATTTACAGATACTATTTATTGGGTTACAGTTTGCTAAATACCCCTGAGCAAAAGTGTAGAGGCACGGAGGACTATTGTTGGTACTTAGAAATTTTTTCACCGGGAAAAATACTAAAAAAGGTTGAGAATAGTTGGCTGTGTATAGTTGAAAAAGCGAAAAAACCCAGATGGCATTGCAATGGTCTCGATTGTGAATAGAAGTCATTTTGACTTTTTCCTGGGGAAAATGGGGAAGGTTGCCGACGGTCAAGAAGTATTCATGACAAAGAATACCTCTATGAATTTCTATAACACATGACATTATTTATACCAGATTGTGACATTCATTGCTTTTCAGATCATGGACACACCCATTGGTGGGATCTTCTTAGCATTGTTTATGGTTTTGCTAGTATTCGCTTTCTGTTTTCATTTCTTCAAGTCCTATAAAAGGCGACAGGCAGGTAAATACATTTCTCCCAATCATTATCTTTAACATGTTCATTTTGTATTTTATGCGTGAGCTATGTAAATCTCAATGTTAATTAGAAATAAGCCATGATACAGTTTAGTGGAGTGCGTGGGGTTGGATGGCAGGTCAACTGATTTCATTGTTACAAAGTTGACCAGTACATTTGCTATCTATCTATTTGCATCCAATTTTGAAGACGATATTTGGAGTTGTGTTAGATATCATTAATAGTGAATAACCATTAATAAATATTGCTAATTTGTGTTCATGCATGGACAAAATATAAAAGTACTTATTAGATGTCCTTATATGTTTGTATTTTTGTTTTTTGTTTCTCTAATAAGCTTTATGACGAAAATTTGTCAGAAAATGTACAGTCTGCATTCACAAAACCTCTGAAATAAATCAGATATAAAAATGCGGTTCAAAATGCAGTTCAAGATATCCAAAATGAATTTTCTGAATCAATCTAATACTAAACATACTAAGATAAACCTAGTATTTATCATTTTTCGACCAAATTTAGTAGAATCACTAAATGTGTAGAGCTGCCAATTGTACATTTTATTACGTCAGGAGACATAAAAATAGGCTTGCATTCAGACAAAGCGTCCCTAGTATGCATCTCATATGTATTTGTAGTTAAAGAGTTATAATTAGCTTAGATGCTATGATGTAGCGTAACATAAACTTCTGTGATGTCTCTGTAATTTAAAGTATTGTATTACTTATCTATAATTCTCCCTTCACTGCAGCTGCAGCTGTTCCAATCACTACACCAGCCCAAGGACAGGCATCTGTACCTGCAAATTCTGCACCTTACACTGTACCAGGCCCTGTGCCATATGCTGCACCACAGTTGGTTTCATCACAAGCTGTACCATATTCTGGACCACATGCTGCACCGTATGCTCCGCCACAATATCCTGTACCATATTCAGGACCACATCCAGGACTGCATCTACCTCCCTACCCTGGAACTTATCATGAACAGACACAAGGCCCAGCTAGTGTAGTGTGCCACCCTGATGGAGGCTTTGTCAACCCTTTAGCTTCAGTTGCTCCACCCAGCTATGATCAAGCTACACATGAAGACAAACCTGAACCTTACCAGTAACAATAATTAAAGAAGTGAATTGTGACATTAGTATGTTAGTGTTATGGCTATATTGGTGGCCATGTTGTATGTGAAATACTTGGAAGAACCTTATGCAACAGCCCCATTGTGAAATTCCCTAAATGGGTAAGATTTTCAAAAAACGTACAATTCGTCTTCACCAATCCTATCAAATAAGTCAAATTTCGATACAAATACAAATACAAATACAAAAAGAAGCACTAACACATAGAAGAGAAAGGCATCTACTTGGCCTCATGTAAAACGATCCTGAGAACAAACCACATAACCCACAACACTCGCTAGAGCCACAAGATCACAACACACCTACAACCTAACACTACCTCTGTGGAAAACCAAAGCAATAAAGAAGGCCCCATATTACCTAGGGGCCAAACTGTGGAACAATCTGCCCCCAAACCAAAAAAGCACACCAACATTTGAACAGTTAAAGAACACCCTAAAATACAACAACAAACACAACAACTAGAGACGGGTCACGCTGAACCTTCTAGCTGACCTACAAATCACACAAAACAAAAGACAGGTCACACTGAACCTTCTAGCTGAGCTTTAAAATGCACAAAATAATAACACACAGACCACATACCACCTATGAAACACACATACCAAGCACAGGCCATGCTGAATCTTCTAGCTAACCTACCCAACACACAAATCACAACAACCCAACAATGCTCTAACAAAAAACACATAGCCCATACAACCCAAATAAATGACCAACTCATCACCCATGGTATTGTATTGTAATAGCATTGTATTAACATTGTGTTAGCACCAGTCCTCTATCATAGCACTAGAATGAGATAAACTAGAACCAGAATTTTAGAAGGTATTTTATTTGTCTATGATTATTCATCTTTTTGTGCGGAAAATGTTTTGGTGCCAATGGCTGTGGATGCCATCACCGAATGGCATCGGGTGCCGCAATAATCCCACACTTATATTTATTGAATGGGTTGAGTAAACTCTGAGGCAATGATTTTAATTTTACAACTATATCATGTAGAAATAACTTTTTAAAAGATCTATCGAGGTAGGTAAATAGTCGCTTGTATAACGAGTATCCCGTTATATAGTATAGTATAGTATAGTCTTGGTGGTGATATTATATTGGGTTGGAATTAAAACCCCTGGTTGTTCATTTCAATATTTATTATCACTAGCTTTTGGGCTATATTTGTCCTTTATCAGATGATTGTACAATGGGATGTTAGGTGCTTAAGTGCAAGTTGTAGGTTGGTACATTGTAAAGAAGACTAAGGGTTTTTAGCCCATAGGTTCAGTAAGATGAAGAAGTGAGACAAGAAGTCCGAGGTTGTAGTTCGTCTGGATTCGGCCTAGGCGGTGGTGACTCAGCGAGTAACAGAGTACCTAGGTCCGAATGGTCACTTTATTTTATACTCCACAATCATGAATTATTCATACAATCAAACCCAGGAAATATTCCACTAGCTCTTCCCCTTCCCTCTAATTGGTTGAGGGAGAGAGAATCTTCCTTGCCCACACGCCGACCTCTGCTCCCCAGGCAGAGACCATATATGGAATGCATGCAGGTCGGATCCCTCTCCTCAGCCTTCCCCCTCCCACCCCTTACTCATGGATCCCATGGCTCGTGCCAGCCCCCCCCTTCCCTCTTGGCCCTTCCCCCCTCTTGATACCCCAGAGCAGTGTATAAGTAATTAGGTCGGGCTGGGGGAGGTGGGGTGAGCCCCGAGTGGCTCATCTCCCCCTCCCTCCTGGCCAGGCCACGTGTGGCGCGCGTGCCCTGACCATGATCAGGGCTAAATAGGTCGGGTCTGGGATCCAAAGACGCTAATTCTTTACATTCGTCCCATATTTTATTTTTGTTGAAAGCT
This sequence comes from Sthenelais limicola, assembly GCA_942159475.1. Classification (NCBI taxonomy): domain Eukaryota; kingdom Metazoa; phylum Annelida; class Polychaeta; order Phyllodocida; family Sigalionidae; genus Sthenelais; species Sthenelais limicola. The sequence continues at coordinate 125,936,153 of OW804097.1, forward strand.
TTCTTTCGAACAAAATATTTAGCCACTGATCAACCCAGTCCAACCAGACAAGAGAAATAGAAATAAGGTTACATAATTTACACACACAAAATCATAGAAAAGGGTAAAGTAAAAGTATTATCAATTATTATATCTGTAGACCTAACGGGTCAAGATAGAAAGTTTCCAAAGGGAGTGGCTCTATTAAAAGGAGTGTTCATTTATATCAGAGGCCATCACCCTGCACTAAAAAGTCTTTTAGTCGAATATTATGTAAGAGAAGTCTCTGTGTTTTTAAGTGTGCTCCTGAACACTGTTAAATGTCTTCCTTTGTACTGAGCTAGTACTCACAAAGTTCTCCAATACGGTCGTCACCGCCGTCTCCTCTGCCCGGCCGGTCAGCTGAGGCCCCCGCTGGACCTCGTCGCTGACCGACAGGACGCCCGTCTCTTTCTCTCTCCTCCTTTGGCCATGGAGAGTGAGAGCGGTTGGGTAGTCAACACTACAATATTTCCATTTTTAACCTCAAATACTACAGAACACATGTCGACTTTACTGTAGCATCACGTATAAACTCTTATTATTTGGAAAAATACCTCTTCAAAGCAGAATGGTCGGAGACAAGGTGAGGGCTTCGATTCCATGGTGCTTCCTCTCAGGCTCCTCTGTCTCGACCGATTCTGTTTGTGTAAAAACAACTTCTCACAATGAGAGTTGAAATAAAAATACCTATTTGGGCTGGATCCTTGTTCACGGATTCCACCATTTCCTCCCGAGAGAGAAAATGGATTTCACCCAGGTATACTACTCTGTGTTCTGTGATCTCCCTCGCACCCGAGAAGAGGACAGAACAAAAATTAATAGTAAATATTAAAACAAGAGTAAGTTACAGACAAGTTCAAAAAGTGTTTGTTACCCCAGAGAAACCCAATAAACATTGGTAGACTAATTATTTCATCCTGGTCAGTCCGAAATTGGCAGCGTAATATGGTGAGGCGGGGGAGGGGGCAGGGATATGCTCGAGGGAACGAGAGCCAGTCCTAGCGCCTGGAGTGGCCTCTCCCTCCTCTCGATCTAGGTCTTGGAGGGCTAGGGCTACAGGGTGGTGGGTTGGGGGTCCTATTGGGAGATTCTCTCGGGGCTTAAGGTTTCTCAGACAACACAAAAGGTTGACTTTGCCTCTTGGGGCGAGCCCCTTCCGGCGGAGGTAGATTATTCCCAGGGTCATGACTCCTAGGAGAGTGGGGATGAGAGTGGCTATACCCCAGATAGAACTTTCGGACCAAGGGGTGGAGGAAATCAGGGGGGAAATGGGTTTAGGAAAATCTGTCAGGGCTAGTAAGGGTATTTCAGCTCTTGGCAGGAAAGTCAATTGCTGATCTAAATGGGGGTAAAGGGATAATTTGCCATAAGTCAGATTAAACCCGGGGAGGGGCATAATCTTGGGGATGGGGAGGGTTATATGGGACTCATGGCGTTGGATGCTACTCACACGCCAATCCTTTCCGACCAGGAGACAACCGCCTTCTAAAATCACCCTGGCATGCCGATGATACGTTTGTATCACTGGTTTTTGCCCAGGGCACCTCAAGATTGTTTCCAGAGGTTCATAAATAGCCAGAATTACAGAAGAAATGGACTCTCCCTCTCTAAACACTTGGTTTGTTAAGTTATTTCTTTTTACAATCTGCGCCTTACAAAGGTCTGGCTTTTTACCTAAAATAATATTTGTTTCGCAGGTCGGGGTTAGATGCTCTATTGCAGCTGAGCAAATCTGGGGTTCAAACCCGATACAATGCTGAGGAAGAAATGACGCGCTGGATATGCTATCTAGGGCCACCTCCTCTTCTCCTACCAACTTTCTCAGGTGGTCAGCACCATATGGGACCGGAAAATACTTTAATCTATAGTGTAAAAATTGAGTGCCTGAAACTGCCGGAATTACTGTCTGGTATATTAGCTCCTGTTCGCCGTCTAATAATAGTCGAACGTTCAGGTGTCTATAATACCAGCGGTTATCTTGTGGGGTGTAATGTTTCCCTTCTTGTAATTTAGACAATATTTCTGATAAGTAGGCCAGTGGTAAAATCTGGTCTGTTAAGAATCCCCTTTCCAGCTGAATGCGCTGGCGATAAAATAATTCGTTTTGACGGTGGTAATTTTCCACCGCCCTACTCACTCGCTGCAATAGAATATCCACTTCCCTTTTCATATGAATTCTATGAATATCTTTACTGAAACCATTTAACTGTGTTAGAATGTCTGTCACTTGGCGGGAGATGTTACTTGCTGCAGCTTGGAGCTGCGCGATGTCCAAGCGGTTCTCTGTCATGTAGAGCCTTGTCTGATTCAACACCGACACCATTTCTTCCTGACAATGGGCCAATGCGCTCTCGCTAGCCTGTGCTTCTTGTACTGCAGACCTTAATTCGTTCACCTGTCCTACAGTAGCGGTGCCAAACAAGGCACGGCTTAGCGAGCCCACAAAATTGAATAGGCCTCTCTTCCTTCGGGTGTCTTGTTGGACTGGTGTTGGAATCTCTGCCTGGAGGAAACCCATGTGCTCCTCCCAGGCACTGACATCTCCGTCTCCCACAACCTCCGCCTGTCTGAGTTCTCCAATTCGCCTTCTTAGGACGGAGACCCAAGCACTGACAGGAGGGGGCGTGGGGGGGTGTAGAACGATCACTGTTGTCCAAGTCGCGGTCAGGGCTCTGACCTCCCCTTCCTCATACACCAACACCCCTTCCTCCTCAAACAAATCGCCATTAGCCATCATAGCCAGGGTGATTATGAGGAGGGACTGGAAGGTGTAGGTTGAGAGAAGTCCGTCACTGGTGGTGCCCCTGGGTCGAACTCCCATGGTTGGGGCTGTGGTGGGGGTGACGGTGGGGGTGGGGGTGTAGGTGGTGGTGATGGTGGTGGCGATGGTGGGGGTATACAGGGCAGCTTCCTCGGCCTCTGCACGGGCGAAGTGGGCGTGGCTGGGTTTGGTGAGGAGTCAGGCCTTTCCCTCTTAGTAGAGCCTAGAGGGTGGAACACTTTGATCCTCTTTTCAGTGCATTCAGAGGTGGTGGTCAAAGCCTTGGGTTTAGGGCACTTGGTTGGGGTCTCTATCCTCCCTCTTTTTGCCCTTGACCTTGTAACAGGACCTGGTGGTGGTGTGCGCGGGGGAGCAGTCTCCACAGCAACGGCTGGTGGCAGGGGTCGGCGCAATGTAACTGGCTTAGGTGAAGCTAGTACTAGCACCTTCTCCCTCGGCGGTCGCTGCTGGGGTGGGCGTGGCACTTGTTGTGGTTGAGGTGGGCGTGGCACTTGGTCCTCGTCCTCCACATGCATGTGCTCGTCCTCTGGTTGCTCTGCTCTCGCTTGGTCTTCCTGTTCTATCTGAATTGGAGGAGGCATGTTTGGTATGGGTAAATAAACAGTGTCGGGCACTGCCCTAGGCTGGGGTGGGGGAGGTGGTGGAACATGAACTTGTTGAGCTTTTTGGGCTTGTCTCCGAGCCTTATTTCTCTTTCCTTGACCCGCCCTCGGTTGCCTAGTTCTCAGTATATCCCATTCTATTTCCCCAGATACCATTTTTACCCTATCCCTATTTATACGCCTGCGTTCACCCTGGGGTCCCCTCATAGTTAGGGTGGTACCCCTTATCCCCGTTATTACATAACCATGATCCCACTTGGGATCTAATGGAGCGCTGGTGCCTGATAGCACCACCACATGATCCCCTATTTTTAGATCCTTTGCATTTGCTCTGGCCCTTAATCTCTCATAATTAGCCACTCTACTGGCCTCAGTGCGCTCAGCAGCTTCTCTGAACGCATCTGTTAAGGCCTGTAGGCGCTCACTGAGTACGGCATCTTCTGTTCCCTCTGGAGTGGGGAATATTTTAGAAAAGGGATATCTTGGATTGGTGCCAAAAGTTAAAAAATATGGTGTAAAACCAGTTACACAAGAAGTGGAGACTCTATGTGCCCAGAGGGTTGGACCTAAATGGCTCTCCCACTCTGCTGGTCTTGCATTGATGAATTTTCTTAGTATATTTTTAAAAGTTTTGTTAAATCTTTCGATTTTACCGTTTGTCTGGGGGTGAAAAGCTGTAGAATGCCTTACTTCAGTGCCTATGGATTTAAGGTACCCTTCCACTTGCTGGTTCATAAATTCAAGTCCCCGGTCGGTGATGAGCACCTCTGGGGGGCCATACCTAGGGACATATTCATTAGCCAGATAATCAGCAATGTTTTTAGCTGCTTTGGAGGGTATGGGTTTGACTTCTACCCAGCCAGTTGCGTGATCTATTACAGTCAAGATGTATCTATTACCTTTATCAGAGACTGGGAAGGGACCACAGAGATCCATTCCCAGTATCTGACCAGGATATTTTGCTATTGGCATCGCAGTAGGAGGTACACGCGCCCTACCCACTCTGTTTACAGCACACCTAGCGCATCGGATTAAGACATTATAGGTATCTCTTCTCATGGTGGGCCATTTATAAGCCTCTTGGATCCTATCTAGGGTCTTCCTCATGCCCTGGTGGCCTACTTCAGTGTGGGCGCGCCTCACTACTCTATGCCTAGCTGAGGGTGGCAGGACCAGGCGGGGGTAGGCTGGCTTGCCTGGGGGAGGGGTGAGAGTAAACAGCATGCCATCAATTATGGTGTAATCCCCCTCATCCTCCATCCCCTGTTGAAATTGTTCCAACTCCCTCTGTTCTAAACGTATTTTGTCTTTCTCGAGTTTATCAAATTCCCAAGGAATTTCATCTATCTCCTCCAAGGCACAGACTTCAAGAGAACTGAGAGTCGGCCCTTCCTTCTTGGGGTTTGTTTTTATTCGAGAAAGCATGTCTGCCCGGATATTGTTAGCCCCTTTCCTATATTCAATGGGAGCCCCAAACTCTGCTATTAATACCGCCCATCTTTGAATTTTGGTGTTTTTAACTTCTCCCACAAACAGAGACTTTAAAGGCTTGTGGTCAGTGTAAATTTTGAATTCGCTACCCTGTAGATAAGGTCTGAGCTTGTTTAAGGCATACACGATTGCATAAGCTTCCTTTTCAATCGTAGCCCAATTGAGTTGTGGCCCAGAGAGTTGTTTAGAGATATACTGAACTGGCCTCTCTATGCCTTCACTATCAGACTGGACCAATATGGCCCCTATTGCGTAATCACACGCATCGCTATAGAGACGATAAGGCTTATCCAACTGGGGGTGCGCCATTACTCTATCTGAAGTTAGTAATTCCTTCAGAGTTTCAAATGAGCTTTGCTGCTCTTCCAACCATTCGAACCTGGCATACTTTTTGGTAAGTTTGACCAAGGGATGAGCTACCTTAGCATAATCTGGGATACATTGACGGTAATACCCAGTCATTCCTAGGAAGGAGCGAATTCCGCTCACATCCTCTGGAGGCAGCATATCCCTGATAGCGCTACATTTATCTGGGTGGGAATTAATTCCATCTTTTGAAACTTGGTAGCCGAGGAGATCTACCTTCTCTTGTTTGAAAATACATTTACTCTTTTTGACTGTAATTCCGTATTCTTCTAATTTATCAAACACCAGAGCCAAATGGTGATCATGCTCCTCTTCAGATTTGGAATAGATTACAATATCATCTATGAAAGTCATGCAAAATTTGCCAATAAATTCCGAAAACATTTTGTTCATGGCCCGTTGAAAGACGGCTGGTGCGTTAGTGAGTCCAAAAGGCATCCTACGGAATTGAAATAGGCCCCTATGACACACAAACGCTGTCTTTTCCATGCTATCCGGGTCCATCTCTACTTGCCAGTAGCCGCTTTTTAGGTCGATGGTGGAAAAGACAGTTGATCCTGCTAAACTGTCAAAAATATCTTGAATATTTGGAAGTGGATGAGCATCCTTTTTGCTTACAGAGTTTAGTTTTCTGAAATCGACACAAGGTCTATTGCTCCCATCTTTCTTTGGGACCAACAATATCGGGCTTCCCCATGCTGAGCTGCTGGGTTCTATTACTCCCAGCTCCAGCATTTCATCTAATTCTTTATCTACAAGTTTTCTCTTGGCCAGGGGCAAACGATAGGGGCGTTGATTAATTGGGCGCGCATTTCCAGTATCTATGTGCATTTTCACATCTTTAAAGGTACCTAATTTTCCCTGCTTTCCTATGCCAAAAACAGCGGGGTATTTTTCTTCCCATGCTTCTGCCTCTGTGTGGATAGAGGCGAATTCTTGATCTGCACTACCCACTTGTTGCCTTCTGTAACTTTTTCCTTCCAAAATTACCTTTCTTTTTCTGAAGCTAATTTGGGCATCTAATATAAATAAGGCATCATCCCCCAGAAGCAGTTCATGGTGAAGTTTTCTTACAATATAAACTGGAAATGAGCTACCCCCCAAGTTAACTATCGCCTGCCCTTCAGTTTTAAGATCATGACCAGAGAGTGATTTAAGAGATTCCCCCTTTGTCAATACGAGAGGCCGATGATGGGTTTTGCAAAAGGCTCTCCATACATCCTCCCGCATTAGACTCCTTGATGCGCCGGTATCAATGAGGGCACGCATCTCCATCCCCGCCACTGAGATGGAGAGGCAGAACCTCTCATCCGGCGTTTCTATTCCCCCTGGTTAACATATTTGGCTGGCTTTTGAGTGGTAGAGGCCATCTGCATGGCTGCCACCACTGCAGCCTGTACATGTGCATAGCGGTGGGAACATTCTCTTGCGAAGTGTCCCTCCTCCCCACACTCATAACAGACATTTTTACCCCTAAACCTCTTCCCTCCTCCCTGCTTATTTTTTTCCGGTCCTGGATTATCATTTCCCTTCCCCTTCCCTTTCCCTGGGTGATTTACTACCTGAGAACTGGCGATCGGGGGTGGGGGATAGGACGTGTTGAAATATGGGGGATACATAGGCAACATGGGTGTCTGAAAGGGGTACTGGGGTGCTGCACCTGATTGGGGAACGATCACTGTGGGGTTGGATGGTTTTCCCGTCTCCATCCTCTCTACTAATTTCGTAAGGTAATTCACCTTAGACTCCAAATCAGCTATCAGCTTCCAATCTGAAGCATCTGTGGGATTTGGCCCAGAGGGGGCCATTTTCTTAGGGAGGATAGCCCCAATTTCCATTGGTTCATCCTTCCTATCCCCTCTGGTAGGCTGTCCTGCCAGAGCGAATGTGTGAGCCGCAGCTGAGGCTTGTCTTATTGCCTCAGCCAGGGTATCAGGGCGAGCAGCAAATACGTCATGACGTATTTGCTCATCCCTGAGTCCCAACACAAAATTCCTGACCAACGTCTCTTGGACTATCTCGTGGTCCAGGTTATCCACGCTGTAAGCCCTCTGAGACGCTAGTTGGAACTTGCGTCCGTATTGTTTTGCATCCTCATATGGGAGCTGATAGAGATCGGTGAGCCTTGCTCGCAGCTGCTGTTCCTCCTCTTCATTCATGAAGAGGCGGAAAATCTCAGCCCTCGCCAGATCCCATGTCCCATTGGCCGGTACCTGTAGGAATCCTGCCACGCACCTCGCTAGAGGCCCGCTGGCAAGAGTTCCCAAAAGCTCTAGAGTGAGCGTATCATTCGCTACACAGTAGGCTTTTGCCCTGCTTATTCCATCTAGCCACTCTCTTAAAGTGTCCTTATTGGACCCATCATTTACTCCTAGCATGGCGCCATGGCGTTCCATGCGCCTTCTGACCTCCTTAATAGCTGCAAACCTGGCCCTCCTTTGACCCTCGTCAAGCATGGCCAAGTCCGCGGCATTGAGATCCCAATTGATGTCCGCCATGTTTTACACTTTGTTGAGAGAGTGAGAGTAAAGAAAAAAAAAAAGAAAACTAGATGGCACAAGGTACAGAGTTATAACCAACAGAACCCAGAACCTAGCAAAGTTTTTACCCCGAACATTGCTCACCCACTCTCCTTGTATTATGAGTGTTTGAGTGTGATCATTCTCCCAACCCTATACAGTGGCCCAGATCCACCCTCCATACATCCCATAAATACAATTTATAAGCTCAATCAGAGTTTTTAGAGTTCCACTCACCTACTCTTCCAGCTCATCCTGCCTCTCCTAGGCTGTGTCTCACTTCCAGTCAGAAGATTGGGTTGTTGCTCAACTTAGCAACAAGTCCCAGAAGTGGTTCGCCAGTGTAAAGAAGACTAAGGGTTTTTAGCCCATAGGTTCAGTAAGATGAAGAAGTGAGACAAGAAGTCCGAGGTTGTAGTTCGTCTGGATTCGGCCTAGGCGGTGGTGACTCAGCGAGTAACAGAGTACCTAGGTCCGAATGGTCACTTTATTTTATACTCCACAATCATGAATTATTCATACAATCAAACCCAGGAAATATTCCACTAGCTCTTCCCCTTCCCTCTAATTGGTTGAGGGAGAGAGAATCTTCCTTGCCCACACGCCGACCTCTGCTCCCCAGGCAGAGACCATATATGGAATGCATGCAGGTCGGATCCCTCTCCTCAGCCTTCCCCCTCCCACCCCTTACTCATGGATCCCATGGCTCGTGCCAGCCCCCCCCTTCCCTCTTGGCCCTTCCCCCCTCTTGATACCCCAGAGCAGTGTATAAGTAATTAGGTCGGGCTGGGGGAGGTGGGGTGAGCCCCGAGTGGCTCATCTCCCCCTCCCTCCTGGCCAGGCCACGTGTGGCGCGCGTGCCCTGACCATGATCAGGGCTAAATAGGTCGGGTCTGGGATCCAAAGACGCCAATTCTTTACAACATATCAGGGTGCTGCCCGCACCGAATGACTCGATATTGTGGCTTCACCAACATTTTATTCATTACATATACAATATGAAAGATAATTATGGTGAGTATTCATTCATGAGGTATTATTGGTGGTAATTGAACAAATCAGGTGTTGAAATTACAGTGTTCTAATTGGTGACATCTTTTTAAAAGAACAGTAATGAAGAATGCATTTCCCCAAACCATTCTTTATTAGGGGATTAATTTCCCAAGGTTTGGTGGCTGAGGCTGTTGTTGGGAAATAAACGTGAAGGCCGGCCAAGGCCAAGGCGTTTATTTCCCAACAATAGTCTCAGCCACCAAACCTCAACCTCAGGAATTAATACTTTTAGTTGCCTATCTCTGGATTCAATACTACTGTGTAAACACATTTCAACAAATATTAGATACTTTTAGATTCATAAAGAATCTCTGTAGATGTTTCATTAAAACTTCCTAGCATCTGGGTCAGATTATTAGAAAATGCACAATCTACAGTTCTTCACATCTCTGAAATTCTGCTAAATTAGAGTGAAAAATGATAAATACTGAGTATATCTGAATGTATTTTTTATTGTATTCATTCAATAAATCTGTCTGATAATGTTGAACTGTATTCTGAACCTGATTTTCGTCTTAAATATGGGTTATTTGAGAGGATTAGTGAAGATGAATTGTACATTTTCTGAAAACTTGACCCATCTGGAATTAATTGGTGCTCATAACACAAACAGCCAGTAATCCAGCCTACATATTACCCGCTATCTTTTTGCGAGAAATATTGGGAAAATGTAATAAATACAAAATTATCCTCATGCGTTATCCAAGTTCCAGATTACACATGGAGTTCACAATTGTGTTTATTTGCTATGATCACAACTACTGCAATCACTATGTGGGTCAGATTTTCAGAAAATGTACAATTGGCAGCTCTACACATTGAGGAAATTATCCTAAATTAGGCTGAAAAATGAAGACTATATACTCAATTCCACCTAGTATTAACCAAATTGCAGCCTAATGTAGAGCTGCCAATTGTACATTTTCTGAAAATCGGACCCATATTGGCAAATTAAAAATAATATATAGTTAACCCTGTGTTTTTTTCTCTCCAACACCGAGTCATTATTCAGTATGTCAACAGATTCTGCAAACAGAAATTGGGATTAATAACGTATACATCACATAAACATCACATCATTTTAGCTTTAACCAATAAAATATTAAAATCATTTATAATCATTTTATTTCTATACTGTGGATTCTGTGTACAAAGCAATACCTCAAGTGTACCTCATTGTTGGTCTTAAATATGATTTATTCGAGAGGATTGGTGAAGGCGAATTGTACATTTTCAGAAAATCTGACTCATGTATAAGTGGAAGTGGACTAAAAGATAATGTTTATAATGCAGGCTGTTATTTCTAACAGTGTGAAGTGTGCTCCCTCTCTGGGGCATGCTTGGCTGGCTGGGCCTCCTCCTCACCGTAGTCATTCTAAATTAAAGCTGCACCCTCAGTTAAGGATGATCGAGGGTATTTCCCAAAGTGATCGTATCAGCCTGATTTTTTTACACTTTGTACTCCGAATCATGGCGATTTCAAATGTAATTTGTTTTAAGGGGGTTTCCGAACTAGATTTGTTGTTATTTCAGTTTGAAAATAAAAAGGTAACTAATCAATGTGATAATTATTGACTTTTGTGGGGAGAAAGAGTTTTAATGACAGTTGGCTAATTTTTTTAGTATATCATAAATTATAGGATATATTTTCCAAAAATAATTAGAAAATGGTGGAATCAGACCTTAAACATGCGTTTCCACTGGATCGCTTGTATATGTGCTCATGGCTCGCTCTTGCTGCGCTTATTTATAGTGTGCTTGTCATTCACTCTTCATCCGCTAATATTTTAAGAGCAAGACAAGGGCAGAGCGATTCTACTGGTTCGCTTGTGTCCTTATGAAATCAATGGCAAGTGCCTTGGTGCGCTCTCACTGCGCTCTTCGACTGCTACTAAAAGACGTGGAAAGAGCAGCGGGTTGCTGCGCTCAAATCAAACACGTCAGATATTAGTGCAGTGTCAAAAAGAAGCGCCAACATCACATTTTAAGAGCGTATAGAAAGCGCAATAACCGATTCTATTGGACCGCTCTGGGTTCACTCTGCATTCGATTGTTATACGCTCAGGGAAATAAAAAGAGCAGGCCATGAGCAGTCCAAAAGAACGAACCAGTGGAATCGCAGCCTAACTCTCAAACTCATGCAAAATACATACACATATTTCCTACCCACCCAATTCCTATGAAACAAAACCTACCGTCAGCTGCTAAAAAAAACATCAAACTTTAATACTTTCATTTTTGATTTAATTTTATCTCCTAAGAAGACATTTATGATTTAATCTCTCATTCATCAAATCAACTTATAATATATTTCATACAAACTTTATATAACTTTATTCATAAATAAAATCAGTGTCGTCGCCCAGCTTCGCCTCAATTCTCATTTATATTATATTTTCCTTATCTTCTACTTAAAGTTAACATAACTACTACCTCGATTCTCTTTATTCAATTTAATTTGGATTGACCATGATAGATAATTCTTCTTCAAGAAATAATCGAGAACGTATTAACTGCATCATTATTATGGCTTGCATTACAAACATGTCAAAGGTGTATTTTGAACATTTGTTCTGTATTAAATATTGTGAATATCTGGCCTATTCCAGAATAACATTCAAGCAGCAACCAAAACAACATTTTATGTTAATGTTTAACATATACTTATAGCCATGTACATTACAAATTGATTCTATTTGATTTATAAAAGCCCATGGAAGGCTGGGCCAATTGTGAAAACCATACATGGGGACACAGTTACACACAGTAAATAGAATCTGTATACATGTTCATACTTCCTGGTCTATCGCTTACCTCTAGGGCATTAGCTCGAATTATTTATTAATCTGAGTACTCCTTTTTTTTGGTATATCTTGAACATTTGTGAATGGCCTGTGTAAACATGGCCTGTCGTGAATATGACACTGTTCCGGGTGTATGGTTTTATTTTTCCAATTTGTCAATTTTATCCTGTTTTTGTGTAAAACCTCATTGGTTAGCGGTCGATATTATAAGAAATCTGTATAAATGGGTTCATAAAACCATGAGTAGGTTGTGATATATTTCTATGATGTGTTTTCTAATATTTTCTAAAATTTTCTATTATTGATTTAAATCAGCTTTTCTGTGAATAGTGTACCTGTTGCATAATGTCTAGCTGAATAAAAATTTTAAACAAACAAACTCGGCCGTCCCTCTCGCCGGGACATCGTCCTCCTCCATTCCATCAATCTCTGCGATCTTCTTGGCTGACAAGGACATCTTTGAAAATCCTGAGTGAGTAGTAAACACAATTGAACGACAGCTAGGACGTTTATGCTTTCCTTCAGAGCCACGAAAATTAATCAGCTTTGGCTTCGGCATATGTGATCCGTTTTAGGATCAAACGGAGTCGAAAAATATTGATTTGGAGATTTCATTATATTTGAAAAGAGGAGATCAAGCTGATTCCAATGATAGTAAACAGTAGGAGACCTAATAAGTATTTCTATATTTCAAGTTTGGTATTTTTTTTTGAAAATAAAAGTTTACAATGTTTCTTGATGTGTAATTACCAGTAAAGTAACTAAATATACCCCATCCAAATGCCTTCAAAACGCAAGGATGTCTTTAATACAATTTTCCGAAATTTGTTACATGAATTCATATGACTATATATCAATGCTAAACCCTCTAAAAATCAGAAGACTTCAATAAAGAGGTGCTGTAAAAAAACAAAAATGTGTTCAAGTCCATGGATTTTCACGCCAAACCGTCCCCTTTGTCTGGCCGTCACTCACTGGGACAGGAGCCTCTATATGGGTCAGATTTCCAGATAATGTACAATTGGCAGATCTACATATATTGTAAATTCTGCTAAAGTGGACTGAAAAATCATCAACACTAAGTATATATGAGTGTATTTTGTATTGCCTTGATTCAAACAGTCTGTTTGGTTATGTTGAACAGTATTTTGAACCTGACTTTTGTCTTAAATTTGGGTTATTTGAGAGAATTGGTGAGGGTGAATTGTACATTTTCTGAAAATCTGACCCATATAATTATGTAGATCATGACGTCATGAGTAACTGCTGCTTGATATTCACTGCTGAGCAATGATTATTCTCAAATGTATATCCATATTAATGAATAATACTTCACATGTTTGAAAAATCTAAAATCTTGGGTCTAGGAGAAAGTGGTCTGTAAATTTGGCTAAAATTGACAGAATAAAAGAATTTGTTCCACGTTCCTGAGAATGTGTAGGATCTAGCTATTTTGGTGCCTTGTTATTAAATGTTATTCAAGGTTAATTTATTTCAAATACCACTAGTTGATAAATAAGGCTCTAGATTAGGGTTATTCCACTATTTGATATAAAGTGTTTACTCTGGATATTCTGGAATCGTGGGTAGAGCTAGTTCAGTTGAATAATGGATAATTACTTATGAGTATGTGGGATATTAGCCCACTAATGAAGAAGGTAAGAGTAGTTAAGATAAGATAAGGTAAGATAAGAGGTTTTTTATTTGTCTTAAAGATGTACAAAAATATTTTGCTTATGAGGAAGACAAACTGGTCGATATACCTATGGGAAAAATCTGAAGAATTGACCCATTTCTTCCGGCAATTACCATGTTTTGGAATAAGGTTCAGTACAGTTGTCAGTTGTCAGTAGAACAGTTCATCAAGAACTAATTCTTGATTCACTAAACATAAGCAGCTAAGGTTACCTGTAAGGTCACATGGTGATAAAGGCCAATCAGGCTACGATATACTTAGATTAATTACTCATGCCACATGCCACAGTTATATTAGGACTATAGATGAGAGAATAGACATCGTCAAGACGGAAAGCGGTTGTTATGATAGTACACATTAGCGCTTATAATTATGTATATGATAGGGGTCATTTTTGTTGTCTAATTGTTCTTTTATTTGTGTTTTCTGTGACTTTATAGTGTACTATAGTATGGTACTATAGCGACTTCGCTTCGCCTTCTAAATATCAAAATATAAATAAATGGAGATAATTCTGCTTGGTCTATCAATATCTGGTAAATGTTATTTGATTCGATTTAATTTGATCTGATCTATGACATTCTTACTTTATATAATTACAACAGACTTGATACTTGATGTTATTCTACAGACTTGATACTATTTTGTAACTTTTTTATCTAGATGTACTCTCCTTCTGAGAATAGTGCCCTTCTGGGCATAATGCCGCAATAGAATACAATATTTAAACAAACAAACATAAACCAATGGGGGCCAGGGTGGTCATATGCTTGGCATGCCCAGCCTGTTGACCTGGCAAACATGGTATTACATAACATGTTGTGCTGTATTAAGTAACATGACATGGTTATGGATATAATTATACAGTTATGCATATCAATAAATATGCTAATTCATATTGATCATATTACATAATCATACATAGTCAAAATGAGGTAATTATAGGTTAGCATAAAATGGGTGTCACGGAAGCAGCAAGACCACCATTTCGATTAATATTTTCTTTACGTTTTGATTGGAATGCTGAGAATATGATAAATGCCACACAATACAAATATGTAATACCCTAGAGTGAGGAATCTGGTTACAGTGGTGGCCTTCCAGAATCAGTCAACCTCGGTGGTGTAATGGTGAGCATAACCACGTGCATAGAGGGAGATCCGTGGTTTGATTCCTGGTTGAGGAAGACAGGGGTCATTACAAATACTTCAATACATTATTACTTTTAATGGCAATACCAATATTAACCTCTCAATATTTTTGGGCTGATGAAATGCATGTCTAAATGTGTTCTCTTAAAGTCTCTCTCATATACAACCTTGATAGTTCCCATGTGTCTATTTACTGGTTCCAGTGATTTTGAAATGTTGCCTCCATTGAATTCTCGCAGTTCCGATTAACAATATTCAATCTAGCACCGCCTAGTTTTAACATTTGGAAGTACTCTCAGCGATGCTCTGTTTTCCTGCAGTGCTTTCAACAGGCAGGATGGATGCCGTGCTACGTTTTCGCATAGTAAAAAGCTCACAGAAGAATAAATATTCCCACTATAAATTAGTATAATATATCAAACGATTCACACCAATGTCAGCATCACACAAGTATTCAGTTTATCAAAATTGATTCAGAAGTAGTGAGACAGGAGTCCATTTTCTCCCAAATGTTTAGTTTTTGTACTATAACTGGAAGCTTCCTTCACAGCTTCTGGTAGGTCATGGTGGCAACAATTATCACTGATGTTAAATTTGCACAACACAAACTGTAATCAGAATTACGAGAATTGATCCATTGAGTTCATTTCCAACTGACGGGGACTGCCACATGCATTGTACTTGTGTTACTGGCAGGTTTCGTGAGTTAATTCTTACTTAGGCTGTCTCTATGTCATAAGAATATATTCTCCATGAGAGTTAATACATTTGATTTATTTCTAGATTATCGTGACCTGTAGGAGGTGCAGCTTAACTACTTCATATATATAAATTTGGCACATCTAGAATATACATTTCCTTAGATAGTATAGCGCATTTGGACCATAATCAGAATAATACATTGTGTAATCTAATAGCTTGGATATATTTTAGTGACAACCTTCAACAGTCATAGGGCTATAACATCCACAGGCAGAGACTAAAAGGATTAATAACCTCCATTTCAGGCCTGCTGGTTTGTACATAATCCTCAGGATTCACCTCTGGATTATACATCAAACAGTGCACCATCAGCCCCTCAATGTCAGTCAATAACCTCAGGATTATACATAAAACAGTGCACCATCAGCCTTTTTTAATCCTGTAATGAGCAGGAAAGCAGGTATTGAGTTTTAAGAAAAGAAGTTGTCTTCCAGTTGCAGCAAGTTACACTACAGCCTGCTAATTATTTGATAGGCACAGTCTGTGTTGTGTTCATAATATTTAGCTGATGTTGTGGAATGGCTGCATAAAACATTTTCAATAAATCATTTGCGCCCATTAGCCACTCATAATTTTGTATTCATTTAAATTCATAATGTCATATTCTGTGAGGAAAATGATGAGAATGAAGGATGTACCTCAAAGGTAAATATTTCTCCCATCTTTCTCCACAATATTCAGCTCATTGCTATCACTTTCCCTCATAACTAGATTTAAAAACCACTTGTGGGTCAGATTTAAAAAAATGTACACTTTGCCTTCACCAATCCTCTCAAATAACCCACATTTAAGACAAACATATGCTTCAAAATGCATTTTAAAATAACGGAACTGATACTTTAAATCAATGTGATACCGAATATACTCAGATATACCCGGTATTCTTCATTTTTCAGTCTAATTTAGCAGAACTTCCTAAATATGTAAAGCTACCAATTGTACCCTATTTTGAAAATCTGACCCTTGTGTTGTATGTTAGTATAGCATAGCTGAGTCTTGGATCTGTAAACGCCAATTGGGAGAGTGGGGAGGTGGTTTTAGTCCCCTACACGCTACAGAGTAGGAAGGTGGGTCTACGCTTGGTATGCCTTTTTCATTCCACTTTGGATCATAGGGAGGTGGTGGTGACTTTGTTCCTGGATTTTGCTGAGTGTTTGGTCGAGTGTTTGCTCTCAGATTTGGTCCAGAGTTTAGCCCTGCAGATCTTGGAACTGTAGCAATATGACTCGCTACAGAGTAGGAAGATGGGGCTTGGCTTGGCATGGCACAATATCCATTCCACTTTGGAGTACAGGGAGGTGGTCTTGACTTTGTTCCTGGATTTTGCTGAGTGTTAGGTCGAGTGTTTGGTCGAGTGTTTGGTTGGGTGTTCACTCTAGGGTTTGGTCCAGTGTTTCGCCCTGCACAACTTGGAGCTGCAGCAATATGATAATGATTAGTGTAGTGTACTTGCAGTGGACATTGATGTGGACAAAATATCTTGGTAAATTGATGGAATAATTAAACCGCTTTTTGTAGGTTCACTTATTATGCTCAATATTAAAACATTATTAGGTATGTTTGGCAACACAAAAAAATCATGTAAATGGTTATGCATTTTTTCTAATCGAATTGTTAAATGAACTAAGGCCAATAAAATATTTAAAAAAAATTATGATTATGAATATTCAGTTAATGCCAGTGACAGGGAAGTTAAGAGATGGTAGCTGACATCTCTCCAGAATAGGGCCTGCAAGTGTGTCATGAGAAAGGCTGAGATCGGCCGAGAAAGGGGTGCAGTGGGTCCTGTCAGAATGCAGGGACTATAAGGTCACTATGAGAGATAAAGAACATGATCTAATACATCTTTTAGTGCAGGCACTGTGTTAACGTTTTTTTGTTTATTGATAACAACACATTTCTATTGCATTGTAGGCATTTACATATATCATCTGATCTTTATATTGGGGAGAAAAACTGCTGTCATTTCCGACGAGATGCTATGATATAGGGGTCATCGACGCGTTAGTCCCCAAGTGGGGTGCCATCAGTGGGGGTTTCCCAACCTAGTTAGAATGAGGTCACGAGACTTGCAGTCCCTATAGCCATAGGAATCAAGCACAGAGATTAAATATGGAACATTTTGCACAGTTGTATTATAGCACCAAATACCATATTTTCTTAGACCTTTTATATCAAATGCCATAGACTACAGCATTGTTGCACGTATACGAACAGCTGTTAATAAAGCTCATGTATTCACCATCAATTTCTATAGAATTTTCATTCATTTTTGCTATCAATATCTGATGAAATACCATCAATAAAATTGTATCAATAGGCTCAATATATCCAAGTTCCATTTTACAGTTGGGCTTTAGTCAGAGCTCCACCAGACCGCATGCTTATTACGGCTAATATGTGGTTTTATAGTTACTGTAATTTACTAATTACTATAAAGAATCTATTTGTGATCTGTTATAGGAAAATGAGTCACAAGTCGCAAATAATGATATTTTTCAAAGTGTTTTTTTCACAAGATCTCTTTCTTGAAATGTTCTGACCTTTAAGGGGTTTAGCACTTAGCGTCATATAAATCCATGTAACAATTTTCAAGAAATTTGATTAAATATATCCTTGCATTTTCAAGGCCTTTGTATGGAGTATATTTAGTTACCGTGCTGGTAATTACCCATCCAGAAACATTGCAAGAACAAAAATATCAAACTTAAAATATTGAAATACATATTAGATGTCCTAATAATGTTTACTATCATTGAAATCGGTTTGATCTCCTCTTTTCAAATATGATGATATCTCAAAATTCATAATTTATGGACTAGCGTGAGTAAAATTTGTCTCTATTAAGAAAGATAAATCAAGGAGGCCGATTAAATTTCTTTATTTCTCTGAGGCGTAAAAACTGTCTTTTGATAGATTCACTTGGTACTACTGGCCAAAGAGAAAATAGTGCGAAGTGACTTTGCTGCTTCTTTATCATTGTCATTTGGTCCTGTGTATAATTTCACAGCTCCGGATCTCCAGGACCCGTGATGCATAATGACTTCCAAGGGCACACCAGCCTTGCTACATAGGGCCGCCCCTGAGCGGCGCATCGAAACAACTGAGAATGTGGCACTGCTCTTGGACCCACACGATTCCAGCGCTGTCTTGGCCGCCTTTACCACCACATGAGGTGAGAAGGGGGCATCTGTGTCAGGATCGAGGAATATGGGGGCTTTGTCTGAAGCTTGGACCAGTTTCATGGCTTCTACCGTACATGCATATGGACATAATCGGGGATCTCTACTTTTGAAGAGTTGTAAGACATGAGGTTTGGACGGATTAATCGTTTTAGAGGACACCATGCAGACGTACATGACGTACTGATCGAATTTTAAGTGATGTCTTAAGATGAGGTGTTAAGGGGATAAGAAATTACTTTGTCGAACAAATGTGAATAGGGCGAATACCAGTGAGTCTGCGATGATTATACCCCTTTTCCCTTGGGACCTTAGATAATTAATCATATGATATATCTCATTTTGTGACAAGAGGGGGGCTCTGTTTGGTATGTGCGTGGAAATCTTGGCTTCAGCTTTCAGCATGGCTTTTAACACTTTATTATCAAAAGCTGAGACTGAGTAAGACCTATCCCCGAGGAAAGTCTTAGGTCCGGAGATATAGTTGCGTATGGTCTGAGGGGACTTGAACGAGTTTGATAGGAACTTTACATACATCACCAAGTCCAGGTCTGATGGGTTCTTCCAGTCTCTATGATATGCTATCATGAAGGAAAGGTAACATCTCGCCTGGGTGGCTCTGTTCACGTTCGTCCCGTTGGCACGCGTTCGCGTACGTCCCCACCGTCAGCTTGTACAGTCTTGTTTCAGCGATTTCTGTAATTACAAAAGTTCATTAAATAAATTCATCAGTTCTACATTTTCCACCTCTGTGATAGCCATCTCAGCTACCAGTCTCTGGGACTTATTCTCCATGCTCGGGTCGAAGCTTCTCCGGCTCAGAGCATCGGCCAGTATAAGTGTCTCGCCCGGGGCATGCCTAATCGTGATGGAGATACCACAAGCAACTCCAAACATGGCGAGCTCCCTGCTGCATTTCGCCAGCATGGGGTCTCTAGTCTTACCAGACATGAGGACGCAGGCCGCTGCTGAGTTGTCAGTTATTATTATGAGATGTCCATTGGTGAACTGCGCGGGGGCCAGGGTCTTCGCGGCCACCACAACATTCATAGCCTTGAGGCGAGATATATGATGCTCTTCTCTCCAGGCGTCTGGAAACACAAGGTGATAGAATGAGTTATTTGAAAAACCTCCCGCCCCCGTGGGCATGCATCGCACTCTATAGTGCATTCCTCCCTGTGGGGCTCTATTAAGATTTTTCTGTTCAATATCCGAGCACAGTCTAAGAACCACTTGATATCTTTCTTTGTTTCGGATGATATTGTTCTAGGGGCTGATGCGGGCAGGTTCCTGAGACAGTCTAGTAACCTTGACATGAATTTGCGGGCGTGCTTTACGCAGTTGCTTATAAATGCCAACTTACCCACCAAACTTTGCATTTGGCGTTTAGAAGCTGCCTTCTTTCCTGGCCAGGCCTCTGCCTCGGTTAGGATTTCAGTCATTTTCTGGTCTGGTATTTTTATGTACATTTCATTAGAATTGAGGGTGTATCCTAAGAATTCAATGATGTTTGTTGGTCTAACTGATTTCTCTGGGGCTACAGCTATTCCTAACTCAATGCACAGATTATGGAAGAATGTATATGCGGCTAATGCCTCTGCGTTGGTAGCTGGCACACCACAGAAGTCGTCTACATATGCAATTACATTGAAACCATTGTCTACCATTATTTGTACGATGGCATTTGATACACGTTGTTGGTAGTGTCCTGATAGCCGGGCACTGAATGATGGGCATATGTCTATGTATATGTTATCATTGTGCTTTATCCCTAATAATGGGTATGCTAAGGGATCAATTCTGAGCTGGCGCTATGCTCTCTGGAGGTCTGCTTTCCAGAGGTATGCACCTCTACCTATGATTCCCACAATATTTGCCAAGTCAGTTATTGTAGGGAGGGAGTATGTGAATTCCTTCCCTTCAAAGTGATTTCTCTTGACACCTGAGTTTACCCCGCCCCCCTCTGGAAAGGATAGATCAATAATGACCCGTCTTTTCTGTGAGTCTTTTTTCGGTCTAGTGAGGATGGGGCTAATTTGTACCCATGGGGTAAAGGGGGGTTCAGGGAAGGGGCCTAGCATCGCTTGGGCCTTGATCTCTGTTGCTATAAAGTCTGATACATGCTGTGAGTATGCTAAAGCTGACTGATGGTTTACCATAGTTGGTGTTGGGGGCTTTTCTGCAGTGTAAGAAATGGGCCACCCAAACTTTAGGAACTCTAGGATTTGTTTGTCGTGATAGTTGGCTAAGTATTTGTCCCATTTTCCATGATTTATGTCTGATGGGATTAGTATCCTAGCTGATATGTAGTTTGGTAAGTTTGTGGCCCTTACATTATCGTACAATTGCATGTGGAATGGGGCTGAACTTTGTGCCTGTTCTGATGTTAGTGGCCATATCTCTCTAACTGTTTCTCTAAATCCCCAAGGGCCTATGTTTACTCGTGCTCTTGTGTCACCTGCCTGGTCTGCATATGTTGTTACCTCGGGCATTTCTGTAGGTGATTGGGCTGTGTAACTGGGCTGAGGAGTGTTGAAGGGGGCTACCCCTTCTGGGTTCTGAGTATTGGCTGAGTGCGGAGGAGTTTTTTCTCTTTGAAGAGAATTGTCTGGGTTCAGAGGTTCATATTCTAGTTTCTTAAGTTTCATGGTCATTTTCAAGGGCCGGGGAGGATCTGAGTATTGAGGATGGACTATTCCTGCCCCGACCCCTGGGCGTTTCCTTTATTCTTTTTCTCTTTCTCTTGTTTGAATTTCTTAGATTGGCAATCTTTCTCAGAGTGCTTTAGAAGGGAGCACTTCTGGAATATGCAGAAGGAACAAATATGCAAGTGGCGGAAACCATTTAGGGTGTGGTCGGTTTTGTGGGAACACATACCTTGATTGAACTGCCTACAAGCAGGGCCTGGCTTAGCTGCGGCCACGTCTTGGTCCATATGATATTCGCTGCCGGGAGTTTCCCTCTTGGTTTGCTTCTCCGTTTGGCCCTGTGTACTAATTTGAGAGTTTTAGGCGGAGCAGTTCAATTTTATTAGTGTCGGACCAATTTAACCTTTTGTCAGCAATGCGTGTGCATATTTCCTCTTCCCAGTTCCTTACATTGTCAAAAGAATAAGTCATAGCATCCTCCAGAACTTGTTCTACATGTTCAAGAATTTCATTACTAGTTGTTTCATCATGTAACTTAGAAACCTGAAACATACCCCATCCATACTCAGCCAAGGTTAGTTCTCCCAGAGTTGTCTTATTACGTTTTTTGCCCTGAGTAACATGTGAGTGTGCAAAGTGAAGCTTACCCTTGTTTGTTGTAGCTAGGGGGTTTAAACTTGCTGTGAGGATACAAGATATCTTCCTTTGCAAGTCCTCATCTTCTTGGGCCTCGTCAAAACTCATGGCAGAGTCATGTAGGCTCCATGCTGGTCTGTGGTCCAAGCTAGAAGATGTGTTGTGGCCATTGTTGCATGAGGCATGCAGTCCAAGTGTTTTGGCTCTTGGTGAAGAAGTGGTTCTTATTGGAGAGCGTGGCTTGTTTGTACCAGTTTCACCTTCCAGGTCCTTCTCCGGTTCAGTTACTGGCTGCCCTGGCTTGCCCATGGCTTGTAGTAAGGCTTTAATCTCACCCAGCTCATCCCTTATTGATAAGATATCTTTCTCATTGTCTTCCACTGTGCGTTTGGTTTCAATCTTTTTTGGTGGCGATTTAGCCCTCCTTCCCCTTCCTCGTGGCATGGCTACAGGGTTGGATAGGCTTGAATGGTATCCGGGCTAGCTTAATTAAGGTCCCGAATGGCCGTCTTGGCTTGCGCACATCATCACGTGACCACTACTCCGGTAGCCCTCTGCTGACCACTCCCCACTGTGAGAATTACTGCTATCCTTTAACACTAGGTGGCCTCCCGTCTCCAAAATTAACCGCAATCACTATTACGCATATTTTGTGACTTATATTTTTTTACTTATGACTCATTTTCCTAAAACAGATCATACATTGCACAACCTATCATGACCCTCCTCTAACCAGCTCTATTTGTTATTACTATTACTCAGAATCAGAATGCACCACAAAATACTACAACCCTGATGATCGCGGAGAGGGAAAACTATAGTTTCTTTGTTTGTTCTATTCACAGCATTTTATCATACAGATAATAGTTCTTGGACTATCCAAAATGTTACAAACATCTTAATAGACATTTATATTATTAGCGAGTGGACGGATTTAGCCCCCAAAAAGAGGGGACAGAAGTGGGTTGATAAGTTGTTGGTTTGAGTTTATTGGGTCTGACATTTCGGGCGTACATTTGTGTCCATTTATAATACTATATTACTATATAATACTAATATTTTTAATATTTATACTAATATTAATTAGTTATTAATGTCTACTAAGATTTTTTGCAATAGTGGAGCCAAGCCTTGTGCTCACTTACTGCCATCCCTACACCTGCTTGTAATATGGAATGTTAGGATAGTGATGCGCGGCTCTGGATTAGGTTTCCTGAAGCAGAGCCGGGCTCACTTGACCGATCCTGGTTCTGCTTTGACGTGATAGTGTATTAAAAGAGGGCGCTGGTCGCCAGGTGTATCATTCACAGAGTTGACCAACAGAGGTCGTGTATATCCGTATGGCAGTTTTTTATTCATTTTGACTTGGTCATTCATATTGCTATTGTATAGAAACCATATAACACTGAGTTGTTACTTCATGTATACTGTGGTTGATATGTGTATCAGACAGTTGACTTGATGGCCGAAAGCCGTTGTTGATTCCGAGTGTGGTTGAAGACAAAGATATTCAAGAGAGAGTGCTGGCGAGGTCCAAAACTTCCTGTCGTTGTTGTTGTTCTTGATCTTGATTATATTAAGTTACCATAGTCGCTTAAGGATTATGTTAGGATTATGTTAGGATTATGTTAGGATTATGTTAGGATTATGTTAGGATTATGTTAGGATTATGTTAGGATTATGTTAGGATTATTGTTAGGCAAGTTTGTCCAAGTATGAAATACAGGTACAATATTCTAATTAATCTAATCTGACTTTGGACCTGCATTCTGAGCTGATATGTGATGTGTTACAGGGAAATGAGTCATAAGTCGCAGAATTTATATTTTTCAAAGTGAGATGTATTTGTGGAAACTTTTCCATTTTCGGTTGCTTAACGCTTGTTGTAGCTTGAATACATGTAGAATAATTTAGGACAGTCTAATAAATATATCCATGTATTTCTGAGGTCATCTTATACAGTATATTTAGCTTCTTTACTAGTAAATGTCTGCCCAGAGATAATTCAAACACTTTTTCACAAATAAAAATACCAAACTTAAAATATAGAAATATAGAAATACATGTGCTACTGTTTACTATCATTGAAATCGGCTTGATCTCATCTTTTCAAATATGATAATATCTGAAAATCCATTTTTCGCGACTAGTGACTCATTTTCCTGTATATCATCACATATTCAAACTTGTACTTAGTCAAGAGAACTAAATGTAAATGGATTTTTTACCTGTCCTTTTCCTATACCCTGTTGCAATACAATATTCACAACATGCAATACCCAAGCTGCAGCAACAAAAGAGACATCCAATTAATCCCACAATACCAAGTAGGGCCAATTCCATTATCTGAAACGAATATGTGTGATATAAATGAGGCCCCACAACAGTATACCAGATGACATTGGTCAGTGTAAGTGGTGTGGAGTGAGCTTGGACCTATGCTACTAACCCCAAATGTGTGACCTGATTGTATAAGTGTATTAACCAGTTGTGATAGTGGTGTCGTTTTTTTGATGGCCTGAACAATGAACGTTTCCATATGTTAGGTGGTTTACATACAAAAGGTAGGCAATTATGAGCCTCTTAAATAAGCATAAGACAGTCATTATAGGAAAGGGTGGTAATTTTGCACTAGAACCATCTGCACTAAATAGAGTTGTTTGGTTGGTCCATTCATGATGCACCTTAGGTTTCACAATGAGGTCAGTGTTGCATAACATTCACTTGGAGCAAAGGACAAAATAACAGCAATGGAGTTAAAGAAGTGAAGGCACATAGAGTATATCTTGCATCTGCTATCTATTTATATAATATGTGAATGCAAGTATGTCTAGCACTGCACACTTCTCTGAAAGGACAGCATTCATCATTTTTTTTAAAAAATGCCCCATGAATCCAGTTTCTAGCCAACAAGTATCACTTGCTAAGGGGATTTGTCTTTTTCACACTTTCTTTCCAGTAAAACCTGTGATTGTTACTTTCTATTGACATCAATCCTATAAATGAACAATTCAGCCAGGTGCAAGTGCTGGATAAATGTACATTAAAAAAAACGAAAAAAAATTTTCATTCCTGGCATTATGAACTACACCAACTAGTGCTGCCAAAAAAAAGGTTGATAGAACAGCAAACAGAAACGTGCCACTGCCACTCTTAGGAAATGTAGGCAATCTTGGTAAAATTTCTTTTCAATGGTTCAGAAAATAATGGATGTCCTCATTCTGGTCAGTCAGTCACTTTAATACTTTAATACTTATCTTTAATTTAAACTGCGTTGTTTACTCAGAATGTTTACTTATTCGCCATAATTCTAGTCTTTACGCCTCTTATCATGTCATGTCTCGATGAGCAGCTGTATATAATGAAAGTTAAAACTTTGTATTAAACCTACTCTTTGTATCCCAGTAGTCAAATCATAGATATACTTATATGAATACGGCTCAAATCTGTTAAAATACTTAAAAATGTAGACTACTTGCAAATTCACAAACTCTAGGTGCTTGAAATGTGTCTTGTCCTCTATAGAATTATTCTCTCACATATTGTACCTCTATTTTATGTATGCATGTTAGTACCTTTGCACCTTAAGTAATCTATATGAGTATGCTGCCGTCCATACTTCTATCTGCTTGTAAACGTTTGAACTCGGGCTCGAAGGGGTTAATAAAAGAGAGATATATTCCATATAATCCATGTACCAAAAATACACTTAAAACTTCCGGTAAGGCGGGTGAATATCCTAGGATGGTAAATGTCCGGGATGGTAAATGTCCTAGCGGGTAAACGTCCAGGATGATAAATGTCCAGGGGGTAAAAGTCGGGGGGGATATGTCCGGCGGGTATATGTCTGGCGGGTAGCTGTCCTGACACCATTTAGGACATGTTGCCTAAACTCGCGAAGCTGAGTACTTTTCTTCATCATTAGATGAGTCTATTATTGTTACTATTCATGTTAATTCCTCTTTATTTTTATTCACCGCTATTTTCTGATATATTGTCACCTAAACAAAATAATGTAATGGCACCCATAGGAAGAGCTGGCACGCCAGAATCGGATCACCAAAATTGTTTTGTAACAAAAAGGACAATAAAGAATGTTTGAATGAATGAATGAGTGAATAAGAAGTAGAAAATGTTCAGATCTACTGGTGTTAGCTGAGAGTGCAGCTTTGATATCTTACCTCTGAATATTTGGATTATCCTGATGAACACAACAAATCTACATATGTACGCAGTTCTCCAACAATTAGAACTGGCCAGACTCTCTCCGTCTCTATCAAAGCTCTATGTATAAATGCCTCAGGAGAGGTCTGTTCATTATTGGTTGCATGTTAAAACCAATGCACCAATTCTTAGCACATTGACAGCGAGGAAATCAGGATGCTGAATCATATTATTCTGCTGGCCAGATTTTATGAGTTTAAAAGATGATATTCATATAAGTTTCATGATTAGATTAGATTTGAATATATTTATTGGCATTCAAAAATGCTTTTAATGAAGGGGAGATCTCTACGGCATAATGGTATTACAGCTGTCTGTTGTAGAGTAACAATATTGCGTCTATCAATGACCAAAGACAATTCTCTGCATTCCTAAGGCCAATGAAGAAATATATTATCTTATCTTATTTTAAAACAATAGGGCACGTAAGTAGTCCACAGCAGCAATTTTTATACTCGCGCTTACTTAGTTACTACTGTTGCAGTTTCATAACGTCATGTGGACATGTCACGCAAAGCTCTCATAGCCCAACCATTGCAGAGATAAATAATTTCATCAATCATATAGTTTTATGAGTTCTAACTTAGATATATCCATCTTTAGAGGCAAACAATTTCAACTATAGCGTTCCTAATCGTCAAACTGTTACTGGGGCTATGTATAGAATGATTATTCATCGCCCCAATGATAACTCTATGGGGATTGTTTACTTCCGGTCCACACATCGGTACAACTATCCGAGTAATTTTCATTAATTTGCGCCCTGCCACCATGACACTTACACGCCTTATTACATTTTACAATCAGCAACTTATGCAGTATAGGGTTAACTAATCAGTAAATTTAACCAGTATAGGGTAACTGGCAATCTCAAATAATCTATGAGTTTATCACAACAGAATGTATCATTACTTAGTTCTGTTGGGAAAAAAACGCTGTTGATTTACCGCTGATATTCCAAACTTGATTAGAACAAAATTGACACTTCAAATATGCAAATAATGTTGTGGAGTGCTGTTAATTCAACCTGATGTCATACAATTATCATTATTGTTAACTTAATTTTGGACTGGCCAGAAGATCTACTTGTAATTTCATTAGAATAAAAATTCAAGTCAAATTTTACAACGTATGACCTATGATGATAATATGCTAATGAAAACTGATAATCACCCCTGGCGTTTGCAGTCTAACTGTCCCCTAACTTTCTGGTCCAGTGCCCATTGCTGCCAAGTCGTAGAATGGGAACATGATCTAGATTTGAGTGGAAATGCTTCTTCTGAATTATTAATATTACCTCTTCATTTTTGAGAAAGAGACTATAACCCTGTTAATACCGTATCAACTTGATTGAATTTCATTATTAAAGCCAATGGACGTCTGAGCCAATTGTAAGGGGTCAAAAGAGGGTTATGAAAGCTGCAATGGCCACATCCATGAATGCATACAGTCGGTCCAACTGAGTGACAAATACATATTATATATATATGGCAACCAAGTCATGCCAAGGTGACATCCAGGTGGTGTGCCTGGTCACCGCCAGAGTAGCTGACAGTCTTCAGCCCCAGATCATGTTGATTTCATTGAGACTGTTTGGTGATAAAGGTTGCAACCCTCATGCACTGTTTGGTCAATAATATTAAGGCAAAGCGGAGTATTACGCACATGACAAGACATATTTATTTATTACCCACATGACAAGGTATTATTTCATTATGCTGAATTCAAGGGCAACCTTAACAGCACCTTGAATCAAAATAAAACTGTAAAACCAATAACCTAAACAAAGTTTGTGTTCAATTTGGCCAACCACAGGTAGCCTGGCATACAGGAAATTTGACCTTGGCGCCTCTGAGGGAACTGTCTAAACAACTCTCACACTACTGCTTTCAAGACATCAGCATGGAGATTTAAGTTGTTTTTCAAGTAGTGTATGATGTAGGATAGATGTTTTAGTCATTGAACATTACTTTAGCTAGTAACTTTTTTCATGAACTAATAAATCACAAATCATGAATTGCAAATATTTAGAATTACTATAGAGCTTAAATCATGAGAGGCGTTCCTATGATATTTTTCATTTGAGTAGAAAACACCAAACTGAGCGTGGCCCTTGACCTTAAGATCCATATGTGTTACAGAGGAATGGTCTATAGGATAATTTTTTCAATTCAATTCAATTTAAAAATTCTTTTATTGCATATGTTGTCTACAAAATAGGATGTTTGGAATCACTGTATTTTAACAAAAATAAAACATCTTCAGACTCTTGAGAATGTATCAAATCTAACGGTTTGGTTCCATTGCAATTATATGTTGGTGTTTTATACATTCCACCAACCATTTAACTGTTGTGTTTATGGTCAAATATTGTTCATATTAGATTGGCTCAAAAAAGGTCTCAGTCTGGGAGAAAGTGGTCTGTAAATTTGGCTTAAATTGACCTCATACACAAATTTGAAGTTCCACAATCGTGAGAATGTATAGAATCTATCTAATTTGATGCCTTGTTACTAAATGTTGAATCAAGAGCAATGGGATTTGTACAAGGGGATTATGTGGATGCTACATTTCATGGAGAGTGCCTTCATGGATGTTTGTTAGCCATCTCAGACAACCTTGTATATTAGCATCAATTGTATACTAGGTCGTCAATAGGAATCACTAGAATCAGGGCAGTTGAAAGTTCTTTAGTTTGCCCAGACTTAATACTCAAGCAATGCCTGTCATATATATTTGCCTTAATCAGTAACATTTTGGGGTGCTTATGCTAGATACTTTTTTTGTGTGGAGCAGATGAAGACTCGCAGTTGCTTAATTCTTGATGTCTAGTATTGAAAGGTAACAAGTAGAGACATAAGATAATAATCTAGGGAGGTGATATTACCCGTAAACAAGGAGGACAGGGACTAGTAAGTAGGTTTTGGTTTTGTTTATTGGGGTCCAACGTTTCGGCCAACAAGAGATAATATAAGATATTATAAGATAATAATCTTCAATTTTATTGTCATAGTTAGTAGTCAAAAACTTTTACAACTCTCCATAAACTACCACAAACCTAGCTGCACTGTTAGAATCGAGCCCTATTCAAAGCAGTGTATAGGGCTACTTCAATGTATGTTCTTCAAGGTCAATTTATTTCAAATACCACAAGTTGATAAATAAAGCTCTAAGTTAGGGTTATTTGATGTAAAGTATTTATTCTGAATATTCCTGATTTGTGGGTAGAGCTAGTTCACAAGAACAATGATGGATAATTACTCATGAGTATGTGGGTCATTAGCCCACTAATGAAGAAGGTAAGAGGAGTTTGCAGTACAGCAGTTCATCAAGAACTAATTCTTTATTCAGTAAACATAAGCAGCTAAGATTACCTGTAAGGTCACATGGGGATAAAGTCTAATCAGGCCACGATATACTTAGATTAATTACTCATGCCACATGCCATAGTTATATTAGGACTATAGATGAGAGAATAGACATCGTCAAGACGGAAAGCGGTTGTTATGCACATTAGCGCCTATATATATATCATTCTTTTCATCTAATTGTTCTTTTATTTGCATTTTCTGTGAATTTATAGTGTACTATACTTTAATTTTATTAGTTTTAGCGAGTTCGCTTTGCGTTTTAAGTATCAAAATATGAGTAAATTGAGATAATTCTGCTAACATAGAAAACCTAGTTGGTCTATATCGGTTGAATGTAATTTGATTTGATTTAATTTGATCTAATCTATGGCATTATTCCTTTATATAATTACAACAGACTTGATACTTGATGTAACTCTACAGACTTGATACTATTATGTAACCTTTTTATCTAGATGTACTCTCCTTCTGAGAATAGTGCGCTTCTGGGCATAATGCCATGATAGAATACAATATTTAAACCAACAAACATAAACCAATGGGGGTCAGGGTGGTCATGTGCATGGCATGGCTGACCTGTTGACCTGGCGAGCATGGTATTACATAACATGTTGGGCTGTATTAAGTAACATGACATGGTTATGGATATAATTACACAGTTATGATTATTAATAATTTTGCTAATTCATATCGATCATATTACATAATCAAACATAGTCAAAATCAGGTAATTATAGGTTAGCATAAAATGGGTGTCACAGAAAAAGCAGGACCACCAGTAATTCTACACTCCACTGTTGTGCAGATAGCTTGCCTATGAAATACAGAAGAAGGGTTAGGTCCTCAGCTTTGGTGGCAGAGAGCAATAACTTATAAACTTGATAGTTGATCACATGAAATATTCAAGATCTAAAAACCTCACGGTGTATGGTTATGCGTATTTGATAATAGAAGCCAACTAACTCTATTTTCTTTAATTACATTTATTTTATTTTTTTTCTTTGACACAGAAAATTTCCCTGCTGCAATACGTTTCATTGCTAGTATCTATCATTTCGATTAATCTTTCCTTTACGGTTTGATTGGAATGCTGAGAATATGATAAATGCTACACAATATAAATACTTCAATACATTACTACTTTTAATGGCAATAGCAATATCAACCTCTGAATATTTTTGAGCTGATGAAATGCATGTCTCAATGTGTCCTCTTAAAGTGTCTCTTATATACAACATTGATAGTTCCCATGTGTCTTTTTACTGGTTCCAGTGATTTTGAAATGTTGCCTCCATTGAATTCTGGCAGTCCCGATTAACGATATTCAATCTAGCCGCCGCCTAGCTTTTACATTTGGAAGTACCCTTGGCGAAGCTCTCATTTCGCACAGTACTTCCAGTGAGGCAGGACGGGTGCCATGCTATGTTTTCGTGTAGTAAAAAGCTCACAGAAGAAAAAATATTCCCATTATGAATTAGTATTATATATCAAACAATTCACAACAATGTCAGCATCACACAAGTATTTACCTTATCAAAATTGATTCAGAATTAGTGAGACGGGAGTCCATTTTCTACCAAATGTTTAGTTTTGAATCCATGGAATTGATCCATTGAGTTCTTGTCCAACTGACAGGGACTACCACATGCATTGTACTTGTGTTACTGGCAGGTTTCGTTAGTTAATTCTTAATTATGCAGTCTCTATGTCATGAGAATATATTCTCCTTGAGAGTTAATATATTTTATTTCTAGATTATCCTGACCTCTAGGAGGTGCAGCTTAACTATTCATGTATATAAATTTGGCACATCTAGAATATACATTTCCTTAGAGAGTATAGCGCATTTGGACCATAGTCAGAATAATACATTGTGTAATGTAATAGCTTGGATATTTTTTAGTGACAACCTTGAACCGTCCTGGGGCTATGACAACCACAGGCAAAGACTAATAGGATTAATAACCTCCATTTCAGGCCTGCTGGTTTGTACATAATCCTCAGGATTTACCTCAGGATTATATATCAAACAGTGCACCATCAGCCCCTCAATGTTGGTTATTAACATTAGGATTATACATGAAACAGTGCACCATCAGCCTATTATAATCCTGTAATGAGCAGGAAAGCAGGTATTGAGTTCAAGAAAAGAAGTTGTCTTCCATTTGCAGCAAATTAAACTACAGCCGTCTAATTATTTGGTAGGCACAGTCTGTGTTGTGTTCATAATATTTTACTGATGTTGTGGAATGGGTGCATAAAACATTTTCAATAAATCATTTGCGCCCTTGAGCCAGTCATAATTTTGTTTCATTTAAATTCTAAATGTCATATTCTGTGAAGAAAATTATGAAGGATGTACCTCCAAGGTAAATATTTCTCCAATCTTTCTCCACAATATTCAGCTCCTTGCTATCACTTTCCCTCATAACTAGATTTAAAAACCACTTGTGGGTCAGATTTTCAAAAAATGTACAATTCGCCTTCACCAATCTTCTCAAATAACCCGCATTTCAGACAAAATGTGCTTCAAAATGCATTTTTACATAACGGAACTGATACTTTAAATCAATGTGATACCAAATATACTCAGATATACCCGGTATTCTTCATGTTTCAGTCTAATTTAGCAGAACTTCCTAAATGTGTAGAGATGCCAATTGTACATTTTCTGAACATCTGACCCTTGTGTTGTACATTAGTATAGCATAGCTGAGTCTTGGATCTGTAGACGCCAATTGGGAGAGTGGGGAAGTTGTTTTAGTCCCCTACAAGCTACAGAGTAGGAAGGTGGGTCTACGTTTGGCTTGGCTTCTTCATTCCACTTTGGATCATAGGGAGGTGGTGGTGACTTTGTTCCTGGATTTTGCTGAGGCTTTGGTCGAGTGTTTGCTCTCGGGTTTGATCCAGAGTTTTTCCCTGCAGATCTTGGAACTGTAGCAATATGATAATGATTAGTGTAGTGTACTTTGTGTACCATCAAACAAAATTTCCTGAAGAACGTGAAGTTTGAAATAGAAAATGATACAAAATTGTGACAATGTTATTTATGCGATGTATCAACAAAACAAAAGGATGTGGACAAAGTATCTTGGTAAATTGATGGAACAGCTTTTTGTAGGATCACTTATTATGCTCAATATTAAAACATCATTAAGTGAAAGTTAAATTGTTCCCCGATTGTAACTATTGTAACAAATGCGACAACATTTTCCACTTCTTCATAGATTGCAAAAAAGTAAATGACTTCTGGCAAAACTTGGTCAAATGGGCTGGTAAAATCAATGCCTTCGACAGAAACCTAGTCAATGATCTTAACGCCGCACATGTACTGCTTGGAGTCCCCTGCCAGGAACCCAAAAGCAGAAGGCTCAACTTCATACTTATTAAGGCAAAGTTTGTTTATATACAAAAAGAGGCTGTTCTACAATAATGAAATATATTTCTTCAAGTACCTAAGAGAGATCAAGTCCGCCCTGAGGGCACTTAAGGACAGCGCCTTATACAGCCAGTCACATGTAAATGAGTTCAGTTTGTGGAAGGATTTTTATTCAAACTTGTAACGCTTTCCCTCACACAATTTTGTCAATGTTTGCTCCTGTTGTCCGGTATATATTGAATGTAACTGTTTATTGATGTGTAGTTAAGAAATGGCCTAGTCCAAACATATTTTACCTTTTGGAGCGTTGTAAATTGTAACTGTAAACCGCTTCACCCTTGTAGTCATGTCTACTTATTGAATAAGACCCGGTGTTGTGAAAAAAAACACCCCAAAAACATCATTAAGTATGTTTAGCAATGCACAAAAATAATCATGTAAATAAATGGTTATTCAACTTTTTCTAATGAAATTGTTAAATGTACTAAGGCCAATATAAATATAAAAAAAATATGATTACGAATAATCAGAAAAATGCCAGTGACAGGTAAGTTAAAAGATGGTAGATGACATCCAATAGGGCCTGCAAGTGTGTCATGGGAAAGGCCGAGATCGGCTGAGAAAGGGACGGGGTGGGTTACATGGATTCATATGGCTATAAGTGCGAAGGTCTCTAAAAATCAGAACAATAAAGAGATCTTGTGAAAAAATCATTTTGAAATGTATCTATTTGGCGACTTATGATTCATTTTCCTGAAACACATAACAAATGTAAATGGATTTGTTACCTGTCCTTTTCCTATATCCTGTTACGATACAACGTTCACAACATACAATACACACACTGCAGCAGAAAAGGAGACATCCAACTGATGCCACAATACCAAGTAGGACCAATGCCATGATCTGAAAAGAATATTATAATGTCATATAAAGCCTGACGCACACATAGCTGATTTTGCCCTTGATTACCCCACGATTTGGCTCTCCCGATGAACCCTACAATTTCATTCCAAATCCTGGTATCTCTGAATGAGACTTTTAAAAATAAATCCTCTAACTTTGTGTCAGGATCTTACAACAATATTTATGGCAATTAACAATCATCATTCTGACAATTGAATGTGTCCATACTTAAGGTGGTATATATGCTAAAGGTAGGCAATTATGAGCCACATCAATAAGCATAAGACAGTGATAATAAGTAAGGGTGGTAATTTTGCACTAGAACCATCTGCACTAAATAGAGTCGGTTGGTTGGTCCATTCATGATGCACCATATGTTTCAGTGTTGCATAACATTCACACAGGGCTAATGGCTATATTAAACACTTGGAGTAAAGGAGAAAATTACCGCAATGGAGTTAAAGCAGTGAAGGCACATAGAGACTTGCACAGTCCTAGCTATTTAAGTATAATTAGCAGTTTTAAGTAATGAGATAATAGGTGATAATTAATAATTAATATAAATATAATGAGGTTATACAATGTTACGTAATGTTACATAACATTATATCTGCTATCTATTTCTATAATATGTGAATGTAAATATGTCTAGCACTGCACACTTCTCTGAAAGGTTAGCATCCATCCATGTTTGTTCATAAAAGCGTAGCTAAATATAGATCTTTTTTTTAACGATGCCACATGAATCCAGTTTCTCACTAACAAGTACCACTTGCTAAGGGGATTTGTCTTTTTCACACTTTCTTTCCAGTAAAATTTGTGATTGTTACTCTCTTTCGACATCAATCCTATAAATGAACAACTCAGCCAGGTGCAAGTACTGGATATGTGTAAATTTAAAAAAACCCACAAAACAGCGCTTACATTTTCTATTTCATTCCTGGTATTATGAAAAACACCAACTTGTGCCGCCAAAACAAAAAGTTGATGGAACAGCAAACAGAGAAGTGCCACTGCCGCTCTCAGCCAATCTTGGTCAAATTTCTTTTCAATGGTTTAGAAAATAATGGAATAAGAAATAGAAAATGTTCAGTTCTATTGGTGTTAGCTGAGAGTGCAGCTTTGATATCTTACCTCTGAATAGTTGGATTATCCTGATGAACACAACAAATCTACATATGTACGCAGTTCTCTGACAATTAGCACTGGCCAGACTCTCTCTGTCTCTGTCAAAGTTTTCATGACTCATGAGAGGTCTGTTCATTATTGGTTGTATGTTAACACACATGTATTAATTCTTAGCTCATTGACAGCCAGGAAATCAGGATGCTGAATTATATTCTTCTGCTGGTCAGATTTCATGTTTAAAAGATGATATTCATATAAGTTTCATTATAATAACATATTGAAGAATTCAGGGTCAAAATTAGAGCATGGTAAAGAACGATAGGCAGTTGTACATGTTGAAGTATATTGTAATAGCAAATGTATTGGTGCAAGATGAATAATGATTTGGTCTTGAAAAACAAGGATTTAGGTATAGGTGTTAAAGATGCATTACCAGCTGTGGAAGATACTGAAATGATATGACCTATATCCTTGAGATAAACACTCTAAAGCTATCATCTGTCCTGGAGAAACGATTTATATGAAGAAAAACTGATTAAAAGTAACAAATTTGGTTTGGGTTTTTGCTCTGCATATCACTGCATGAGTGGCCTGTAAGTGCCCATTCAAGACAAGAGGGGTAGTGGGGAACCCCATGTCACGTACATGCGTGTGCGCAGGTTCTATTTTTATATAGTTTGGGTCCATAGAAGCAAGGTATATAGAAATAGGCTTTACAGTTTCTAATAGGTAATCAAGTTATTGGTCACATTTTTATAAGTGGTATTTACCACTTAGAATTGTACTACTGTGATCTCATCCCCCTGATCAGAAACAAGTCATTTTCGATATATGATGTCTGCTAACAAGGGAGAAATCCCTGTGAAATCTCTGGGTGAGAATTGATCCATTACACGTTCATTTGGTGCGCACCGATTGAATAATTCGCCACTTCTTTTGTTATTTACATGCTTTTAATGAGTTCGGAATTCTTAGATATTCGGGGACATATTTTGGTTCATCTTATACTTGGTGTATGTGACAAAAGGAATAAATGCGCAGATTTGAGCATCCATAGCTGGTAATGCAGTTTTAAGTGTTAAGCTAGCATTGAAAGGATCCAAATGGCCACCAATTTCTCTTACTTTTTTTAGGTTTTGCTTACTTGATTCTGATTCTTGATTTTCTGCATGATCACCTTTTGAAAAAGGAGGACATTTTACGTTCTGGCCGAAAAATCAACACTGATTCCCACATTCAGCCAGATTAAACTTTTAGGAGTCAGGAATAGAACTACTAAAAGAGAAGATAGTGTATAGAGCCTCTACCCCCACACTCACCACATATCCCCCATTTCCACCTACACCAAAGCAATAGGCAGGAATCATTGCAATCTAGCGATTCTTGTCGCTGCTTGCAAATGAACTCTAATGTTGTGCTACATCTCTCTTATTATTTATGAAACCAATTTTGGTGAAATTATAGAACTAGCAAGGGAAAACTATGGTTGATTTCTGCTTCATTTATTTTTTTCTGAAAGTAAATGGCCTTTCAAAACAATTACATATTACAATCAACAACTTATGCAGTATAGCATATATGCAGCAATTATAGGGTAACTGGTAATCTCAGAAAATCTCAGTTTATCAAATGACATCAGAATATAATCACCACTTAATTCTGTTGGAAAAATTACCGCTGTAAATTTACTGCTGATATATCAAACTAGATTAAAATTAAATTGATTCCAAATACTGTTGAGTGCTTTAAATATCATGCAAATAATGTTGGAGCACTCTGTGAATTCAACCTGATGTCAGATATACAATTATCATTATTGTTAACTTAATTTCGGACTGGCCAGAAGATATACTTAAAGAGGCCTGAGCCAAATTTTGTATTTTTATATGAATAAAATTTCTAAATATTAAAATGTTATGACCTAAAATGACAATACACTAACAAAACGGATAATCACCCCTGGAGCTTGCAGTCTAACTGTCCCCTAACTTTCTGGTCCAGTGCCCATTGCTGCGAAGTAATGGAAAGGGAACATGATGCATTGCAGTGTAAATCCTTCTGAATTGTTAACATTACCTCTCCATTTTTGAGATAGAGATGTCATTTTTATATTATAAACATATTCATACACTCTAACAAATCATCGTTGATATAGGAAGGGATGTAGTACGAAATGTACGTTCTGCTCGTACTATCAATTGGACGATATCATAGGACGATATGCAGGGATTACGATATAATCCAGGTGGGCAATGTTTTGTTGAGGCTTGCAAGTTGTACCAAGCATCAACGGCAATGGGTGGGAGAAGGTGGGGGGGGGGGGGGGTTAACTTTTAACTTTTAGAACTATATTCTATTTATATTTAGTCCATTTTGGGTAAGATTTCGCGTGCACTTATTATACTACAGACCGCGTTGGTCTAGTGGCGCCACCTGACATTCCATCACGGACTAAAATCAATATACAACTCGGATTTAGCGTGAGAACGGTCTGGATGCCCATAGACGTCCCTCAGCCTTCGGCCTTGGGATGTCTATGGGCGTCCAGACCGTTCTCACACTAAAATCCTTGTTGTCTATTGCTATATTATATCTGTTATGCCTCTCACACTCTCAAGTCTTTCTTCAACGACTGAGAGCACACACCAATAGTCAATGGAAGTATTACTAAGTATATTAGGGTAAGTATCATGTACACATTGTTTATTTTATTTAACATGCTCTTTAACATTATTTCTCATCAATAATCCACATTTAATTTCATTGTAGTTTCGTAATCAGAAGATTCTACAGGAAAGCTCCTTGCTTGATTTGCAGGTTGAAACAAATGGTAACAGTTGTGTATTGACATCACTGAATAAAATATATTGTTTTGATATCATATAGGGCATGGTGATTAATGGAAATGTTTTAACATCATCATCACTACGGGAATTTCCATAATTACTCCTACACACAGAGCATGCAACTAATATCACTTTAAAGGGATAAACAATAAACAAGCTCGACAGAGGGGAGCGGGCTAAAATAGCTCCTATAGGCTTGTTCCAGATGAATGACCCTGCCTAGTAGATAGAGTGACCACCTCACTCTCAGTAGCGTAGGATTGAGGTCAGTTACCCAGGCTAGGGAAGGTATTATGTAATATGTGTCCAGAGTATTACCGCTAGGCCTAGATTAATTTTGGTGTGTCTTAGGCTATGTATTTGTATCATACAAGTGCCTTCGGCACTTGGATTGTAGAGGCAGTTGTGCTTCAACTTCTTATAGGAATCCGATTTGGAGATATTGATTTGATTGCCAAAAAACGTCACATGCTACCCGCGGCGATTAGTGCGAGCTGTGGTGGAGATGGCTGTGGGGTGAGGGGAGCCACTGCCCTATGCGGGAGATAGTGAGTGGACAACACTCATGACCAGCGAGGCATGACGTGACGTAATAGGTCCGACTGGGCCTTTTCCCAGTGCATGCATTGCGCGACGAGGTTTAGTAAACAATGCGACAACGGAAATTGATGGAAATGTCTGCTGTTTAGCAAAATAACTAACCCAAAGGCCTAATTAGGCTAGTATTAATAATTATATGTCAGAGAGAATGGAGAAAGAAAGGTGATATTAACACATCTAAAAGATGGCTTTAGTAATGTGTACACTGAGTAAGAGGCGCGCAGTTGCCACACTTTTTTCCACTGGAGCTGGTAGGGTATAACCTGCAGCTGGTAGAAATCTGTAATAGCCGTTTACATAAAGAAAACAAACTTTTACAACTATCAAAAAGTAAAATAGTTTAACTCCAATACTTTGCAATATTGATAGAAAACTGTTTCTATGAAGTAGTTGTAATTTTATTATTGGTGCAATCGGGGAAAATGAACATTGTTAGTACAGGTTTCCTGAAACCTAAAGGTGCTGAAGTCTAAAGAGCTGGGAAATCCCCGGGAGCTGGGGAATCCCCGGGATTAAAGATTTAAGTAAGGGAGTCATAAGAATGGAATCTTTTTTCTCCTTTTCAATGCTGCCCACCATCACCCCCCCCCCCCCCTCGGGCTGCCCCTCCCCCTCCGCTCCTATGCTTTTGTTTTGGTGTCTAATAATACACATCCTCGCACAGGCTGTGCGAGGCATGTGTACAGCCAGCGGGAGTGAGTATGCAGAGGCGCTTGCGGCGGTATTGGGAGACACCATTTTCGGCGCTTGACGGTCGGCACCCCCGCTTCTTCCTTGGAAGAAGTCAGAATGACAATTTCGCACGGTGCACAGACTACTAGTGTCCAACGATATATACTCTTATACCATGTGGTTACTTCTCTGCCTGCATTCAATAATTTCCCCGCTGAGAATGTCTATTGATGCATGGAATACTTAGTTTAGGCCTATACCTACAACCTAGCGTACTTACATTGTCGATTCAGGCACTCACACTTCCACAATCCATTTTCGTTTCAACCTCCACACTCAACCCACACAGCTACATCCACGCCATTGACCATTCCGATCCCTTGTTCCATTCCGTACGAGCCGGAAGTCACTTCAACGTAATCAACGTAACCGGCAAATGGGATTCGAAATGGATAGCGCTGTTTATTTACTGAATAAACAGCGCCGAGGTAGTATAGGGGTGGGGGTGGGGTGGGGTGGGGGTGGGGTAGGGTGCGTGGACGGGACCTCGTCGGCAACTGTTTTTCTTTATTTATACAAGCAACTAGCCTAAAAGTCAGATCCCAACACAACCCAATCCAGCGGTATGCTTTCTGGTTGATATATTTCGCGGCAATGGCCGTCCATTCGAATCTTCCCAACGGGATCTTTCAAGCTATACCTGACCCTAGCGTTGTATATAGACAATATTGTTCCAGTAATCACTAGCTAATATCGTTGCTTACTAATATACGGTAGTTCTCACACCTGACACAAAGCTGAATGAGCATTTATTTCATTGGCAGAGACAGCAGCAATTCCCTTTTCTTCTACTATGTGCGTAAGACCGTGATAACGGGTACGCCTGGTCTAATTTTAGTGAGTAGCTGGTGGCGGCTTTTTAAAAAAAAAGCGGTGGTCGTGGGAGAGTCTAGCCTATTCGAAATATGGAACAGATGGACAGAAACAAGTACAGCACTAAAGCTAGCTGTGTT
The DNA here is from genome assembly GCA_942159475.1 of Sthenelais limicola. Lineage (NCBI taxonomy): Eukaryota > Metazoa > Annelida > Polychaeta > Phyllodocida > Sigalionidae > Sthenelais > Sthenelais limicola. The sequence continues at coordinate 125,976,005 of OW804097.1, forward strand.
ATACTGTATCTCATAGTATTGATATAGGCCTACATGGAACTGGAAGCGGCGCTCCTTTATGCTATCTGCACAGGCCTTGGAGTAGCGCAACAATTATTCATTCAGAGCCTATGTTTTAAAGCAGCTAGAATAACTATAGATATAATCAGTTAGTAAATCATTACTGTTGTCAGTGTCGACAAAAGTACACATTATCCCGGTGTGCGCACATCATATTTGGAATTGAAATGTTCGCGCGCTTTAATATATATATATGGGTGAGATTTTCAGAAAATGTACAATTCAACTTTGCCAATCTCCTCAAATAACCCACATTTTAGACGAAAATAAAGTTCAAAATACAGTTCAACCTAGCCAAACAGTCTGCTAGAATCAATGCAATGCCGAATATCATTGAATTTACCTAGTATTGACAAGATTTCAGTCTAATTTCGCAGAATTTACTAAATGTGTACAACAGCCAATTGTACATTTTCTGAAAATCTGACCCATATAGAACTGCAGCCAATGTTAGGCGTGAACGTGCGGGCAGGCAGGCAGAATGGTATTGGTGTCATTGGTGCGTGTGCTGACACTGGTCAGGCCGCGGTAATTTAAAAATAAATCATCTCTGTTTTTGCTTTCATTCAGTGCCCATATGTATCTAGCATTCAGTACAACTGGATGCAGTTGGATAACAAGCTATTTTTGTTCTAAATGACTCAGGTCTAGGAACTCAGTCAACGTTTCATGAGAAGTGCCCATACAGTAATAACTTATATTATTGTTACATAGCCAACATACAAAACCAGACACAATTCAACTGTGTCTTCCGTGTCTTCCACAACTAAGGCATGGAGAACTCTGGCACTTCACACTCACCAACATGACACTTCACTCATATGCACAGAGCGTTCCGGCCGCGCAAACATTTCAAATCAAAACAGCAAGCCTGCAGTTTGCTACTGGTCAGTTGGGGGGGGGGGGGGGGATGTAGGTTTAGCAAGGGAGGGAACAGCGGTCAATTAACGCACTGGCAAGCTATTATTATATGGACGCTCTTTGACTTCTCTTGTGTCATGTTTGGCCGCTGATTGCTACTGGCCTTGTGTGCGACGGGTATAAGATTAGCTTTAAAATTTGTTTTAAATAGCATGTGTGTTGTGCGCAAATATGTGATGTGTTTCAGGAAAATGAGTCATAAGTCGCAAAATTGATATTTTTCAAAGTGTTTTTTTCACAAGATCACATTATAGGAATCTTCTGATTTTTGGAGGGCTTGTCCCTTATAGTAATATCAATCGATGCATCAAATTTCAGGACAATCTATGTAATATATCCTTTCGTTTTAAAGGTCCTCATACGGACTACATTTAGTGACTTTACTGTTTATTGACCCCAAGAAATATTGGAAACCTTTTTTTTCAAAAGTTAAAATATCAAACTTAAAATCTAGAAATAGTTTTTAGATTATTAGACTGTTTACTAACATTAGAATCGGTTTGATCTCATCTTTTCAAATATAATGGTATCTCAACATCTATCTTTTGCGACTTATGACTCATTATCCTGAAACACATCTCATATGGCAGTTATTTTCAGTCAGAGTTTTTTTTATGTCAATACATGTATATTTACAATGTTGAGAGATCAATACATCATCTTTGATATTATTTAATATTTTTACCTGTAACTTTCTCTTTAATATAGAAGCCAGCATAAGGAAGAAATACATCAGAAAGAAAACATGCACCAAAATGATGAAATGATGAAGTCCGCCGTCCCCAAATTCAATGAATGAAAAAACAAATAAATAATTTAGCAGTATTTTCGTGGGCCAGTACAGGTCTACAATTATACCCCCACCCCCACCACGCTCTGTGTTAACCGGGTGTAGTGAAAATAATCACCACAGCATGACGGGGGCGCTGCGATAGACGGGACCGCAACATTGGGAGTACGTTAAGGGGTGCCTCCACTGGCTGCGGTAGGCTCTGCGTTTGTTCTGCGTTTGTTCTGCGTTTCAAACTCTGCAATTCTATCAAGATTATGTTGTAGCCGCAGGTCAAACGCAGAGCTTACCGCAGTGTCATTATTAGGTCTCATGAATGCGATAGAGACTGCGGTTGGATATCCTTCCCGCGCTTGGTCAAGGTAAAGCAAGGAGCAGACGACATTTATAACGTCGCAATACATCATTATATATAGTCATATTCGATCCTCAATAATAATGCCACTGTGTTGCACTATCTGTGCATTCATCTCCGGATCTCTTCCAGGCATAACACTACCGATATTTAATAATAACATATCCATGATCATATAGGTTACTAAATTCTGATTATCTTTAGCAAACTTAGTGGGGGAAAGAAATATTCTCCGTGTCAAAGGCCTAAGGTGAATAATGTTCTATGTTTAAAAGAACTCCTCCGAGATTATAGTGTGAACCAACCGCAATATTCTCCAAAGAACAGTCTCCATTGCAAATTTCAAACGCAACCCCTTGCAGTAGAGTCCTATTCACATCGCAGAAAATATTCAACATGCTGAATAATTCCTGTGACAGTCGCAGCACATGAAACCCCCATTTTCAGCCGCAATTCAGCCGCAATCCAACCGCAGATACAATCGCAGAACAGGTATCCACTGCTACGGTTGGTCTGCACATGAACTGCGCTTGAATATAATTTCCTGTTTTTCTATCGCAATGCTTACCGCAGAGCTTACCGCAGCCAGTGGAGACCCCACTTTAAGCTTTCTGTTGGAGTACAATATGTGTCCTCTGCAGTACACTGTATTACTGACCCACGGTCATTTGGGCTCAATCCGACTGTCAATGGCTGGCAGCAGAGGTGCCAGTCACTGACCGTCGCTCCGTGCTGGCCGACGGTCAGCTGACCTTCGCCCAATCCCTGATGGACGGTCCTGACCGTTACGGCCGCTGCCGCGACGGCAGCGCCACTTTGCGCCGGTGGCGGATTTTTTTCGAACTAAAATCGGTAGCTCCACTGGTGGATATTTTCAGAACTAAATTCTTGTATCCCTGGGGTGGAGGAGGGGGGGGGGGGTAGCTGTGGATTGAGATGCTTTAGTTGAATGGTCCATTGTTCATTTGATTTTATACATATTAATATTTGTAATTGGGACCCATAATTATATTATTTTCGCTATCACTAAGACATGCTGAATCACTTTGAGAACTCAATATATACAAAAAATACACATTTCTTTTTGGCAAAACTTCTTTATTTCAACAAAATCGAAACAAAAACATACTCCAACATAATAAATACAATAATCACATGAAATATCAATATCATATCAAACATGATCATATCATATCAAACATGATCATCAAATTATATACATTATAATATACATAGTCAATATACAGCTGTTTCCGTGTTAACTTAATTACCACAAAATCAGAAGTAATACAATTCATTTAATATAATGTATATTTATTCAGCTTATAATGACATTATGCAATAGATACATTATTCTCAGTATAAGTCATAGTTAATCATTTACATCAAGATATAATTAGAAATAAGTGGTTAGTATTGAGTATCAGTAAAATGAAAAGAAATAGTTTGTATTGTTATATGAATAATTATTTATAAACTTGATAAAGGCCTCTTGTTGGCCGAAACGTTGGACCCCAATAAACAAAACCACAACCCACTTACTAGTCCCTGTCCTCCTTGTTTACGGGTAATATCACCTCCCTAGAATTATTTATAATACTGCCACCTAGTGGGTGGTGACAAAGTAATTATAATGCTTTTACCTCATTGAAACTTAAGTACATGGGATCATTACTGCAAGTTGAGGACTAACATTATGACCAAATTATAAATAGTTTGAAGCCATGACCATATTAGAACAGCAACATCTCTCGGTCATTGCTTTATTTTTACCTTATTCCTCCATTAGCATTATGTGATATGACATAACCAAATATTATGAATTTCAATGGTCTTTTCACAAAATTATTCCTACTCCTTATACTAGTATTGATTATACCATAATAATGTATTGCGCTAATTAATGTCATTTTGTCCTCAAATACTTATTCTAGTTGCTTCAAAAGTGCAAATCAGAACGATAAACTGTTTAACTTTATACCCTGATAGGTATTGACACTCTCAATAGGTACTCTGTACAAATAGTTCAAACTGTAGTGACTTAGGCATAATCCAATATACTGACGGATACTGATGAAAATGAGTCATGTAGAGCTATAAACATGGCCTGCATTATAAAAAGTTTTGGGGAACACTGAATTTATACTTTAAGGTAATTCGATCTCAAATCTCTGGAAGAATTGTGCCACCTTGTTGTGAGCACCAGGGGTCACTTTCTTTAGCTTACTCTTGTATCCTTTCTTCGAATTGACTTCAATTAACATCCTGGAATGAAAAAGAGTTAATTAATTTAAATATATGCACAAATATATAATATTGATATTGTCATAGTTATGTAAAATCAATATACTATACATTGAAATAGGTAGAATTTCTATTAGAAATGTGCTAGAAAGCTGAAATAGTGTATATTATATTGTAAATTTATATTGTATTTGAAAATTGAAGAATATGTTATATTGAACAAATTATCTGAATAAATCCCCAATTTATATTATTCTTATCAGAATACCCCCCCCCCCCCGCCCATATTTTTTTATAGCATTCATGTATAGATATCAATTCTAACGGTACACATGCCCCTCCCTCTCCATTAAGACTCTGTGCATATGGTTGATTCCAGAAACTTTAGTGCAATTTTGATGTTTTTCACGTTTCTTTTATAATTCTAGTACTTTCTTAATGTACAATATACAGCAATCCTTGCAATTACAATTTAGTTTAAGCATCTTCATGATTAATTAAAGTGGCTAATTAAAGTGAAATCATTAGTAATGATATTATGCAATGACAAATGATTAAAATATTCTAAAATATATTTCATGTCACATACATGTATTCCCCCCTTCCCAGAATGACTATTAGAAAGAAATGTTTTACTTGTCTGTTGCACCAAAAGACCTTATAATCAAAGGATAAGAAATTATGCCATGATATTTAGCTTACCTAGACTTGCAGTCAAAATGGTCAGCTTGGAAATATATGTTATATAGTTATACCCATCCATCCACACATAGACTTTAGTAGCTGCTGATCTATTCGCTCATGTAACCTCCTGCAAAATGAAAAGAATGAAATCATTTTTTAAAAAACAGTAATTAATTGGACAAACTGTGCTGTGCCAACATGTACAATGATCTATAATATTATCATCTAATCCAATGGGAAATATTGGTTTTCGGAGGATACATTATCACATTTGATATACCTTTGTGGTGAACGGAAATATGAGCCATGGAAACAGCCCCGCCCTCCCCCCCTCCTTACATTGCAATGTACCACTTTTAGAAATTCTTACCCACATGTTACCACCCATTATTACTGGATTTTGGATAGCCTAAACAGTGCTGATACTATTTTGACACAAGTTACCACGATTATTTTAAGATATTTCTTAATATATATCAAACGTATGTCATGGCCCCACTGTCTATGACAACCCAATCCACTATGTCGCACACTGTTAATACCCTGGTGTAAAATCAATATACTATACATTAAAATAGGTAGAATTACAATGTAATTGTATGGGTACAAGTGATGACCGCCCCTTACTATGACCTCCCGTCATGACCACCCCACGCCTCGCGTCAACGAGAGAGCGGCATGCTAAAATTGCGTTGGTCTCGTCATGACCGCCCTATCATGACCGCCCCTATACCATAATAAAACTGATAAATAAATAATCATATCATAACAAAACTGATAAATAAATAATCATATCAAAATGAAATAATCAAATCAAATCTAAATGCAAACAGATCGGCATGAATTCTGAATTCTAGGCTAGCATTTCTTTGTGTTTTAGTGTTGCAGTGAGCGAAAAATCGCACAGGTGTGAGGAATGCTTCTGCCACCTTCACCTCCCACAATGTATGTGAGAAAACAAATAATTATATGGGTCAAGTTAAGAACTATATTTCTAACGATGTTGGGAGGTGTGCTGCCAAGTGAGAGTGCAATCTGTTGTTTCTTTTTTCTTCTTGAACTGATTTAGGCTATATACTGAAACGAGCTAGGTTGTTGTATCATAAATATATAAGTATAAGTCAGATCTTATATTGGAGTATGGATAGTCAATGTCCAGTCTGGAGTTCTATGTAGAGATTCCTTGTGTGTTTGTTATAGGTAGAAGAATATATACTAACTATACACTATAGTTATAAGTGGCAACACAACTCGATCAATTCCATAAAGGTTCTGTCTTTTTCTGTCACCGATCAACGACCAGTTAATGAGTTATGGTAATATGAGCAATTACACCAATTGGTCGTCATTTGGCCACCCAGGTCTGAAACTAGACATATTGCTGCTAATATAGACGAATTTGACTAGTATTGGACTACTATCAGTAGATTTATGTTATTTGAGATGAAGCATGAAAAGTAGTCATTTGCACGAAATATAGCAATGCAATTTGGTCAATACTAGGTAAATTCGAGTATATTCGGCATTGCAGGGATTCTAGCAATCTGTTTGGTTAGGTTGAACTGTATTTTTGTCTGAAATGTGGGTTATTTGAGAAAAGTGGTGAAGTTGAATTGTTGAATATATCTGACCCATATATGGTCAGTTCTCACGAATTGGGAACACAGACGTTGCCACCCCAATGCTTTTGGATAGAACTATTTTAGAGGTAATGAGGGTCATTTTTTAAATTTCAATGTTTTTGTTCATTATCGTATCACTAAGCTAACGTTTCAAGCTAAAAAATAAGATCATAATTGTTTGGATTACCAATTGGGTTGCTTACTACGATCCCTGCAATGTATACATAAGTATGCATAGTCCCTCGCCGGCCGCCGGGAGATGTAGCGGCACACACCCCGTCACTTTACATGGTAGCGCATCGGGGGACGTTTTGACTGGAGTTTGACTCTTAGCAGAGCTATGTCGATTTTTGTAATAAATGAATTTGCACCGACCACATGAATACAGAATGAGTTTCCTAATAGGATGTAAATATGCAAATCATATATTACTTACCTGAAAGTATTGGAAAGTATTGCTATATTCCTCAAATGAACATTTGCATAAACGTTCCTTTGTGAGTTGTGTTGTCATCCCTCCGGCCCCAGGTAAAGTGGGGAGGTGGCCAGGTGTGCTACAAGGTATGCGCCTGCCTGATTCCAATAATGGGTAATTCTGCAGATTTCCTGAGCCAGCTACAATGTCCACTTGTCTTCTTATCCCCAATATTTCCGTCCTTGAAAAAACATGATTGGCTAGGATACAGGCAGAGCAAACCCAAATTCCCACTCATGTCCCACTGGCTGTAGCATATTTTGCCACTGGTACTGTCCGGAATGAGGCTAATGTTGCATTGACCTAGAAATCACTGGTGCATGCACAAATCTATACATAGGCCTGGCCGAAACAATAGCCAGTACAGGTGTGACTATTAATACAGTACAGTCAACGTGTCCAAACTGTCCCTCACACATTTACCCGCAACAGCTTATAAGTTTAAATGAGTTTACTAAATACAGGAGAAATTCCTGTGCATACAAATTTCATGTCGTTTTGCCCTTCCTACTAATTGTTTATGCCTGCCTGGATCATGCCTTGTTTATGTAATAATTATAGTTTAGCGCAGGATTTAGCACCCCTATGTGCGCGAAAATCCCCGCGAAATTTCTCTGCCAGTCATATCACAGGCCCTTCAAGAGCTAACATGTAACTTTTATTTCCAAGATTTCATCCCCTCAAACGATTGTATAATCCCTTCATATATGATTATATTACATCATCAGAACACTGCAATATAGATCTGCTTGTTTAATATGACATGTGTTAGGTGCATTACACATGTATGAGTGACGATGCTATAAATAAAATGTTGCGGTGCCTGACCGTTGTTTGGCCGGTTCACCTGTCACTGACCATACAGACAGTCATTGTCCATCAGGTTGGACTTGACCATAGGTTGCACCTTTCATTGACAGTTGATATCGCCTGTCACTGACACTCGCCCCGTTGGGGAGTTTTACAGTGAGGCTTGCTATTTGTACTATAGGTTTTTTTATTCATACAATGGGCTTCTGATACGATATGAAGGATCAATGTCCACCTGATGGTCGTATTTCCACGATGAGGGTTCCAAGAGTGTATACATACAGGCCTTTTCTGTTAAAAGTTGTTATGTATGTGTGTATTTACTATATCCCTGTTAATACCGCATCAACTTGATTGAATTTTATTATCAAAGCCAATGGAAGTCTGTGCCAATTGAAAAACCTCTAGATGGGGTAGTAAATAACATCTTGATAAAATGTTTATGCTTCCTGGTCTATAGTTTAGGGGTCAGAAGAGGGTTATGATAGCTGCAACGGCTGCTTCCAAGATTGCATCCAAAGTCGGTCCAAGTGAGTGACAAATACATATTATGTATATATGGCAACCAGGTCATACCCAGGTCACGTCCAGGTGGTGTGCCTGGTCGCAGCCAGGGTAGCTGAGTCAGATGAAGATATGGGTCAGATTTTCAGAAAATGTACAATTCGCCTCCACCAATCTTTTCAAATAACCCACATTTAAGCCGAAAATGAGCTTCAAAATGCAGTTTAACATAACAGAACTGATACTTTGAATCAATGCGATCCCAATTATACTCAGATATACCCAGTATTCTTCATTTTCCAATTTAGCACAGTTGACTAAATGTGTAGAGCTGCCTATTGTAGATTTTCTGAAAATCTGACCCATATGTGACAGTTCCATGCATCAAATCAGGTGGATTTTACTGAACTTTGGTAAAAGAGGTTGCAACCATGTCCCTGAAAATGAGTCAACAGTATCATGATGGTTCCACTGTTTGCAACCCTATGTTGATGTTTCTTATTCGTAGGATAAACGTTTTAGATAACATCACTTTGCCTAGTATCCTATACCATAAACTAATTAATCACAAATCGTGAATTGCAAATCCTTAGGATCACTAGAATTTAAATCTCCCTCTCTGGGCCCAATTGGGCCCATTTCGTGGGAATTGCTCATATATCTTTGTAAAAATGGTTCATTCCTCAAAATCGCTGTAGATCATGTTAATTTTATAATAATTGTATAAGATATGTGTGTGGGTGAAATAAACACAGAACAATGCTTGGATTCTCGGCTGCGTTAATATTCACTGCTGACGGTCGCGGGGTTAATGCCCCTTGACCGTCTTGGTGAATATTCACTCCCGCCTTAAATCCTGGGTAGTTCTGTATATACCTCATCCCTTATAAACAATACTTGGGTCAAATCTTCAGAAAATTCTCCTACATCTCTGGCTCTCTCGCTCTCGTGGATGTCAATTATGCATGACTTAATGGATATCCATGATATCTCTTTCTCACTCTCCCTTTCTCTCTTCTCTCTCTTACCCGCTCTACTGTCTTTCTGTCAAAGGGAGAGGGCTAGAGAGAGAAGGCCGAGAGAAAGAGATTATGTCACTTCTATTTCTTACAACTTGGTCGACTCCTAGGCGAGGAGATGGAGAGTGTGTCTCTTGTCCCTATTTTGTTTTGGCTTCATATTGATGCTCCTTTGTGTTCTTCTTACTGTTCTTTAATTTGGTCAGGATACATAGAAACATTGTCAGCAGGTCATTAAAGAATAGCTTCTCACAGTGCATGCTGGCATAGATTCAGCTCAGGTCTAAGATAACACTATTTATAGTAATATTTTTATCGACAATTGGAAGGACCTTTTCCTCAGTAGCATAGCTTGTATAAATGATCCATGAAAACCAAATGCTTGATGGAAATATAGAATCTTGTGTTATGAAAACGTGTAAAACACATAAATATATTCATCGATAATAGCAAAAATGTTTTCTCCAATATCATACCTTTTATAAATGATCTATGAAGAGCGAATGCATGATGGGCAAGATGGGGATGTGTGTTATGGAAACATGTATAACACGAGGTTATTGACATTAGAGCATTGATAAATATTCCATGGTTAACGTTGCATCTTTTCTATCGATTTTAGACTGTAACATTAGTCCCATAATCCCACGCGAATTAAGATTCAAAATGGCGGCTATATCGTGCTACCCGGTATAAATCTCACTATAGCTGCATGCTTGAATGCAACCTCTCTTACCATCTTCCTAAAATATGATCCTTTATTTTTACCTGTTTTTGGTATCTTTAACCGTCTTATTATATGTTTATATTGACTATAATATATTATTCTGATAATAATATTATAATATTGGCCTTTAAAAGTGGATATCGTTTAAGGTATTAGTAAATACTTCCTTCGACAAACCGTGATTCAGCCTCCCTTTTATAAGTGCCCCTAGTCGACATGTATTGAATTTAATTGAAAAATACTTTATTTGCTTGAAGTCATACAAGTGTGAGATCCGACAAATAGGTGACGAGACTTCTGGATAATATCCAGGTCTCCAGTCGTCACATGGGTGAAGTTGCCACAAAGTGTACTATTCACCCTCACCAATTCTTTCTAATAAACAAAATGGAGGTAAAAATACAGATGGACATAACCAAACCAATAATTTGAACATACCAAATATACTCACATAATATAGCTAATTAATACTATTTATCATTTTCAGCCTAATTTAGCAGGATTAAACTAATGATTAAGTATAACTGGCGACTGTCGATTCACTGGTGAATTTAGCCATGGTATATGGGTGAAATCGCAAGAAAATGTACAATTAGCCTTCACCAATCCTCTCAAATAACCTAAACTTAAGACAAAAATGTCTTTCAAAATGCAGTTTAACATAATCAAAGAGATTGTTTGAATCAAGGCAATACCAAATATACTTAGATATACCAAGCATTGGCCATTTCTCAGTCTAATTTAACAGAATTGACTTGAATTTATGTGTCGAGCTGCCAATTGTACGTTTCCTGAAGATCTGACCCATATCCTCTATGTTTTTTAACATTAGTCAAGGTAAGTCCATACTAATGAATGGCAATCAAACGTCAGTGGCGCAGGGAAGCTACCATCCAGGGATTGCTCAGAAATGGTGTCCAGGGGTGGTATTCAACTCACTCTCAGGTGCTTATGCAGATATATGCATAGAGAACCTAATAACCCATGCCAATAGGGGAAGTGGATGCACCACTGCGCATGTCTATTGCAGCTCATGTTGGAATATTTTAAAGTTCAAATCTGATATACAAATTTTAACAACATGTTTATCGAAAAATGCAAGGATATCAAACACAATATCACAGGCGGTCTAATAAACTGAACAACAACTTTATATCTGTCAACGACTACATCATTTCCACACCGGCCCAATCGATAAATCTATTTTATTGACCATTCATTTAGCACGTTATTAAATATGCCTACGCCATTGTTTTTGTGTTGTTTCCGTGCGTTGCGATATCGTTCGAAATATAAAGTCAAAACTACTTGTATCAATTCATCAGATGGTAGAAAACACACGTTACGTTACCTTACGTTCATGATCAATTGTGGTTTGCGTAAATTGTAAATTGGTAGTTAACACGGTATTACATAATCACATCACAATATATATATAAAGATTTTTATTCAAGTTGATCAGTACAGTTACATGAAATGGACAGGAGCCTCTGCGAACAGATTTTCCAGATCCGCCCATCGGATATACCTACTCCAATCTCCAGAATAACAAAATAAAATACAAAGCGCCACTTCTGGATACATTAGTCTTCAAGTTAAAGCTAATACAGCACCAATTTACAATGAAAACTCACCACAGAGTCTATTAATATGATATGTGATATAATGAGTAATAATTATCTTGTGTAAGACATTAACCCAATAGACCTGTTATAATGATAATTGGTTAGTAAAACCTGTTTACTATGTATTATTGTGAGCAATAATTGTCTATGACAATACATTACTTCCAGCAAACATTAATGAAAATAATACTTGGTTGATAAACTTGTTCACTGACCATACAATGAATCAGTGTTACATCAGTCATTAATATAATGAATTAAAAGACCTTACATATGGAAAAGAACAGCACCAACATAATGTGACCAATTCAAGTCACTCATTCTCCCCCCAGATATCGATATATCGATTTTGTTTGAGGACTTACACTCCTTAACCCCCCTCCCCGACATGAATCTCCTGTGCCCTGGGTACAATGGTGGTATGAAATGTTTAATCACATATGACTGCCATGATGTTGAACAACACGCTGGTGTTGGTTGATTATACATCTATGTATCAGTATTTTATTGTCTCTTTGCTTAAAGATAGATAATCTTTTTTTGTGGTCAACATCTACACTAAATAATTTGTAGAAATATTTGTTAAATTAGAGTCAGCAAACTCTGAAAATAATGTACCTGTTACACAATGCTTTTGTTTGAATACAAAAATACATTTTTAGTAATCATATTGCAGTGGTTGCAATTAAGCGCCCAGTAATAAGGGATGAAGGGACCTCGTTCACTTACAGTATAAGGCCCCTTCAAGGTCCCAAGTATGAAAAATGTCCTTTTTCCCAGTTGCCACGTATATAAAGATATAGGCAAAGCAGGTGTTCGTAAGGATCGACATATTTGCAGGTAATATGCTTACTTATATTAAATCTCACCAGCTTGGTAGATACATAGCTTACCAGGAAAGAAGCTCGGAGGTCCCCCGAAGTATAAATATTAATTTTAATGAAGTCCTACTGTAAAAACCAGCGCACAATAGGAGGTCTATTATATGAAGAACTGGGGCGGTGAATTAATGGGACGGATAGATGGTAAGGTCTCAGTCTCGGTGCCCTTCGCGGTAACATGTACTAATATAATTAATATATATACGTGCTACAAGTATTGTTGAGACAGATTTCCGTGGGCTATAAATGATGGATAATAACGGGAAGTTGTCTCATATTTGTGTACGTATGTGAACTTATATAATGTATAATGTAGAAGTGGTTGTAAAATTACTTGTGTTTATTCTTAATTTCTTTTCCACATGACTCGATGTTATATACTTTGACTTGAACTTTAGTAGTTTTGATATATATAGAGTCTGTAGTTAGGCACTTTCTGCATTCAAACGTGAGCGCATTATCCTTATATTAGGTATCCCGGAGACTTTTAAAAGATTGATAATAGGTGAAATGCATTATTACCATGATGAAGCCCTTAACGAATGATGAAGATTGGTTCTTTTCTGTTTAAAATCAGTTGATTTTCTATCGGTTTTTTTTCTATGATCTTTTCAAAAGTAAAAATTGCCATTTTTTTCACACCATTTTCATCATCGATTAAATCAGTATTATTAGGGAGATTTAACGAAACAGATAATTAAATAAATACTCAACATAGAACGTTCAAATCGGAAAGAAATCCATATATAGAGCCCAATAAATCTAATTTTGAGCGATTTTTGACTATAATTATCTCAAAATTGACTAAAGCAACCAGCTTGGAATTAAGTATACTTGTTCAATCTATTGCATGGAACACGCTTATTTCTTTCCAGAATTATCCTAGTAAAATTATAAGTATGACAAGGTGTGTAAATAACTGTAAATCACAAAATTGACCATATGTCACACCAATTCCATGCATGGACACATATATTTGGCCCTAACTCTTTAACTATTCAAGATATTAACATCAAATTTTGATCGGATAATAACGCCCCCATGCTCTATGGATTAATAGATTTTTCAGGCTGATCAAAATGATAGAATTATAATTTCATAATATCATATTTCATAATAATTAGGTAATTATTAATTAATCATCAAATTAAATTACACAATGAATGGAAAACATAAGTGAGTCCCAATCTATCGATAAAAACGTCATAATCACAAAGGAATCCCACATTATGACATCCATTGATCATAGCATTCATTGTACACTGTGCTTGACTGTCTATGTTCAACTGTCATTTCGCGGAAGATTGGCTGTATACAATTTTAAATAAATACAAAAAAAATGATGATATTTAGGGCTCAATTCCTATATCAAATGTTATTCAGGAATATATATCAACATAATAATATAATGGGTTGCATTGTTCCTTGCCCCAAAACAAACCTTCTATAAGTTCTAAAATGACTGGGAAAATCATATATACACACAACTACATTACCGTTGACAGTTATAGAAGACTCCTTGAAATCATAAAAACCTGTCCTTTTGGGCATGAGGTTTTCCGCGTTTTGCCACAAAAAGGGGCCTAGATTTATCTATTAATAAGAACTTCAATCATTTCCAGATAAATAACAGGATAATGGCGGAAGAACTCCCACCTCCTGCGTATGAGAATGTAATGGTCACGAAAGTTGTGACAGATGTACGGAAGTTGACAAGTGAAGCACTTTGCCACTTGTCAGGACTGCGCAGAATATCCACAGATATAGCAGCCAGCTTTGCTAGTATGAAACAACAGAGGACACAGTTAGAAACAGAGCTTTTGGATTGGAAAACAAGCTTGATTCAAATGATTGGAGAAGCATTTGATTCAACTTTGGACAACTTGCAAACACAACAGTCAATGACAAAAGACAATTTGAGTTTGAAGAAAGAAAAAGCTGCCGAGATGTTGTACTCGACCAGACAGTTATGTTGGCAGACAGATGATCTAGCATCAACAGGAAATTACCATGATTTACTCATGTTGAAAGGCAGATTTGAAGATAAACTTCAAGAGATTGAGACTTTGAAAAGAGATACCGAAATACCTACCCTCAATTTGCAGTTCATTAAACCACAAGTCACTCCTGAGTCTCTGATGGAAATTGTAGGGGAAATCCGTCCTATTGGTGATGACAGAAATGGAAACAACCCTGAAACTTCCGTGTCTATGGCAACAAGTTTAGATGAAGAAGATACTGTCCCAAGCAATATAGTAGATACCCTGGGAGAAGAACAACATGTCAGTGGTCATGTAACGAGAGAAGTGCCACCGTCAACCTCACCAACTGAAAATGTTATAGCACCTGATATTTCCCATGAACAAGAACAAAACGAGGACATACAATCTGACAACCCTGATTCCCATCAAGTATATCCTGCTGCCATAGAGAGTGAGACACCAGGAGAAACCATCTCCTATAGACTCCTTCACACCATCCAAACTAAAACATTCAGGGACAAAGCCCGCTGTCATCCTGTGTCATTTGCAGTTGATTCTGCAGGAAATGTCATCCTTGCAGACAAATTCAACAAAAAGGTTAAGATTTTTACACAAAAGGGTCAATTATTAAGAGAGATTGTTCATCCAGACATGGTGGCTCCAACACATCTGACTTTGACTCCCGCTGGAGACATTGCAGTCAGCGACCGCCAAACTGCTGATGTGAAGTTCTTCTCAATGGAAGGACATCTTCTTGGAAGTATTCCTCACTTACCCAACACTGGTGGCATGACATTCAACATGAAGGGTGAGTTACTAGTCACTGACACTGGTAAAAAATGTTTCCATTTTGTTGATGTCCAGGCTGGCACAATCAAGTCCACCATTCATTATCACACGGCAGACGATGATTCCCCAACGTATGGCAGACACTCACAGGAACCGAGATCCAAATACTTTGAGTGGCCACATTACATAACAACAGGGAATAATAATGAAATCCTGGTCAGTGACAGAGGTGCAAATGATTACAAAGTCTTTGACGCCTCTGGACATTACCTACAGACTGTTGGTCAGTGCGGAACAGGCTTTGATAAGTTCTTGGACCCTTATGGCATCTGTACTTACAAGGGTTGCAATGTCCTTGTGGCAGATTATCGTAGCCATCAAATAAAGAACATTGATCTGGAGGGCAACTTTAAAGAGCCTATTCTAAATGATGTACATAATTTGCAGTTCCCCACAGATGTGAGACACACAAGTGATGGGAAGCTGATGGTGAGTGAGTATCTTAGTGGAAAAGTGAAGATTTTTTCACCTAAAAGCGAGAATACCCAGGATGCACCTCCCTCTTACTTTGAGGTAACTCACCCTGCTGACCACCAGGTGGCAGGTAGAGCTGGTGGCAGCAGTGAAAGGTCCTTCACAGAACCAGTTTCTTTCTACATTGAAGAATCTACTCAGCAGCATGAGGATAGTTCAGGCCCTAGCAGTTTTGTGGATCCTTATTTCTACTAAGTTTGAGAGAATGTTTGTCCAAAATGAGACATACTATAAGCTAAACTAATACTAAAGGTACACAATACAAAGGAATATCTAAAATAAGTCACAACTTCTCAGTTATCAGCATATCAGTGATCCGAAAAAAGTTGAGAAGAATATAGTTGGAGCTACTATCGCAATTGAACGGATTAAATTAATTGGATACTTATGATATTACATTGATGCAATCTAAAAAGAGTTTCTTCATTTCATCTTGGAATACTCAAAAGTCAAAGGTCAGTCAGGAATTGGCTACACACCAGTAAAGAACAATTTACCCATCACCCTAGTGAAGACGCAGACAAATCTTGTTAGACTTGTATTACAAAGGCATTCACACAATACTAATTGTGGATTTACGACATTCAAGGCTCTGCACAAAGTTATGAAAGGCTTTTTACTGGCTGCATGTACAGGGTTCTAACTTTCAACATGGCTTACATAGATCTGAGGTGATGTTACCTGGGTATTGATTTCCCCAAAATATTTCTTTCAAGGAAGTGATTATCGAGCTATTTCAATGCTATTCCATTTGGAAGATTGCACATGCTTCAACCCACTTACAGCAGCTGGGCTTTACTGGGCTGATGCAATGTCACCCCAGCCTGTGGTAGAGTGGGGAAGTGATTTATAAAAGGGAGTGAAAAAGAATAGCAGAAGCGATGAAGGAATCGAACAGAAATGCTGAGAATTACTACCCGTCTTAGACCGGGGACATCTAGTTATATTATTATTCCTTTAAAGCTTCCTTCCATGAAGATATTGTCGCTATTGCTGTGGTATTTTGAATGGAATAAAAGGCACCCAATGCTAGTATATAATATGCCACCAAGAATGCTGCTATTTGAGGAATTATAGACTAAGCATTGAGGTGATATCAATGATAACTTCTTAACACCTTAAGTTCAGGTTGACATAATATTTTCACTATTTTCGCTACTGTTTATGCCTATGGTCTAAAGATGGTATATTAATTGTATATTGATAGGTATATCAAACAGAAAATATAGAAACATTTCTTGGATGTCCTTAATGTTAATTATCATCATATTGGAATTGGCTTGATCTCATCTTTTCAAATATAATATGATGATATCTCAAAAGCCTTTTGTACGACTTGTGACTTGTAACACAACATATTTAGCAACGTTGCACTGTTAGGCTGCGTTGATAATCAACTAATAAGCAACTAATACAGCATTGATTAGATGAATACTAAAAAAAGTACTATAAACACTATATTGTCAAAAATTGAAGTGCTGTATAATATTTCTTATGTACTGAATCAATTGTAATCTGCAACATTGTCAATTACCTAGGGATAAGTGAAGGATCGAACTAATGGATTAACTCTGTATAACATGATATATTAATGAGTGTAAAATTGTACCGATTATACTATTATTATTTAGGATACAATGGAAGACCTACTATGGAGAATTGTTTGACCTTTTCACGAATGTAACTGTTTACTTCATGAATAAAAATTCAATATATATATAGTTCATTACAACAGTATATAATAAATACCAATGGCACACTTCATGTGAATTTTCTGTTTTAAGTATATTATAGTGTGTGTGTTAAAGAAGCCCGAGAAAGCGGTGTTATATGATTGATATTCTTTGAGATGCCAAGTCTGTAGCTTATACTATTATATATATAACCTTTGTTGCATGTGGACTTTCGAAAACTTGAAACGTACCATAACCTTTAAGGAATTGTCTTTCGAAATAAAATATGTTTAAAAACAAAAAAAAGCAAGTTCTGCTGGTGGTAGTGTTCCAACGGGTCCTGTTCTCATAAAATTAAATCTAGATTTTAAAATTATTTAAGCTGCCTATCAAGAATAATTCTTTTACATATATCTAAATACTGATATCCCTTTCGAGAGAACTCTTAATTTCAACACATTCTGTCCAAGAAAGATGATATTTACAACTTGATATGAAGTCCGTAGAAAAAGGTAAAAGAGTGTGGCAAATCTGGCATGGATTACATACAGAGATCGTCGCTCATAGGCTCTCATGCTAAAACTTCCAAGTTTACACTCCTGTTGCTATATGATAAAGACGAGAAATTTTTCGCTCTCAACATATGTGATACTTACCATGTCAAACTTAGTGTCAATGAAAGCCATTATTATTTGATGAATATTTTCTGAATTTTTCCTGGGAATTAAAGGTAAAAATTTTACTATGGGACTCTATGGGACATGCACCTAATACCGCTCAAAATGTCCATCCTGTGTTTGCAGCACCACCTGCAGTCATGTGAATTTCCGTCTCTAAGAATATCTTATGAATGAATGTGAATAGATTGATGGAATAGTGAAGAGCTATTGCACAAAGGGAAATGAATGAAGACCGGAGGCATTGAATCTTGAGATCCGACTGACAAGGCTTTTATTATAGCAAACATACATAAAAGAATAAATGGTCGTGGTTCACTGTTATTGGCTATACCTACTCTAATGTCACCCTCTTACTAGTGTTGCACAATACTGCAATTAATTTATTTAATGATGAGTACTTATAGTAATAACAGTTCAGGATTAATTTAGACTATTAATGATAGAATGGTTAATCATTGTTACATTATGATTACGTAATTTGATACAATACTATTTATAATTTGTAACCAGGCCTTGACATGCTGGCGAACTGGCTCGACCTCTATAATTTTTCATGTGTCAGATCTTCAGAATACGTACAATTGGCAGATCTACACATTAATTTTTCTTTTTTTACTAAATTCTGTTAATTCGAATTAGACTGTAAAATGGTCAATACTAGGTATATGTCTCACCCACATTAATATAATATATAACAGAACAAGGGGTGCGACGAAGTGGCAGCCTGAACCGCCCTTTATTAAAGAACAAAAAATAAAAAATTATGCATATTTGTCCTGTGACATGTACACGTCTGCAGCGCCAGATCAAATGAACAAGCCTAGTCGTCGCCAAGGAGATTGCCGCCAAGGTCACGGGTCGAACACTTCCGGTGCAGGGGATATATGTCCTTAGGCCTTCGACCTATGGTTTGATTTGGACACGTTTTTATTTATACTTTTCATACAGGTACATCTCCTGGATTTCTCCATATTTTCCTCAGTAACCTGTGACACTACCTATTTTGTATTTTTTTTTTTTTTTTTTTTTTTTGTTACTAATACCTTATAATACAATATCTAGTACATTTTCTTCAGTTTTTGTGTACATTTATATAGATTTAATATAGACAAACATATCTGAGGGTATTTGACATTGCCTTCATTCAAACAATCTGTATGGTTATGTTGAACTGAATTTTGAACCGGATTTTTGTCTTAAATTTGGGTTATTTGAAAGGATTAGTGAAGGAAAATTATACATTTTCTGACAATTTCACCCTTATATTGTTGGTACAAACTAAGGCAATTAATAAAGACAAATCTTGGTTATTGCTGCACAATAAACTCGTTAAATAATACAAAAGCGTTTACTCTTTCTGATCATCCCGTGTCACAATGTTTGACTTTTTTTTCATCAATTTCAATAAATGAATATTTTATCTCTATGAGTAAGTATTCAATAACTGGTCGATTCTCATGAAATGGTCCTAAATGGGGAAAAGTCATGTTTACAAGTTTTCTTTCAATAGATCTTTCCGATGTAGTCATGCATTATTATTAATGTTAATATATGCGATCAGACTATATTCTGAACAAATGTGTACCACTTTTCCATACCTACAATGAATATTTAGGAAATTAGAGCCATTAAACATGCCGAAAATACACCTTCCAACCCAAATATTGAATATATCACTCCTAAAATTAATTACGATTACATAGAAATATTTGTTATTTCTATAAATGAATGAAATGACGAGGCTGATTGATGACGAGCGAGGCACTATTTGACTTTTCAAATAGCACCCCTGAATAGCACCCCTGAAATCACATACATATATTAATACAGTTTACAGCACACGTCAATTGTGAGCAACGAGTTGTTTTTTATATGTCTTATATGCGCTGACATTTAAGCAAAAATTAAGTGAAAATCCGACTGGGTAGCCGACTCAGTAGAGAAGTGGCAGCGAGACAACGTGTACAATGGGTCAGATTTTCAGAAAATGTACAATTGGCAGCTCTACACATTTAGGAAATTCTCCTTAATTAAGCTGAAAAATGAAGAATACCGGGTATATCTGGGTATATTTGGTGTCGCATTGATTTAAAGTACCAGTTCTGTTATGTTAAACTGCATTTTGAAGCTCATTTTTGTCTTAAATGTGGGTTATTTGAGAAGATTGGTGAAGGTGAATGGTACATTTTCTGAAAATCTGACCCGTCACGTGTTCACCTTGCCCTGGGCCCATCTAATTATAGTTCATGTAACACCCATCAAGGGGCGCTATGTACTCGTGCATATCATCTGATGCTATTTTTAGACAATATTTTTATTGTACACAATCGATACAAATAATTTATTGGACCCCACTTATTGCACCTTTGAAGTGGAATCCGCATATAATAATAATCGTTAAACCAAACAGGGAAAAAACTTGAATATCATCAGTATTTCTTGTTACGTTGTCTTATTTAAATGTCATCGTAAACAAAAGTGGTATGCATACATTATATACGACCTTATACTCTATTAACATGTCATATGGGTCAGACTGTCAGAAAATGTACAATTCAACTCACCAATACTCTGAAAAAACCCAAATTTAAGAGAAAAGTAAGGTTCAAAATACAGTTTAACATAATGAAAGACATTTTTAATCAACACGATGCCAAAGACTCTCTGATATACTCATTACTCATAAGTTGTCAGTCTAATTTAGCAGAAGTTATCAAATTTGTAGAGCTGGTGATTGTACATTTTCTGAAAATCTGACCCATGGTGTTGTGACGGTGTTATGCTGCGTGGTCTGGACCGACAAAACATTCCTTCATTGTATTGTCATTTTTCCTGTTGTTTTGTTCTGCTGTATTTTGTTTTAGATTAGATTTGATTAGAAAGTTGTTTATTCATCACCAAGGATACAGAAATTATAAAATTAATGTGACACAAAGGTCGACATGCTTTTGGAATTTCATTTTATTTTGTTGTCTTAGTTATTATCTTTCTTTTTTCTTTTTTTTTTTTTATTATCTTTCTTTGTCTTTATAACTGATGCATGTACCTAATGTATGAGACGCGGGTCTTCTTTTTGTACAAGTCTTTTGTATAAATACAAAATATATTGAATTGAATACAACTACAACTATCAATTGGGAATCCCACATCGTTAAATAGTTATTTTAAGATAGTCATATGATTTGTAGCATTGTATTGTGCGCCGTCCCCATTCACTGACATCAAACGCCGTTGAAGCGTAACAAAGAATAACGGTTTGACCAGAAAGTATGCCCAAGGGTAGCTGAATCATCAACCCTATACCTTGCTACGGTGTTCGCGTGAATAGGGTCGAAGAGCAGCCTATGCAAAATAAATACAAAACACTCAGATCTAGACTTATGCACGGATTTGAGCAGGGAAACTTTACATGTAGTATGTTATAGGACTAATTTGATGCACGGGCATATTATTTAATTGCGGGGGACAGTATTTCTTTTGTAATCTTAACTTTTGCAACAAGTCCTGTGGACGAGCATTGTTGTTCATATTCTGCTACACGCGTGTCATGCCTGTTGTGACGCATCACCCAATCACATTTTAGGTCATGACGCAACTTTGTCTTGTCACTAATGCCCCGCCTACACAGGGGTGAATTGGAGGGCGAATTGGGCCTTGCGGCAGCTCTTGCGACCTCACACGAAATCGCATAGAATTTTAAAACTAAATCGCCCTTATGTAGGGACAGCTGCGACCAGTTGCAGAATCCTATGCCTAATCGCAGAGGCAAAAATTGCCCCACACACATGCGAATGCATGTGCGATTTCAGATATGCCAGAACGCAGTTGAAATAATCCAAATCGCATGTGAAAAACCTCAGTTGATGCGATTTCAAATGAAATCGCACATACTTATACAAGCATTCGCATATGTGTAGGGCTAGCCACGATAGTTCGTAGACCTGTGTTACTGTCCACGACTAATCGCAGGAGGTCATGCGAATTTCGGAAATATCCGAAATTCGCAGGTGATTGCAGGTATGTTTGAACAGATGTATTATCACTAATTATTGATGAAACTTAACGATTTTTTCACAGAACCTGCCCAGACTAGTTGTTTCAAGTATGTTAATTTTTTGTAATTATAAATTCATTTTTTCTACATTTTTTTTAGATCGTCGCAAGTACACCTCAAAAAATATTTTCGGTTTTCTCTCCCTCCAGTTTCTTATAATTTGAAGTGATCCAAATCGCACATCTGCTGCGAATCAAGACCTGCGATTTCACAGGAGTTTGCAGCTGAAATCGCACCTGTGTAGGGGTTAAAAATCAAATCGCATAGCATTATTTCTGAAATTGCACAAGATCCCCGCCGATTCGCACAGGATTTCTACGATTTCACATGCGAATGATCGCAAGTGCCAGATTCGCACCAGTTTTTTAATTCGCCCCTGTGTAGACGGGGCATTAGCAACACACAAATGTCCGCTCCATCCACGCCTGGGTGGAGCGTACTGAACCTTTACTTATAAATGCCCAAAATACACGGGAAACTATTTAATTCTCTCCATTATAACCATTGTGAATGTGAGCAATAGTTTGCTATATGACGAGAAGAAACGGTGTTTTAAAACACTTTTAAGGATCATCAGTCTCTGCTGCTGCTTATGGTAAGCATGTCGCATGCAGGATTATGGCTAACGTGCTATCAGCGCCGCGCTTAGTGTCCACGTCACCACTGATTATAGTCTGTTTCAATGGTTGTCTTAAGAAGATTTTACCACGAGTCAGTCAGATTATTAAATATAAATATAGCAAAATTTGCTCTTCACCCATGCTACAACTTTTACATAGACATGAATGTTTTTAGGGGTCATTCAAAAATTATGTAACGCTCGAGGGGGGGGGGGGGTCAGACGGTCCCATACTATAACATTGTGGGGCGTAACGCAGGGGGGGGGGGGGGGATGTAAATTTTGAGGCAAAAAAGCGTTACGTAATTTTTGAATGACCCCTTAGTTGTGATATTTTAAACGTTATACATGCAAAGTGGCGATTTTGGAAAATATTGCATAGGGCGCTCTACAGCCCAGTCACTTGAATGGGTTGTATGCACAGCTACTTGAATGGGTTGTATGTACAGCTAGCCCAAGGGTAGAGGCTGGATGCACTCTCGCATTGCTTGTTTCTCAGATGGGTCCGAGTTTCAGAAAATGAACAATACACCTGCACCAATCCTGAGGCGAAGGAAATGGTCGCTATTAATCCTTTTAGTTGTTGCCTCGGTGTATATAAGCCCCAGATTTACAAGGCAGGGATTAAATGTGAGGGACGGAGTATATCTCACTGTTAGTCTGGTTGTCCATTAAAGTAAAGAAGTTGAATTTACTCATGACATAGGATGAGCTTCAACAACATGAATATATTTAGTACACAGTCTTGAGATTTGGCGCATGTATTCATACGTCATGGGTTATTAGATACCCTGAAATTGGGAACATTCCCACAAAGAGATCTTGTGAATATATCACTTTGGAAAATATCTGTATTGCGACTCATTGTCCTATTTATAAGAGGTCACAATTATATATATATGAGTATATGTATTTGTATGTATCATATAGCCACGTGTTTTTACTGAGTTGAGGATGCACAAAAAGCCCAAAATGTGATGTGTTTCAGGAAAAACAGTCATAAGTCGCAAAATTGCTATTTTTCAAAGTGTTTTTTCACCGGATCCCTTTACTGGAATGTTCTAATTATTGGCGGGTTGATCACTGATATCTATATCAATCTATGTATCAAATTTCAGAACAATCTATGTAAGATATCCTTTCATTTTGAAGCTCCTCATATGGACTACATTTAGTTACTTTACTGTTTATTGACCCCCAGAAATATTGGAAACTTTTTTTTTCAAAAACGAAACTATCAAACTTAAATTCTAGAAATGCTTATTATTTTATCAGACTGTTTACTATCATTGGAATCGGCTTGATCTCATCTTTTCAAATATAATGGCATCTCAAAATCTATTTTTTGCGACTTATGACTCATTTTCCTAAAACGGATCACAAATGTGTTTTTTTAATAAGCAATGCGATTACTTGAGCCTTTCTGGAGAAATGAGAAATAAGATTGATATCCAAAAATGCATTTTACTGTAAAGTGAAATTATTAGATTAGAAATAGTTGACACAGCTTCCACTCCCGGTCATAAGCAATGAAGAGACTTGTTTGTTATTGTTTTTTACTGATTCTGTGATCTCGTGATGACGGAAGTATTCATAGAGTCTGTTCTGATCTGCGTCCACAAAGACATTTACAAGGCTTTTACAAGGACAAGCTACAGATTCTGAGGTAAGATCTTACATGCTGCTATTTGTCATGGTAATGTCTTTACATTGAGATGTTTAGACTCATGACTAGGGTATTACAGCCTATGATAGGTGATAGTTTCCTTGATAGATCGTAAGCATCAGCAATAGAAATGTGTATCATACTGACCTATAGTTGCTTAATCATTCCACTTACCTTACTAACTATCTATGGGTCAGATCGTCAGAAAATGTACAATTCACCTTCAACATTCCCCTCAAATAACCCACATTTCAGACAAGAATTAGGTTAATTTATACAGTTCAACATAGCAGAACAGATATTCCAAAACAACACAATAATGAATATAGTCAGATATACCTAGTATTGGCCATATTTTAGCAGCATTTACTAAATTTATAGAGCTGCCAATTGTACATTTTCTGACGATCTGACCCATATGTGATAGGATTAAGAAGTAGACAGGGAAACAACAGAAAGGACGAAATTCTCAATGCATGCGCCGAGATAAGCAATGGATGCAATGTAATGTTTGACCTGTATCATTTGTGATTCTTCAGTTACATGCACTATTTATGTAATTGGTGAATTAGTATTTGAGATGTAGTCATTGCACCTCCTCCCCCCCCCCCCCCCGGGCACTCGTCCCCGAGGAAGTAGGTTATACACCCCACTGTTAGCATAGCTCAGTGCAGAATATAAAAACTGGTCGATGAGTCACAATGATAATGTTTATGGTATTTAAAAGGGATGCACTTCTGAAATAGCGTATCAGACACACAAGATTCATTTTGAAATCAATATAGCTATAATATCACAGAAAATGAAAACGGAAATAATTACACATCAAGATGCCTATATAAATGCAGCATACACTTATGATAGATACAGAATCTTTCTACATGAACGACCTGTATAAGTATGTTATTTCAATACTATTTTCAAAAGCAAAAATACAGTTCAACCTAACTAAACAGATTGATATAATCAATGCAATTCCAAATATACTCGAATTTACCTAGTATTGGCCAAAGTGCAGCCTAATTTAGCAGAATTTACTAAATGTGTACAACTGCCAATTGTACATTTTCTGAAAATCTAATCGATATTCGCTGATTAAGCCCAAAAGCAAAGGCCTGGGGTAGTGACAGCTATAGCGGCGGACAGCTGAAGCTGGGAATTAGTAACTTAGTTTGCTTAAAAGCTTAATTAAACTATAAAAACGTATTTTATTTTTGAAAAAAATAACCTGTACATTGAACCTTAACTAGCAACTATTCACTCCAACCAAATTAATATTATATTAATCAATGTAATCATGAGTAATGTCATTATGACATTTACTTTGATATCAATATTATTAGGACTATTATAGCGGAACTCCACTATAGGTAAAAAACGGCGCCAACAGGCTAAAACGGCTGCGACAAATTTTTTGCGACGAAATATCTAATCAAGTTAGATATTTTGCAATTGTTGGCAACAAATAAATGTGTTGCCAACAACCTATTTTACCCCCTTATCCACTAGAATTTTTAGTCATGTCGAATTTTACGAATTTTTAGAAATGTCGGCGACGAATTTTGCCTGTTGGCGCCGTTTTTTACCTATAGTGGAGTTCCGCTATAATATAATAGAGTAAATTTCTTGTTGCTGTTGTAACGTTTTATTCTTACATTCAGATAGGTACATCTAGATGTTTCCATCAATTTCCGTTTGTATCCTATACATGACTTTCCATATTATACTTTCTACACAACAATAATGAAAAATAAGATATATTATATTATCAATAAAACAGGTATAAATTCTACGTTCTGATAATCAACATTATATACAGTATAAATATATAAGTATTAATGTGCTGATACACTGGGCCGTTGAGTTATATCACATAGTTGTGTGTGACTACGAGTATAGCATAGTCTCATTTTACATTTTACATCTTTTATAGCATATATTATTATTATATAGTCTGTTGACTATTGATGTGCTTACATATGTACCAGGGCATAATCTTAAACTATACATGTGTTAGTAGTTGGGGCATCCCTATATTATAGGTTCCATAATTTACTGTGGTTTCCTTATGGTGCAGTTGATTATTTCTCTATATACCAGTTGTATATCAATGTATATGGGTGTAGTTTCTTACAAAACCGCACTCCTGATATGCTAATATAAAGAACTGGAATCTTTAGGTCCAAGATCCGACCTATTTAGCCCTGATCATGGTCAGGGCATGCACGCCACACGTGGCCTGGCCAGGAGGGAGGGGGAGATGAGCTACTCAGGGCTCACCCCGCCTCCCCCAGCCCGACCTAATTACTGTATCCACTGCTCTGGGTTGATCAAGAGGGGGGAAGGGCTAAGAGGGAGGGGGGCAGGCACGAGCCTTGGGATTATGAGTAAGGGGTGGGAGGGGGAAGGCCGAGGAGAGGGATCCGACTTGCATGCACTCCATTTATGGTTTCTGCATGGGGAGCAGAGGTCGGCGTGTGGGCAAGGAAGATCCTCTCTCCCTCAACCAATTAGAGGGAAGGGGAAGAGCCAGTGGAATATTTCCGTGATTTGATTATATGAATAATTCATGATTTTGGAGTATAAATAAAGTGAAAGACTAGGACCTAGGTACTCGCTGAGTCACCACCGCCTAGGCCAAATCCAGACGAACTACAACCTCGGACTTCTTGTCTCACTTCTTCATCTTACTGAACCTATGGGCTAAAACCCTTAGACTTCTTTACACTATATTACATTGCTTATATTTATTTGTGAACATAATATATTCTGGTTAGGCCGTCGGTTTCATACAAAACCTTTTCTGCTGGGCTTGAGGTGTTGTTAATAAAAGGAAATGCTTAAATAAATAATTTGTTAGTATATTTTTGTGATATATTATTATAACGTTAAACGTAGCTAGTTGATGTAGGTGTTTGCATGCATAAAGCCTCTATTAATTTTCTTTCATTGTCGTGTTTAAAGGTATATACAAGAATGGACAGTGTTGATTTCAGTCACAGAATGCCACACTTGCTGTTGCAGAGTTTGAGCGATATGAACGCACCTCTATCCCTGTATATATATTACATTTGTATTCGTTTATTGCACATAATATTGTCACGTCCATAAATCACACCTTTTTCTATTACATATGATTACATAATATTGTATAACATTACTCAAGTTTCATTTGATTTCATATACATTTATTACCTAACATTGTGCAACATTAATCAATGTCATTAATTACCCATCTCTCTATTATGCATCATTACTCATAATATATGTATGGTAATATGGCACCTACACACAAGGGGGAGCCAGGGGTCAGACAGGTGTGACGTCACCACTGACCCACCCCCTCAGGTCACGGACAGTGACCCAATTAACACCACCTGATTGGTTGCCTTAATGAGGCACCTGCAAGGTGATTGGTCAAGGCCTGTCATTGGTTAATTACTCAAGAGATGTAAATGTGTACCACGTGATTCCTTCCGATTGGAGGAATATGTAATTAATGTGCATGCGCAATGGGCTTCATGGTCAACTGACCAGCTGTAGAAATTAAGCTGAATAAATGAGATTCATTAGTCTAGAAACGGGACTACGCTGTTACGTATTATTATTATTAATATTCATATAGGTTATCCTCTAGCCTGGCTTCGCCTGAACATACCTCTACTCTACCTCACTGATAGTATAGCAGCCATATCAATATTATTAATTTTCTCTATTTTCAGATTATGGGGTATGAAGTAAACAACACAACATGGTTCTACATTATAGTAGCTGCGTTTGTCTTGGTTATAATAAAGGTCACAAGTTGTTGTTTTTATTTTAGACATGTATACAGGAAACGTACAGGTAAATAGATGTTTCACTTATCTTATTACTACAAGCGTTACATTTCAACAATGTTGTCCTCTGCTTGAGCTTTAAGCCTGGGTTCCACTGCTATGCTACTTCTCCCGCTACTACTCCCATTTCTTTGGTCCCGCTACTTGGGTCAGATTTTCAGAAAATGTACAATTGGCAGCTGTACACATTTAACAATTTTGCATAATTAGGCTGCAATTAGGTCAATACTAGGTAAATTCTGGTATATTTGGCATTGCATTGATTCTAGCAATCTGTTTTGTTAGGTTGAACTTCATTTAGAACTTTATTTTCGTCTGAAATTTGGGTTATTTGAGAACATTGGCGAAGTTGAATTGTACATTTTCTGAAAATCTGTCCCACTTAAGAAGTAAAGCCTGGATTCCACTGCCCCAATACTTTTCCAGCTACTGCTCCCGCTTCTTGATTAAAGAAGCTGGAGCAGTAGCGGGAGTGTAACTGAGAAGGTGCTATTGGCTCCCGCTACAAAGCCACAGTACTTCCAGCTTCTTTTGGGTGATTTTCAAAGCGTAGAGTGCTCCCGCTTCTATCAAACATGTTTGTTATTTAATGGCCGCTACTTTGTAGCTGAAGTAAGGGGAAGTAGCGGGAGCTAATGCAGGGCAATGGCACCACTCTATGTTACCCCTCACTTTACTTGATGCGTTTATTTCGATGTGAAAATAAAATGTTGTCTGCTCACATTTCTGAGTAGCGGTAGAAGTAGCAGTGGAAGTAACGGGGCAATAGCACCTATTCCGGGTACCTTCAGTTGCTTGCTCCCACTTCTAAAGAAGCAAGCAATAGACTGTCAAAGTAGCTGGAGGAGTAGTGGGAGTAGAAGCTGGTCAGTGGAACCCAGCTTCATGGGGAAGAAGCCGTTTCAAACAAACATGTTTGAATTGAAGCGGCTACTTCCCACTACTTCCTCCCGCTGCTCCTCCGCTACATTGACAGTCTATTGCTTCCGCTTCTTTAGAAGAGGGAGCAATAGACTGAGGGTATCAAAATTAAAAGTAGCGGGACCAAAGAAACAGGAGAGAAGTAGTGGGGCAGTGGAACCCAGGCTTTAGTTGTATAACATTTTCTCCTACATTAACATTAATATTAGCAAAAATGTAAACTATTCTTTATGAATTGACATGGCAGTATATAGTAGGACTGTGAGCACTCTTTTTATATAGATTTCCCTGTCCTGAGATTCTATTGTAAAAGAATTATTCATTGTTTTAATTATAAGCTACTAATATTTCCCTTCACATGGGTTTCAGCTGCTATAGCCCGTGATGGGACCAATCTGTCCCAAGAAGAAGCTCCTGCAGTTGAACCATATCCAGACCCAATTCCAGAACCCTATCCTGGACCACATCCTGGATCATATACTGGACTAAATCCAGAACTCTATCAAGGACCAAATCCAGAAGCCTATTCTGGACCAAATCCACCAGTACACCCTCCATCCTATACTGGGCAGACCCCAGCACCAGGGTCTATAGTTCTAGTAGTGCGGCAGCCTGATGGAGGCTTTGTTAACCCTTTAGCTACAGTTAATCTACCCAACTACACACAACCAACACCTGCAAGTCAAACCTGAACCTCATCACCAACTGTATATGGGTCAAATTTGCAGAAAATGTACAATTCAACTTCGCCAATTTTCTCAAATAACCCAAATTTTGGGGGAAAATAAAGTTCAAAATGCAGTTCAACTTAACCTAACATATGACTAGAATCATTGCAATGATTAAATTAATTGATCAAATTTAGAACTGGGTATACGCCTTTTCGGGTACCATGTCTAGGTGCCATACTGCGCATCGCAGATCTGCACATCGCAGAGCTGACTCCCAGTTATGAGGTTGCATGTATGCGTGGATTTCCCTAACCACAAAGCACGGGACCCTATTTGGGTGATGACATCACTCATGCTACGGGCCGGGTTGAGTGGCAAGGAGCGGAACCTTATGATTTATATGTATGAGTATGTAGGCCTATGTGTATTAGCGCTGGCTGACTGAATGTGGCTTCAGTGACGTGATTGGCTGTTGTAACAAGAGCCGGCTTGGGTAGGCGGGGATACATGCTGTCAAATGTTACTTAACAGAAATCAATAAACTAACCCTAAACCTAACCTTAAATTGGTGGTCCTAAGTCAGTAAAGCAGGTAGTGGACTGTCCCAAGTAAAAATATACTCATAAAACTAATTACATGACTAGTAAAGACAAGCCCAGAGATGTGAATGAATCCAGTGTTGAAAGGGCGAGTGCAATGTGGGAACTGAACGCAGCGCCGGCAACACCATAACTATGAGCGGTAACCGATGAGAAGTATACTCTACTGCAAATCTACCTAGAATTGACCAAATTACAGCTTAATTTAGCAGAATTTACTAAATGTGTACAGCTGCAAATAGTACATTTTCTGAAAATCTGACCCATATATTTTATTTTATTTTATTTTATTTTATTTTATTACGAATAGACAAATCATTAGAATAGAATATTACCTTCTGCGCCGTTTTGCAGGTCTTCCAGGCAAACCATAAATAGTAAAAATAAATGTAAATGTACAATGATAGTTGTAAATTTAGATCAATACTTAACTAAATGCGTGTTCAATAAGCTCCATGTGGGACATCCCCTCACTGTTTCAAGATTGTCTTTTGTGTTGTGATATGGGTCAGATTTCCAGAAAATGTACGATTCACCTCCACAAACTTCTCTCAAATAAGATAAATTTAAGACAAAAAACAGGTTCAAAATACAGTTTAACATGACCAAATAGACTGTTTGAATCAAGGCAATACTAAATATACCCATATATACCTATTGTTAATGATTTTTTTCAGTCGAATTTAGCAGAATTTACAAAATATGTTGATTTGCCAATTGTACATTTTCAGAGAATCTGACCCTTATATTTGAAGTATCTTATGAAGGAGTTTGAGTCAGTGACTCTCCAGTGCACCAATAGTTCAAAGATGGCGTATGATATTCATGTCTCTCGCATATCTCAAATTCAGTTCTACTTTCAAACAAACAATGCGTTATTAAATCAACACAGTACAATACAACTGTTGTCCATTCTGTCCGGGTCTGTGGAATAGGTTGCCAGCACCTATCCGCAAGAAATCTTAGCCCAACATGAAATCCTATCTGAAGACAGATAATACTTGGTTCAATCAACATCCTCGATAACTTAATCTTGTCCTGACAAAGTATCAAACGAGCTGCATATATTGAAATGAAATGTATATAATGCCTTATGTACGACGTGTTTTTTACCTGTCGAGTAGTATATTATCATTCTTGTTGAGGAAAAAAATCAAAAAAAATATATTGATGTCACTGTTCTATATTATCTCATATGTATGTGTGTAATAATCGACATTAGAAATTTTGTAAATGTATCAAATGACTTGTTAAAAAACTGACAAGATTTATTATCCTAGATGTTTCGACACTATTTTGCTTGGATTCCTATTGAATTATCACTTGTGAAAATGGTTCCAATAAAATTTATTAAAAAAAATTCTCAGGGTATTAAAGTTCCTTTCTTAACAAACAAACAATAAAACCAGCAAAACTTACGCTAGGTGTGCTGTTGACATCCTATTTTCCAGTTTTAGATTATTCGATAAAGTAACCGTTACAGTAGTATTAATGTACTGTTGAGTACAGAACAGTAAAAGAGTGGTCTCTTGGTCAACCTGTAAACAGCTCCCTCTGTGTAATAGAAGAACATAGAGCTGTTAATTCACTGTAATTAAAGGCATGGATTATTACATCATTGTACTGTATTTTCTTATATTACTATGTGATATGATATTCTTGTTTAAAGCGGTCTGGCCTCTGTTGACAAAATGGTGCAACAACAATGGAGTTGCCAGCAATGCATGTCAATGAGGAGGATATCGATGGTGGCATCCTCTTGGCATAGACAAAGAAAAAAAGCTTGGCAAATATAGAACTAACTTTCATGCTGTTATATGTGGAATCTCACCGACTTCTCATCGCGACTACCCTTACCGATGCAATTTTTACATTTTTACATTTTACATAGAACCTAAACTCAAACACTATTGCACTGTCCTCGATGTTTTTTTAGTAACCCACACAAAACCCCAAACATCTTGGACAGTACAATAGTGTCCCTCGTACCACATTCTCATTAGGTTCTATCCGTGTAATAGTTGTATCCCTGTATATAGACCGGGAGTTCCGTACATGGGTCAGATTTTCAGAAAATGTACAATCACCAACTTTACAAATTTGATAACCTCTGCTAAATTAGACTGAAAACGTATGAATAATGAGTATATCAGTGAATCTTTGGCATTGTGATGATTAAAAATGTCTCTTTCATTGTGTTAAACTGTATTTTGAACCTTACTTTTCTCGTAAATTTGGGTTATTTGAGAGTATTGGTGAGTTCAATTGTACATTTTCTGACGATCTGATCCACATCCTAATGTTGGTATAAGCTGGGCCCCAACAACAGCGATACTTAATATGAGATGCTGTAGAGCTTTTAATGGATCATGAATCATAGTTTAAATCAAAGAACTCAGTTGTTGTTAATCGATTGTAAAATATTGTAGTGGTTTTTTGTGTGTTAAATTTGAGTTTAAAACACAAAAACCATGCAGAGTAATGAATTACAATGCTAATAAACCTGAGTTTCAGCTAAATCTACTGGTTTTCAGTTATTGTAATATAAGCTGGGCCCCGAATATAAGCCCACCCCGAATATAAGCCCACCCCAAGTATTTGATATTTATAATAGCCCGGGCTTATACACGGAGATATATGGTATTTTAAGTTGATGTCTCCAAAATATAATAAATAAATATGTTTGTATATAATAATGCTTTATTTCCGGAAGTGTACATTTTCAATAACACATCAAATTTTACACCGAAAAAGGGGGTGCCGCTCCTCTATGAAACCATAGCTCTTCCTGAGGGCCCCCTTTGGAAAAATGTAGTTACGTTATTAAACAGGTACAGTAGTACTTGATAGATAGCTAAATGAAGTGACTGCACTAGTATACCAACTAATATGGCAGCAATAACATCACAAACAAGATAAAACAATAAGACAATAAATTGGCAAGTTAGGTGCCATAGAGCGAGATGTACTCGCTTTGTTGTGTGAGTTTTGAATTCACCACTTTTCTGAGTAGATTATTATAAGCTTTCATATAATCAATAGTTTTGTGGACATTTTCCTTGTATAGCATAAGTACCGGTAGTTTTTCGTCTTCCACCTTTAATTTCCCGGTAGTTTGCACATCTTTATGCTTTATGTGAATATACGGAGATGTTGTAGCCAGTCGGTGAGTAACATTCTGGCGAACACTGTCTCACCCCCTAGCTACAAATGATACGAGTGTACATCCAACACCACTCCACAGCATTTCTAGGTGAACTATGACATGGGGGAAATCGTTAGAAAATGTACAATTCACCTTCACCAATTCTCTCAAATGACTAAAATTTCAGACGAAAATAAAGATCAGAATTCGGTTCAACCTAACCGAACAGATTGCTAGAATCACTGCAATGCTGAACGTACTCGAATTTACCTAGTATTGACCAAATTGCAGCTTCATTTTGCAGAATTTACTGAATGTGTAGATCTGCCAATTGTACTCTTTTTTTAAAAAAAAAATCTGACATGTGTCTCATGCATGAACTCTTAAGTCATTTCTCAGTGTGGGAATTTCCAAGCGTCATATGGGTCAAGTTTCTCGCTTACTATTTGGGTCATATTTTCAGAAAATGTACAATTGGCAGATCTACGCATTTAGTAAGTTCTGCTAAATTAGACTGAAAAATGGTCAATACTAGGTAAATCTGAGTATATTTTGTATTGCCTTGGTTCAAGCAATCGGTTTGGTTATGTTGAACTGAATTTTGAACTTTATTTTCGTCGGAAAATTGGGTTATTTGAAAGGAATGTTGAAGTTGAATTGTACATTTTCCGAAAATCTGACCCATTTCTCCAATGGTGAAATAGTCTGACGGAGAATGTAAAATTGGCCCTCATCCATCCAAAGACAAAAATGAGGTTCAGAATACGTTACAGAATTAATGCAATGCAGAATTATATACAAACATGAGCATTATTTCTCCAATGAATGATAAATGCTAAGAAGAAGAGGAATGTAAATCCTTAGTAAAGTGAAGATCGATATAACGATACTATGAAATTGTTTATCAGAGGGACAGGGTAAGGGTGCTGCTGGGCTTTACATGGGGAGGGGAAGGGTTCTGGGGGTTCTGGAACAAATGTGATGTGTTTCAGGAAAATGAGTCATAAGTCGCAAAAATTATATTTTTCATAGTGTTTTTTCACAGGATCACATTATTGGAATGTTCTGATTTTTAGAGGGTTTATTACTTATAGCTATATCAATCCATGTATCAAATTTCAGGACAATGTATGTAATATATCCTTTCGTTTTGAAGGTTCCCATATGGACTACATTTAGTTATTTTACTGTGTATTGACTCCCAGAAATATTGGAAACTTTTTTTTTTCAAAAACGAAAATATCAAACTTAAAATCTAGAAATATTTATTAGATTATTAGACTGTTTACTATCATTGGAATCGGCTTGATCTCATCTTTTCAAATATCATATGGTATCTCAAAATCCGTTTTTGCGACTTATGACTCATTTTCCTAAAACGGATCACAAATATAACAAAATCTCTTGAGTCATGATGAAATAGATGTTCTTATTATTGATGTATAAGGGTCAGATTTTCAGAAAATGTACAATTCAACTTCGCCAATCTCCTCAAAAAGGCCACCTTTCAGAGAAAAATGAAGTACAAAATACAGTTCAACCTAACCAAACAGATTGCTAGAATCAATGCAATGCCAAATATACTCGAATTTACCTAGTATTGACCAAATTGCAGCCTTATTTAGCAGAATTTACTGAATGTGTACAGCTGCCTATTGTACATTTTCTGAAAATCTGACCCATAAAATAACGATAGACCGTAGGACCAAGTCCTCATGAAAGGGCAGATTCGCTGTCATATACACACACTGTTTATTGATGTACAAATAATAACAAAGGAAGAACTTCAAGGGGGCAGAGGACTAAAGCCTTTTCCTTATTTATGTGACAATGTAACTGTATTAATTATCATGAATAAAAGCATTATATATACATATATATAAATATACATATATTACATATAGTCTGACGGAGAATGTAAAATTGGCCCTCATCCATCCAAAGACAAAAATGAGGTTCAGAATATGATGCAGAATTAATGCAATGCAAACTTACATACTCATTTATCATTTAGAAGGATTATATGTCCAAGTACTGATTTTATTTGTTCTGATGGCATTTGGGGTTGGGGATTATATTTTTAATTGGCGGTGGTGTATACTATTAGGCAAGGAATTCCTAAGAAGTATATTTAATTTAATCGTGTAGTACTATCAAGAGTTGCCAATATCGAAGAAAAATGTATATGGGTCCGATCGTCAGAAAATGTACAACTGGCAGCTCTACTCATTTAGTAATTTCTGCTAAATTTAGGCAATACTAGGTAAATTCGAGTATATTCGGCATTGAGTTGATTCTAGCAATCTGTTGGGTTAGGTTGAACTGTGTTTTCAACTTTATTTTCGCCTGAAATTTGGGTTATTTGAAAGGATTGGTGAAGGCGAATTGTACATTTTCTGAAAATCTGACCCATATAATGCCTTATATACGACGTGTTTTTTTTCCAGTCGAGTAGTGTATTGTTTGTGTTTGAGGAAAAAACAAAAAAGAATGTTTGGTTAGGTTGAACTGCATTTTGAACTTTATTTTTGTCTGAAATTTGGGTCATTTCAGAGGATTGGCGAAGGTGAATTGTACATTTTCTGAACTCATAATTTAATTCCAACAATTCTCATCAATGCAATCAATTTCATCAATTCAATTATTTTATCCAATCTTATCACATCATCTGTTTTATATAAATCAATTCATATCTCAACTCACAAGTCGCAAGAAATGGATTTTGAGGCATTACCATGTTTGAAAAGATGAGATCAAGCCGATTACAATGATAGTAAACATAAAGAACATCTAAGAATTGTTTCTATATTTTGTCTATAACGTATTTTTGTTTAAAAACTTCGTAATAAACCTACATATCTACACAACTTGGTTGTCTTGTTTGGATGCGAAAATCTGTAGTATACCATTGTAAATTTCATTAATATTTTGCTCATGATAAATACGAAAAGCAATGATATATTTTGGAAAGGTAATGTTACTAATTGTATTGTGTTTAAATATTTTTATTTTGGGCAAAGATATATGAATTATACATTTTTCTCTGTCAAGGTTGCCCGCTAGATTGCAAAAGGTTAGAACAGGTTTACGCATATTCCCAAAATTGTGTTGGTAATACTTCCTAAAAATCCTGATGCAGAGTAACATACAATAGGTTGATAATGTTACACACAATCAGAAACTGGAAAGATAAAGAGAAAACTATACGATAGCAAATATGAAACCAATAGATACACAGGTCTATGACATTTAAGTTACACAAAAAAGACAGACCAAAAACAACTGGATATGACTAGAATTAGAACAAATTCAAACCTCGGTTGCCATAATGCTACCTATCAGGGAACTAAATAGCAGTTACAGTCGGAAATATGCAATATAAAATACACTAACTTTACCTTGCGGTATTGTGTGAGATTCAATGTATCAACAATCAAAAATAAAAATGCTTTTACGCCCAAATCTAGGCCATGTTCCCATTCTAGGATTTGGCATCAATGGGCATTGGACCGGACAGTTAGGGGACGTTTAGAAACCATGCTCTAGGGGTGATCCTCATTCATATTGTCATCATAGGTCAAACATTGTTAGGGTTTCCCTCGCCAAAGTTTTTCCCACACTTTCCCTGGACCCTGTCTTTTTTATCTAAATACAACTTGGTGCAAACAAATCTCTCTTCATTTTCATTGTCCTTTCACAGAAATCACAACGCTACTATAGCCCCTTCAAATCTGTGGTTGACTACAAAATGAACTCTAATTTCTGCTTGCTTTCTCCAATTATAGTCCTAAACACCTACAGATATGGGGTAAATATTAACCAATTGTGAATAGCAAGCTATACTATGATAGGATGTAACAAGACTTGGTTTGTGACTTGGGTCAGATTTTCAGAAAATGTACAATTGGCAGTTCTACACATATAGTAAATTCTGCTAAATTTGGTTGAAAAATGAAAACTACCGGGTATATTACTGAGTATATTTAATGTCACATTGATTTAAAGTATGTGTCTTGTTATGTTAAACTGTATTTTGAAGCTCATTCATGTCTTAAATTCGGGTTATTTGAGAGGATTGGTGAAGGCGAATTGTACATTTTCAGAAAATCTGACCCACTTAATTACTGTGCCCACGATGCCCACAAGTTTGTTCGACCAGGGATGTCATAAGAAGTCGCAGGCTTTGAGTGATGTCCCTGGTTGAAAAAAAAACGAGTGGACATCGTATACAGTAAGTCAGAAACTAACCGAGTTACATCCTATTTTTATACCACAATCTCATATTGTAAAATTAAATGACTAAACAAACTATTTATTTACCTCGCTTCACTCCAATGACCCGCCATATTGATGTTTGATCCCAAAGCGCTAGACGAGCCTATAACTGATTGGCTAATCAACGACGGCACAGATGACATATGACGTCACAAATAGGCATGACATCATGAGCGAGCATACCGTCAACCAATGAGAATGCTTCTTAGACTTAGACTTAGACTTAGACTTAGACTTAGAAAAAAGGGTAATATTTTCACATGTGGATCGTTTCAACAAAACACGATGGCATGTATAGTTTATGGCAGGGTAATTATAGAGCGGGGATATCTCTCTGATGTCGAGGTGTGGAAGAAGGCATATTCCATTAATCCCTCTTAATCAGTTCACATCCCCATAAAAAACAGCTGGGTTCTCCCCCCTCGACCCGATTTGGGGAGGGGAGAAGTTCCTCCTGTCTTAGATTTAATCCTCTCTCCTCTAAGCCAGATCAGGATAGCACATATCAAGTAGGCGACCTTTAATGGCACTTAAAATAAAAAAAATGACGCCTAAATGACCAATGGATATATGGCCCTCCTTCCCCTTCCATCTACCCCTTCCCACTTCCCTCTAAAGGAAAGGAGCGCTAAACTATATTCACTCATTTGCAGCGTGTACAACCCCTGATCGTGGTATAAAGGATGAACAGACCTTATCCACTGCTGGATGACGCATGAACTATAAGGTGACTTTGTCTCACAGCGTATACATTCAGATCCGGCGACTTCATCAGGACGTTCAAACCATTCACAGGTAAGGTATTAAATAAGACAGCATGTGTGATATAAGGGTTGGATTTTCAGAAAATGTACAATTGGCAGCTCTACACATTTAATAAATTCTGCAAAATTAGGCTGCAATTTGGCCAATACTAGGTAAATTCGAGTATATTCGGCATTGCATTTGATTCTAGCAATCTGTTTGGTTAGGTTGAACTGTATTTTGAACTTTATTTCCGTCTGATATTTGGGTTATTTGAGAGTATTGGTGAAGTTAAATTGTACATTTTCTGAAAATCTGACCCATAATATGTAACTTATCGGATCTGTCAGTAAATTGGGTTCCTGCAGACAATCACAGACTAGTAATTTTAATTTTGTGATACAATGGATTGTGAATCTAACCCAGTCTCTGAGTATTTTGGAACATAACGGTCCTGGAATCATAACATTTAATCCTATGCTTTGGAGAGCCATTTACTAAATGAAACGCTATTTTATATATATGGGTCAGATTTTCAGAAAATGTACAATTGGCTGCTGTAAACATTTAGTAAATTCTGCAAAATTAGGCTGCAATTTGGTCAATACTAGGTAAATTCGAATATATTCGGCATTGCATTGATTCTAGCAATCTGTTTGGTTAGGTTGGACTGTATTCTGAACTTTATTTTCGTCTGAAATGTGGGTTAATTGAGAAGATTGGTGAAGGTGAATTGTACATTTTCTCAAAATCTGACCCATATACAGTTGGTTGAAGGAGCGTGAATATTACACGTGTTGCATACAAAAGAGGGCAATATTCTAAACAACTGGGATAATAACAGTCCTGGAATCCTGCTTTGGAGAGCGATTTACTGAATAATAGCTATTTTATATATGGGTCAGATTTTCAGAAAATGTACAATTGGCAGCTCTACACATTCAGTAAATTCTGCTAAATTAGGCTGAAAAATGAAGAATACTGGGTATATCTGAGTATATGTGGTGTCACATTGATTTAAAGTATCAGTTCTGTCATGTTAAACTGCATTTTGAAGCTCATTTCTGTCTTAATTATGGGTTATTTGAGAGGATTGGTGAAGGCGAACTGTACATTTTCTGAACATTTGACCCATATACAGGTTAAATAATAAATTGGCTGAAGGAGCGTGAAGCACCGAGGGCAATATTCTAAACAACTGAAACCATCAAGATATAGTTGGATAACATAACACAACCGATATATATTTTGGGTGCGGAGGTAGGGTCAAGGCCGGGCCCCCTATTGACATAGAAGAACCAATATATTAAAACATTAAATTAAAACAACACAATATACCAACTATACTCAGATATACCCAGTATTTATCATTATCCAGCCGAATTCAGCCGAATTTCCTAAATGTATAGACCCAGTTAGGCCCAGACACCCCACATTCCTCGATTCCACATCCAGCGATGAGCTTAACCGCAAGGCTAAGACTAAGGCTAAAGTGTTAATGACTCCCTGAAACTTAGGTGACCACAACTGCCTTCTGAACCTGACTGGAGCTGTCAATTGTACATTTTCTGACGATCTGACCCATATACCACTGACTTCAACCAATTTACTTCCTGCTATCACCCTATTATACGGCTGGGATTTTTATCCATAAACTAATACAAGGCTAACAGTGATTATATATAAATACAGAAAATGTATTTTATATCAATAAGCAATCATCAAAGTATCACCGCGATTAAACGCTTGAAGTTCTTAAGTTGTATATTACACATTATATTATGTGTCTAGCAACAAACCGAAGGACAAGAGTTAATATAATATACTTTTATTTGGCTCGGTTGTTAATATTTCAAGTCTCTGAGAGAAAGAAATAATGAAACAAAAAAATCTCTTATCTTAACCAACCGACTGATCTGGCACCTTTGAGTGTTTGAAAGTCAAATGCGTTTGACCTTGGTCGCTAAGGGAACAGAGAGTTCCGGTTCCGGTGAGGTCACTCCCTTCTTGCTGCCCAACATAGAAGTATATGCAAACATATCCTAACCATATGTGGGTCAGATTTTTAGTAAATGTACAATTGGCAGCTGTACACATTTAGTAATTTCTGCTTAATTAGGCTGCAATTTGGTCAATACTTGGTACATTTGATTTTATTCGGCATTGCATTTATACTAGCAATGTGTTAAGTTAGGTTGAACTGTATTTTGAACTTCATTTTCGTCTGAAATTTGGGTTATTTGAGGAGATTGGTGAAGGCCAATTGTACATTTTCTGAAAATCTGACCCATGTACGTAGTTATATTGTAAAAACGCGATGAATTCACAGACACAAGTTGATTCTCAAGCTGGCCAAGGAATACCATTTTTATTGACATGTTCAAGAATATAAACCTCACATGAATCACGTGGTAAAGCCCAATTGGGGAAATAAAAGAACATGTTAAAATATTTAACTTCTTATATATTGATTAAACCAAGTGTATGTGTTA
The DNA here is from genome assembly GCA_942159475.1 of Sthenelais limicola. Lineage (NCBI taxonomy): Eukaryota > Metazoa > Annelida > Polychaeta > Phyllodocida > Sigalionidae > Sthenelais > Sthenelais limicola. Next base: position 126,017,405 of record OW804097.1, read on the forward strand.
TCAAGTTAATAGAAAATGATGTAAGATGAAAGTTTGTATAACTTAAAACTAAAAGGTGAAGATAAGGTGAAGATTATATGTAAGATACAGTGAATTAAAACTAATTATTGAAAAATAACATGGTTGACAAGTTCCCTAAATGAATAATTATTCCCCCTCCATCATATTTGACCTGATTCCACAGGCAGAGGAACACATTCCCACCTATAATATATTTCAAAACAATAGAGATTATCAGGAAAAGATAACTCCTTTGTTGAGAAGAATAGATGATTACATTATCTTGCATTATGCATATATAATGTACTCTTAAACATACTAATTGGTATTTAACAGAGTAATACTATTTAAAAATACGAGTTTAAATTATTTGGATTATAACATCAGTTCTAGTTTCATATAATTCAGAACATACTGTAATCTCATAGAGTAAACAAGGGAGCGCTTACGTAACCCGATGCCAGTCTCCCTCATAACTACCAACTCAGACCATGTTAATATAAACTTTACTTGTATGAACCATAGAATGTATTCAGTTAAAGCCTGATTGGAATTTTAGATAATTACTTTCAACAACATAATTTAAAAACATTTATGCACTTGAAAACAACATGATTTTAATGTATATTACCTTTTAAAATGAGATTTATATATTCTGAAAATCAGTCAAAAAGGTCACGTTTTTACAATATTGTATGAAATTGCCATTATAATTGTACCTATCATTTATTATGAAATTTATATAGCAAGTACTATTGACTGTTTGATTTATATAAATTTATTTATCTTTAATGTATCGATATGAAATATTATTGTAATTTAGCCTCTTTGGAAAAATTTCTTTTTGGCAAGTCAGGCTGCCCTGAGAATATTTGTACTGTATGCATGAACATTTTCAATTTCCTGAATAAAGTCTATTTAAATCTAAATCTAATGGTCCTGGGTATGACCATAAAGTGCCTTTTTGTCTCTTTTCTCTGTCTGTCTCTTCCTTCTTCTCTATCTCTATTTCCTGGGTATGATCATAAACTGCCTCCCTCTCAGCTCTCCCGCCCTTGATATAACCATCTTAAATGTGTTGATAAGGGCATAAAGCAACCAATCTCACACACTCCCTCTCAGCTCTCCCGCCCTTGATATAACCATCTTAAATGTGTTGATAAGGGCATAAAGCAACCAATCTCACACACTCCCTCTCAGCTCTCCCGCCCTTGATATAACCATATTAAATGTGTTGATAAGTGCTTAAAACAACAACAACAACAAAATCTAAATCTATATTTATTATGATGTATTCTGTTCTTTTCAGGCCATGGACTTCACTTACAACCACACATTGCTCTTTATTATTGTTGCCTTTGCAATAATAGCAAAATTCGTCTTCATTGTCTGTTATTGTGGATATAGGTCTAGGTCTAGAAGAAGGAGAGGTAATTAAACCTATTCTAGTGTTTCATTTATATCTCTTTGTTTTAACTTATAGTCTTACATAACTTTGAATAGCACCTTGGCTTTATTGAATACAGGTTTCAAATTAATAGCCTGGGCCTATATGTGATGTCTTTCAGGGAAATGAGTCACAAAATTAATGTTTATGTGGCAAAATTAAGATCTTTGCAGGAATGTTCTCATGTTTGGGGTATCTAGTGCTCTAAGTCATATGAATCAAATTTTAAGATTGTGATTTAATATAATTATATCTATGCACATCCAAGCTCATCCTATAGAGAATTTTTGATACTTTTCTAGTAATTGTCCGCCCAGAGATATTGCAAACCCTTTTTTTTTTCCAAAAATAAAAATGTGAAACTTAAATTATTGAAAGACGTATCATCTGTCGTAATGTTTACTATCATTAGAATCAGCTTGATCTCATCTTTCAAATATATGACAGTATGTCAAAATTTATCTTTTGCCACTTTTCCGGTGACAGATTACATATATGACAATATGCAATTGGTACTTGCAAAATACTTGTGTACATTTCTATACAATTGTAAATTCTACTACCCTCTACCTATACACATGCTGGATAGATCTATATCATTTATTGAATTTGTATATTCTTACTTATGTTTCAGTGGTAATAATACGTCGTCGTTCAAATATGGCTGCACCAAATCCTGGACCAGGTGCCCCACAATATGCTGCACCACATCCCGGACCACATCCCGGACCACATCCTGGACCAAATCCCCCTCCCTACCCTGCAACCTATTATGGACAGACACAAGGCCCTGCTAGTGTAGTGCGGCAGCCTGATGGAGGCTTTGTCAACCCTTTAGCTTCAGTTGCTCCACCCAGCTATGATCAAGCTACACATGAAGAGAAACAGAGTGTGTGATGGTGAAAAGTAATGGAGGTAGATCTGTAAGAAAGGTATGCATGTACCTTTTGCCTCAATAAATGTATTCATACAATGTTATTGGCTGCATTGATTATAGAACACTCATTTAGGATTCAGGACAGGAGAGGCTTCCACGCTGAATATTGCCTCTGGACATTATCCAATACATAAGCCTGACCCTGTTAGGTTTTAGATTTAGAAACTTTTATTTTTTGATTTTCTTATTGCTATTCATTATCCAATACATGAGCCTGACCCCGTTCAAAAATGGGTTGTGATTATTCCAACCACACCATTAAGTAGATAGATGGGTCAGATTTTCAGAAAATGTGCAATTCACCTGCACCAATCTTCTCAAAAAAGCAAAACGAAAATAAAGTTCAAAATGTTGAACTTTATTTTTGTCTCAAATTTGGATTTTTTAAGAAGATTGGCGAAGTTGAATTATCTGTATATCTGACCCATATGTAGGGGTAGGAAAAGGAAACGTGTTTATTTTCTATTGTACAAGGTCAAAATGCATGGATCCTGGTTCCACCTGGACATCTTTGACCAGGTTTTGTTTTATTAAATGATCTTAATGGTCAAATCATCAATACAGTTACATAAAACGCATAGCGATCAAATGCAAAATTTGTATGTGACTTTGTAGAAAGTGTATAAGGTAACATGATGATTTGTTCTACGATTCAATTGTTTTGGGGTTGAGGGGAATCCATGTTCATGCAGAGGCAACAAGGCATATTTTCCTGAGAAATAAAATACATTAACATATCTTTATTTAGATTTTATTCCTTTATTAATTTAGATTTTTTTTAATTCAGGTTTGTAATTAGGTATTCAGGTATTGGAGTGTTTACATAATGGTTTTGGTTTCATATATAATACATATATCATTAAGAAACTTTATTTCAATTTTGTTATACATACATATAATATAATTTAAGTAAAACCACTCATCAGCAACATAATGGTCTTCCGCTGCTGCCTGATGAATACCGGGTATATCTGAATATATTTGGTATCGCATTGATTTAAAGTATCAGTTCTCTTATGTTAAACTGGATTTTAAAGCTCATTTCTGTCTTAAATGTGGGTTATTTGAGAGGATTGGTGAAGGCGAATTATACATTTTCTGGCAAATTCACCCGCATGTAAACATTACATATCCATTCTAACCTATGTTGGGGTGTAATGCCTAGTTACAACAATCAAGTACCTCATCCAAAACTAAATGTATTTACTTGCTGACTTGTGTTTACAATCATCTTACCAACTCGGAGAACCAAACTCATCTACAAACGATGCAATAGGGGATTTGCATAGCCGCCATTTTGAATTTTGATTCGCATGGAATTATTGGAGTAATGGTACAGTATAACATCTAATGAAAGCATGTTCCCGACGGGCACTCAGTGCAATTGAGTGTGATAGCACTGTGATCATTTTGTGATTGACCGTGAACTAGTGAAGTGTGATATTTATAGCTTTGAATCACAGTGAAATGGACATGCCATTAGCAATCATTATGTGAAATCCATTGCGCCTATTTCCTCTTATGGTGTTGGTTGTCTCACACTTGTGTTGGATCAAGTTCTCATTCATATTCATTTATGTTCATATCAAACATGTGTTACTCAATCAATTTTATCTGCAAATACATGTTTTCTTCAAAAGTCAATAATAGGCCTATGGGTGTGATCTCAATTGCGCATATAATGGGCATTCAAAATCGTGTCTTAATACTCATCATTATGCAGCCACAACTGGATGCAATACTTGGCACTGCTCACTCACCTAGCATTCACACTTACTGTCGCACATCTGACACTACATTCTCTGACCTCTGACACTCATACTTACTCTCTAATACCAAGTCAAAGAAACCCCTACACACAACTAAACAATGTAATGGTACCTCCATGTTAGCTAAATCATTATTTTTGTTATGTCATATATTTTTATTGAACTGAAAATCTTGAGGTTTAGCTTTCTTATCACATATCGTGCATATAAGAAAATCACCATATTTTTGGTCTTCTGAGTTCTGTAAATGTATAACCAGTTATGTAGATATGAGATATCGTTCTCCAAACATCATAATATCATCCGAATTACAGTTCTGACGTATACTATGGTTTCCTATGACTGAACAACTAACACAATCTCTAAATGATACAAGCTATTTCTTTAATTAACGTGTTTCTCCCTACTCTAATACTATCTTATATAAAAACGGTTCCTATTTGTGAAATTTGGCTTGCATGCATAGTTAATAAAATAATAAAAATTATTTATTATTTCATGACTAAATATGCGTAACAGTTACGCGCGGCGCTGACGCACGCCTGCTACTAGTGAGACCAAAATGATGCATATGGTTAAATTCGTATTTTCCTTAGCTTTCTGTTGGTATAAAGTTTGTGCATGTTAAATAATATTTAATATGATAGAGTAGTTACCAAAGATAATAATTTATTTCTGACACCAAGTCAAAGAAATTTGTAAATTGAAAATAATTCTATTGTATATGTTCAAAATATTGGGAATAGCCCATTAGCCTCAGCCCTTACCATTATGCGACTTGTCCTCACCAGGTGAGGACAAGTGGCACAAGTGGTACAGTTTTCACCAGGTGGCGCAACTGGGAACTGGGGTGCATTTACAATTACTTTTACAATAAAAAGTGATGTTAACACACTTATGTGGCATTTATAACACTATAGATGTTCCACATAATGTACATAGGAATGGTATAAGTGATATACTTCTATAGTTCATGTGTGCTATATATACCTGTTTGATATCGAAAAATACTGTGATCAAACCACCCTAATGATTGTACATATAGATTGTCCCTAGTCCTTGGGTGAGGCAGAGCCATTCAACCGCTCGAACACATTAGAGGAAAGACCTCTATGCTTCAGACTCACAAAGAGGATGGTAGAAATGATGCATATAAATAGGCTTAAACTCTCTTCGAAATCTTGAAGGAATAATTATACCCTTCATACCTTTCTGTGAGAGAAAATATACTATCACTGCCAGGGCAGGAAAATGAAACTGCCATGAAATGTCTGATTTATTTCAGATGCTATTTATTAATAACAGGAATCTGTAGTATAAAAATCTCTCTCTCAAAATGCCATTAGAATTTGCTCATTTTTGCACTAATATTGCGCTATATTTTTAGCTGATTATCTCGCAATCATTGCGCAATATTGCGCAATAATTATTGCGTGTAAAGCGTCCACTCTCATCACAGAATTATGGCGAAATGATTGCGCATTAAAAATCGCGTAGAATCGCGTTCATTTGCCCGTCGGGTTATGTTCAGCATGGAATATTATCAGTGCTCTCATGTCAGTATCCATGTGTTCTACATGTTTTCATAAAACATCTTTCCCATCATGCATGGAACTACGGAATGCAGGGATTAGGAAGTCACTCAAGTGCTCCCAAATGTGATCCGTTTTAGGAAAATCGGTCATAATCACCATATTTGAAAATAGGAAACCAAGCCGATTCCAATGATAGTAAACACTAGCACACCTAATATGTTAAATAATATGATAATTTTTTTTTGAAAGAAATAGTTTGCAATGTTTCTGGATGGGCAACTACCATTAAAGTAACTAAATATACTCCATATGATGGCCTTCAGAATGCGAGGATATATTCAAAGCTGAAACACCATGGGTATCTATGTATACATTTTCTAAGCGGGTAAATCATATATATATGTAACAATCCTGCATATGTATTTTATGTAATACTCATCTGATAAGGAAGAAGAGAGCTATTTTACATGGACGTTAATCATAGCAGACACCTTGCATGGTCAGCGCCATTGCTATAAGTCATGTGACTGGGAGTGACGTCACATACCCTCATACCCACAACATAAACAATAGCCTGCAGTGCCTGAATGGACACACTCCTATCTTTCCTCAATTGATTTGAGCCGTATTCATATGTAAATGAATGATGCTCTATATAAAAAGGTTAGGCTGGGAAAATATCTGCCATTGACAAATGCAGGGAAAGGTGTTTAAGCTTCTGAGGGTTAGGGTGAAACAGGGGAGAGGAGTGAAAGTGTCAAAACATTGCCGCCATTGCCGCCATTATTACGCTTACGGCGTCCGGTTTCTGAGTTGCAGGAAGAGATTTGCACTCACCAATTAGGGGTCTCTGGGGTGAATTAAGGCATATTTATAATTTGTATATACTAATATGAAAATCCAAACATTCTCACTGTATATCATACAATTATGTATATACAAATGCTTTAAACAAAGCAGTTGTAAGTCCAATGTTTGTTTATATATGTGCCGAGTAGAGTGACCAGTCACACCTAGTGGTTCAGTGACGTCATCAATAGACATAAATTACCACCAGTGGCGCTGTTGGTCACCAAAATGGCTGCCTCCTTTTAAGAGAGAAACTGACTTTCTTTTCTTATGTTTCTGGTGTTAAATAATCATGTCGATCATTAAAATGCTTCACACATACTCTGAAGACTATAATGTTTTTGCAAAACAAATCATAGTTTCCTAAATGGTGTTTGGGCTTTAATACAACTTCCTGAAATTTGTCACACAGATTTATCTGACTATAAGTGCTAAACCCCCTTAATATCAGAACATTCCAATAATGTGGTCCTGTGATAAAAACACTTTGAAAAATATCAATTTTGTGAGTTGTGACTCATTTTCCTGAAACACACCACAAATGGGAAAGCTTGCCTAGCTATTGTGGCATGCAATACAGGTGTCTGGAAATAGATCCTACCAGAAATTAAATCGAATTATTTTATTATTCTATATTCCATGATTGATGTATTTATGTTTGAAAAGAAGCTTGCAATATCTCTCGGTGGACAATTACTATAATAAGTAACAATATATACCCTATATGATATAAGGTATGAGAACCCCAGTAAATGTCACTCCATCACGTTTTTTTTTAAAGTACTTTGTTTATTCTTTACCCACCGCGTTTCGGCCCAACTCGGGTCTTCATCAGGGGTGTGCATAACAACAGCAGAGTTCCTTAGGTTTATATAGCGTGAGATGTATTACACATGTGTACACATGTGTGATGTGTTCCAGGAAAATGAGTCACAAGTCGCAAAATTGATATTTTGCAAAGTGTTTTTTTCACAAGATCTCTTAATTGAAATGTTCTGATGTTTGGAGGGAATATCACCTATAGTTCTATAAATCCATGTAACAAATTTCAGGACATTGTATTAAATATATCCTTGCGTTTAGAAGGCCTTCATATGGAGTATATCTAGTTACTTTACTGGTAATTACCCATCCAGAAACATTGCAAACTTTTTTTTCAAAAATAAAAATATCAAACTTAAAATATAGAAATACATATTAGGTGTCCTAGTGTTTACTATCATTGGAATCAGTTTGATCTCCTCTCGTCAAATAGCGTGATATCTCAATCTCCATATTTTGCGACTTATGACTCATTTTCCTAAAACGGATCACATGTGAGAAATGTGTTGCGAGCGTTATGATTGGTCAGCAACAGAGAGAAAGTGATAGGTATAGTTAGTGAAGCACATTTATTGAGAATGGATTGAAGAATTTTTTATCACATATATAATAATTATGAGTTATTAAGATAGGATTAGTAAATGGGGGATAAAGAATCTATAATTTGAAGTCATTTTTTATTTATGGGGCCTAGAGGAACTAGATATACTCTATATGATAACCTTCAAAACGCAAGCATATATTCAATGCAATGTCTTGAGATTGATAAACATATTTGTATGACTAAAAGCAAGGGTCTGACTAAAAGACGCACAGCACCGAAAACTCGCACAGCATCCACACAGCACCCCCACAGCACCGCCGCAATTAGAATTGTCGAGGGTCCATGCGATCCTTGATGCCAGACCACCTACGAGATGCGGTACTATTTTTACTCCACGGTGCTATTAGATTAATTATGAATTATAACACAAAGTCCTTTATTTACTTACAAAGTTACAGCCATTCTTCTCTCACTGATGCCGGCAACGACGCAATATTGTAGGCCTACATCGTAGGCCTAATGTCATGACGTTAGTAACGCTATTAAAAGGAAGTACCGCCTTTAGTACAATGATAGCCCTATCCCTACTTCTTGAGGTAAAATCAATGTCAGCTAGGTTCGAACATAAACATGGTGAACAGTAAGAGTCCTGGAGGGCTTAGAATCTTGGATTATGTTGTTTAATGAAGGCAGACATCTTCGGAGAACTTATGATGTCACTCATGAGCAAAACCGGCCAGCCATGATAGCATGGCAAGTGCACCATGGTCATGCTCCTCCTCCTAGTGCAGTTTTTGCAATGATATATAGCAGAAATAAGCATGTCCTCATTAGATATGAATGTCTACATGCTATTCATGGTCAGATTTCACTTTTTGAAGCGTGATTTTATGAAAGAGAAGGAGTAAACAAGTCTAGCCCAAACCGGAACTGACAACATTCTAAAACCGTCTATATTACCGCTCACACTAACAAAAAACTTTCGGGACTATACAGGGTTCATTTCAAACCATCTAAGTTCAAACAACCCTATAACAGTCTAGTTATAGCCTATGTCACGCAATATTAGCAAGAAAAATGGCTTTTTAGGGGTTTGAAGGGAGGAAAACATGATTCGAACTGCACCCCAACCACGCCCACAGTCTTTGGTGGATGCCGGGGGATGCCGGCTTCAGCCTAGATTCTAGCCTTAATGACGTCAAAATCAAGGAGGATTCTGGGTAATATTCCCCCTAATGGCGGCAGTCATGAATCTTGAATCGCACCTATTTCTGACATTTCAAATGCTTCTATCAAGGTTGCAATAGATACTAGGGATATTTCTGTACTACAGGTACGTTTTTATTTAATAAAATAGCCTATTGCAGCCCCAATGTACTAAAGGCGGTACTTCCTTTTAAGAGTCATTGACAACGCATTTTCCCGCGTGGAAGGGTACCAATCAAATGAGTTTATTTTGCACATCATTTTAGGCTCCGCCCATGTGGTACAAAACAATGTACCACACGGTATGTACCACACACCTCTACATACAAATGTTGTGTGATAAAATAAAATACACTGAAAGAGACAATTTTAATCAACACATTGCCAAAGATTCTCTGATATACTCATTGTTCATAATTTCTCAGTCTAATTAAGCAGAAGTTAGCAAATTTGTAGAGCTGCTGATTGTACATTTCCAGAAAATCTGACCCATCTACATTTTTCTGTCTGCAAACTTATTTTTAAATTATTTAAGATCAAATTTATAAAGTACTGGCATTCATTGATTGACTTAACCCAATGGATATGCGTCCGCCATCTAGGCTTTCAAAGTTGGACTAAGCATTCAGTACTAGTTTAATAACACCCAATAGGAAGCCATGGGTCAGATCGTCAGGAAATTTCAGACGAAAATAAAGTTCAAAATACAGTTCAACTGGACAAAACAGATTGCTGGAATCAATGCAATGCAAAATATATTCGAATTTACCTAGTATTGACCAAGTTGCAGCCTAATTTAGCAGAATTAACTAAATGTGTACAGCTGCCAATTGTACAATTTAGCTGCCAATTGTACATTTTCTTAAAGTCTGACCCAGATGCCCATGATAGCTAAAATTAACAATTAGTCCCAAACTTAAAAATATGTGGTGAATAGAAGCCCACTGGGGGTAGCAAGCTATAAAGTATGAACAGACCTTAACTATATAGTGAATGACACTTGGATATGAACTAGACAAACTTCTTGACTCACGGAGAGCTGCGTATACATTCAGATTGGAGGTAGCATGCATCAGGATAATCAAACAATTTAGAGGTAAGACATTACATGAGATGGTTTGTGCATATTAATGTGTAACTTTGTATTTAAAGATTTTTATTCAGGGACAAAATTATTTTTCAACAATTCCAATATTCTCAGAATGTGCTGTTAAATATATACTGATAATTAGTTTACATAATATGATATAATCTAGATTCATTTATCAAAAGAACTTCTATATTTATAAATTGAACAATAATACAAACAAATACATGTAAATAAACTCCCACACCAGCGTTGTGTCATATTCACTTATGCTCTCAAATTTCAGACGGAAATAAAGTTCAGAATCCGGTTCAACCTAACCAAACAGATTGCTAGAATCAATGCAATGCCGAATATACTCAAATCTACCCAGTATTGACCAAATTGCAGCCTAATTTAGCAGAATTTAATGAATGTGTAGATATGCCAATTGTACATTTTCTGAAACTCTGACCTTATTATATAAGGCATCAAATCAGACACAATCAGTTGGTAATTGCTGATTGGGAATCAGATGCTCTTCATTGCTCCAGATCGCATTCGATTTCACAAACAACTCTGTACATTTTGTTTTTAATAAGGAATTTTTAGATGAATCTGCCAATTGGACATTTTCTGAAAATCTGACATTATGCTCTTCTCTGCACCAAACCTCATTTGATTTCACAAACAACTTTGTACATTTTGATTTAATATTTTGTATAAGGAATTTTTATGCTCATTGGATCTTGTGGCAGTGGGTAGGGAGTTCCATAAAACCTTTACTCTACCTACAAGGCTTCCTCATATTCACTTCTAGTCTAGGTGGGTCCCTACAATTAAAAACTTTCCGGCAAATTCGAATTTTTTCGTCAAGTCAAATAGAGAATTAGAGCTATGGACTTATGATAGCGGCTGGGAGAGCTGGATTCTATCTTGATGTCTGCCTACCTGTTTTATCAGTTTTGTCTGTTTTATTTGCATTGTCTGTTTTATTGTTTACTCAGTGAATTTTGATAAATAAAGTAGTATCGTATTTTATCTTATCTTAGCTCTGTGTAATATTCTATAACCAGGGAGGTATATACAGAGGGAGTAGAAACGGGGATCGTGCATGTACACCAAATAGTTGGCAGTAATGCTACTACTACTACTAGTGCCAACTACTTATAGTGTATCACTAGTATGCTATGGGTACATATGGGTAAAATTCGACACGATTGACACGCGACACGGCCGCTAAATCGCGGGCGACACTGCGACACGATCCCCTTAACGTGCGACACACACAGCTTCCAAAAGGCTGATAAAATTCGACATAAGACATCCAGAAATGTATTAAAAAAAGACACGAGACACAGTGATTTATTTAACAGGCGACACACGACATTGTAACGACCCTTAATACAATTAATGTATTGCTTAAAAAGTGACACGAGACATCATTGAATTGTTTTAAAAAGTGACATGGGACATGGAAAAATGTCTTATCATGCGACACTCAGACACAGGTATAAAAAATGGGACCCATGTATACCCCTTATGCTGTTGTTGGAAAAGGGCAATCAAACTACTCATACGCTACTTCAGTCAATGGGCCATTTCTACTTAGGAAATAATTCCCTCGGTTTTGGCTGTTCGCGGGTTCCCTTGCCTCAGGGAAGTTTGAGGGCTTGCCAGAGAACTTCCCTGAGGCAACAGTACCCAAGATTAGACAAAACCGAGGGAATTATTGCTTTTAGACGTGATTTGATGAGATTCACTTTCAGGGAAAGAAAAAAAGATAGACAAACCTTCTTTATTCCTGCTGAAAAACAACATGACAAGCCATGAGGGTCACCATACTCTGTATTTGACCTGACCCGGAAGTGCTTGCATGGATCTGTACTTTACTGCACATGCAAAGAAGATGGAATGACCCTCACTGCGCCAAACTGACAGAAACCTAAATTCTAGGCTACATCACATTATCACCTTGGGCCCCGTTTTTCGAAATATAAGAGTTCACATACACGTTTCGTTTTAGAAAAATCCTTCCAATTTTAAGGCGCTTCCGGGTGCCAACTTCCGCCTTGCTCACTTGTAAACAGACATCATGGTGGAGCCAATGGCTTTCGTTAAGGGCAAACATGCAGAAGCTTTCATCGCTGAGAAATGTATGGTTGGAACAATCGCACAGGTCTGTGTCCGTTTGCATATTTAAGAATAGTTGGGACATTAAAGACGGTGACAGAATTAATTAAAAACAAGTTTTTACACAGCATGCCTCGATGAGATGAGAATCGCCAGAAGCGACAGGGGAGGGCTCCAAAAACGATAGATCCTGGCAGACCAGTGATCTATGGCGGTGGACCAATCACAGCACGATATTTGTTCAGTCGTAACACGCAGCAGGGTTCTATAAAGAAAAAAACCATCCCAGAATCACATCAAATCACGTCTAATCCTCTGTATATACTTCCCTGCAATGGCTTTACTTTGTAACTTAGATGTAAATTATAGTTTGAAGTTCTCACTTCCGCACTCGTTATTTTTACATTCTGAACTACGTGTCTATTGCTGAGTATATTGGGCCCTCCCCTTTACATGATACATCGTTTTTCCTCCTGGTTTATCCATTTTTGGTTCACTGGCACCCTTCAATGCGGAGACTTTAGTTTTAGTTTGGAATTAGCTTAGAAGTACACCATCCATATTTTTTTTTAAAGGTTTTATTTACACTTGGTTACCACTCCCCTTTTCGGGGTTAGTTCTGTCGGGCCAAGTCTTTCAAATTCAGTTACATAGTTTTCAATTTCGTTTGCTAGATATCTATTTACAGAAAAATATATACATGTGTTTCCTTTATACAAAGTGACTAATTAACAAAGTTCAGACTTGTTTAATGGTAGGTTACAGTTGGTAATTGACTTCACTGTGCCACTCAGACTTATGTGGAGTGTTAGTGTTGTTTGTGTTGAAATAGAATTTAGATAAAAGCGAAAAGGATAAGAAAAAATAAAAAATAAAAGAACAGTAGAGTAAAACCAAGGATGTAGTACATACGAGGATAAGATTGATGATAATGGTAATGATAATATTTAAACTGTTTGATGAGTCAGCATAATATATGGGTCAGATTTCCAGAAAATGTGATAAAATAAATTTTGGGTATATCTGAGTATATGGTATCACATTGATTTAAAGTATCTGCTATTCTGCTATACTTAACTGCATTTTGAAGCAAATTTCTGTCTTAAATGTGGGTTATTTGAGAGGATTGATGAAGGCGAATTGTACATTTTCCGAAGATCTGACCCATTATAGTATGTATATTACATGTATGCATGATGATACATTCAGTATTCTGTTCTTTCCAGACCATGGCATACTACTATGACTACCCAACTATGTATGTGATTGTGGTTGGAATAATAATAATAAGAATTGTTTTCTTTGGCTGGTATTATGGATATAAGGCTTGCAGAAGGACAGGTTGTGACACCCTTTCTTTTGTTCTTTCTCATCTTTAGAAACATAGGCAATATTTATTATATTTATTTATTCATCTATATATTATTATATTTATTCATCTATCGTGCATATATAAAACCAATCATTACTGTTGCGTCTTCAACTTGTCTTATCACATTGTCCCTCAATTTTCCAAGACCTTCTAATTCTTTATGAGTATCTTCATGAGCAATTTGATAATTTTAGATTTACTCTACTAGTTTCAAACTGGTTGTAACATATGTGATGGGTTTTAGGAAAATGAGTCACAAGTTGCAAAATTGATATTTTTCAAAGTGGTTTTTTGACAAGATCTCTCTAGTGAAATGTTCTGTTTTTGGAGGCTTTTGCACTTATAGTCATATAAATCTGTGTAACAAATTACAGGACATTGTATTAAATATATCCTTGCATTTTGAAGGCCTTCGTATGAAGTATATTTTAATTACTTTACTAGTAATTGGCTGCCAAGAAACATGGCAAATCTTTTTTTTTAAGAATGAAAATATCAAACTCAAAAATATAAAAGTACTTAGTACATGTCCTTAATGTTTACATTCATTAGAATCGGCTTGATCTCCTCTTTTCAAATATGGTGATATCTCAAAATCTATATTTTGTGACTTATGACTCATTTTACTAAAACGGATCACATATATATGCATTTGGTACTTGTGAAATAGGTTTGTATATTTAACTACAGTTGGGAAATTTCATTCTGTATTTTATCCTTATTTATGTTTCAGTGGAAATACTTCCCTATCGTTTTGTACCTCCACTATATGGACCTCCACTCTATGCTGTGCCAAAGCATGGACTAAATGCTGCATCGCCTCCACTGCCCTACCCTGCAACCTATTATGGACAGACACAAGGCCCAACTACTGTAGTGCGGCAGCCTGATGGAGGCTTTGTCAACCCTTTAGCTTCAGTTGCTCCACCCAGCTATCATCAAGCTACACATGAAGAGAAACAGAGTGAGTGAGTGAGATGGTTGCTTTACGCCCTTATCAACACATTTAATATAGTTATATCAAGGGCGGGAGAGCTGAGAGGGAGTGAGTGAGGGAGATTGGTTGTTTTACACCCTTATCAACACATTTAATATAGTTATATCAAGGGCGGGAGAGCTGAGAGGGAGTGAGTGAGGGAGATTGGTTGTTTTACACCCTTATCAACACATTTAATATAGTTATATCAAGGGCGGGAGAGCTGAGAGGGAGGCAGTTTATGATCATACCCAGGAAATAGAGATAGGGAAGAAGGGAGAGAGACAGAAAAAGAGACACAAAGGCACTTCATGGTCATATCCAGGACCATATGAAGAGAAACACATACATTGTATGATGTTGAAAAGTATAGCTGGTAGAGCTGTGGAAAGTAATGGCATTTTGTAATGAATTTATTACTGTCAAAATTAATGAATGAAATGAATGAAGCGTTTCATATGGTCTACTATTAAATAATTTAATTAATTAATTTCATCAACTTTCAATTCCAATTTCTCCATTTAATTCTGCTAGGAATTTGTTGTTTCCTGTGATGCGTCATTTTTACCCATTGTTTATTGTAACAACATAGTTCTGATAAGCGGACCATACACGAGTGCCTTATCTGAACACATGGTATAAAACGTGCAAAACATGTTATGATATATCAATCCTGAGGCTGGTTTTTGACCTCATTGTGTTTTATAACGTTCATGTAAAGCTTTGATCTTTGGTCATGATGCAGATAGGAGTCACAAGGCGGTCACGCACCCTTGTTTAACCAATCATAGCTTAGGATTAATGTCACATGGCAAGCATAAGACCAGATCTGCACATTTAGTAAATTCTGCTAAATTAGTCTGCAATTTGGTCAATACTAGGTAAATTTGAGTATATTCAGCATTGCGTTGGTTTGGTTAAACTGTATTTTGAACTTGTGGGTTATTTGAAAGGATTGGCAAAAATGAAGTGTGCATTTTCTGAAAATCTGACCCATATGATACCTGTAGTTCTGTCAGTTTGTCAGAATTATCTTGCTTGTGTTTTGGTGATTATGATTAGGTTGCACGATTCTTAAACCAAATAAAACTAAGAGAGATTCATGATTTGTTGGCCTCTATCATTCCTTAATTGCAACTGCTACACTGTTATAGAATTAATACTCTCGGTTTTGGAGGGTCTAAGTGGTCCGTTGCCTGGTGGACAATTCAAGGGGCGTTACTGCTTTTAGACACGGTTTGGTCAGATTCGACTGTTATTTACCACTTATTGACTTTTATTTACCAGTTCTTTTGAAGTCTATAACCCCAATTCCTTACCGGAAGTGATTGCCGTGGTCTATTGTGACAAAAATACACCCCAGAATCTGACCAAACCGGGTCTAAATATATATAGTAATTGGGTGAAGACAGGAAAGACCAACCATCAAGACCAATAGAAGAGGCCTAGCATTTAGACTTCATTTCAGTACCTATTGCCTCAATAGGCTTATAGGCTATTATCGGGAGGGGGTTCTGTGTTCAACTCTGAATGTATTAACTTTCTCTCTAGAACCATTTAGAAGCTATCTTGGAATGAAATTAGATCGAGGATGACAGTCCTTAATCATAGGCCATCAGCTGTACCCGAAAAGAGTGATTTGCATTCCAGATCGTGGGCACTACTTTCTGTCAACATATTTCAATTGCTAATAGCCTATATCATAATATGCCAAAAGTTCTCCATGTAATTCCTGCCGGTTTTTTTTTAGGATTTCGGCTTTGATTCTGCTTATGGAACCAACTGGATTCATTTTTAAGTGTAAATCAATAATATCATTTGTTTGATGAAGCTCGTATTTCGGATCATACCAATGTTTTTTTATGGATTCCAGACCTCCAGATTCTCCTAATTCCGAATTCTCCTAATTCCGAATCTATTATGATATATACTACTAGCAAAGTACCCATCCTCCGGATGGTCTCCCACTGTCCCCATACTTCCCCCCCTCTCTCTTTTCCCTCCCCCTCTTCTCTGACTTTCATACCTGTTTTTTCTCTCCCCTCTATCCCTCCCCTCTTCCTCATGCTCCACCTCCCCACTTTCTCTCCCTACTTTCTTTCTCCCACCCTCTTCTTTCCCTCTCCCTCCCCCTTTCCTATTCCAACACCCTCTTCTTCACTCTCCCACTCCTCTGCATGTGGGCAACATTTTCAGAAAATGTTCAATTCGAGTTCACCAATGCTCTCAAATAATCCCCATTTAAGACAGAAATGAGCTTCAAAATGTAGTTTAATAGCGGAAGTCCACTAAAGGTAAAAAACGGCGCCAACAGGCAAAATTCGTCGCCGACATTTCTAAAAATTCAACAGTTGCAAAATATCTAACTTGATTAGATATTTTAGCCTAGATATTGCAGCCTAATTGATCAGAATTTATCAAATTTGGACAGCTGCCAATTGTGCATTTTCTGAAAATATGACCCGTGTATTTGTGGGAAATCTCACAGGGGCTTTCCCAGGCTATAAATAGAGTGTAGAGATCGCAATTCAAAAAAGGCTTCAAAATCACGTTTCCACCCCAGATACCTACACAAACCACATACAACGACATCCAGAGAGGGAGACAGAGAGGGGGGGACAGAGCTCTACAGATGAGTAAAGTGGTTAAAGCTGCTTGATGATATTGATCTGCATTAAGCCTTGTCACATAAACAACAAACTAAAAGCTCAGAATGCAGCTTTACCATTATATGGGTCAGACTTTCAGAAAATATACAATTCGCCTTCACCAATCCTCTCAAATCGCCCACATTTAAGACAGAAATGAGCTTCAAAATGCAGTTTAAGATAACAAAACTGATACTTTAAATCAATGTTATACCAAATATACTCAGATATGCCTGGTATTCTTCATTTTTCAGCTTAATTTAGCAGAATTTTCTGAATGTATAGACCTGCCAATTGTACAATTTCTGAAAATCTGACCCATATGAAAGAAATACCGACATACACAGACTTACTATGTAGCCAAAGCCAGCAAACGTCCATACATTCATCCAACATTCACTTCCTCTTTTTATGTTACTAAGGCCAACAATGAAATAGGTGTGTTTCCTATTTATCTCGCTGAAAACTAGGCTGGTGGGTTGGTAAATTCTTGTGTTATTATTTTTTTTCATTTATTTATTTGTGTATGTGTGTGTGAGTTTGTGGGGTGGAGCGGGAGAATCACCAACCAGTTGTTTTTTTAAACATTAAAAATGTACATTTTATTAGTTTTCTTGTTGAGAAGAATTGTTTTCCTGCTTTAATTAGTTTTTGGCCAAAAAATAATTTTGAAAATTAAGGCAGGTCAAAAAGACTTTAGGTGGTGTAAGATTTTACAGTATACTCCAGAAAGCCTCCTTCCTCGAGCATTGAAGTTCCCTGCATACAGTTTATTTTTAAGATTTTATTTAAACTTGGTTACCGACTCCCCTTTTCGGGGTTAGTTATGTCGGGCCAAGCTATACAATTCAGTTACATAGTTTTCATTCCTGTTTGATAAGTATCAATATACAATAATATATACATGTGTTTCCTTTAGGAGGGATTCATTCATGTTTATAAGTGACTAGTGTTCTGTTTATAAGTGATAAGCTTAACCATATAAGTGTTAATGGGAATCACCTGAACCCTTTTAGAGGGTCATCAGTCCTTTCTACTACTGGCTGTCTAGGTAGGGGAAGGGGGTGAATCAGAAACACACTTATTTCTTTTTGCCTATTGGTATTTGTCATGATTTTTGTCATGAAATAAGTTCGAAAAGGTAAGTATATTTTCTGTGCATCCATCCATATCACCAATCACATCCAATAACCACAAGCTATGATCCAGACGGCAGACAACGCATGACACAAATAGCAATCTTGTCACAACTAGACATAGTTCTCAAAGTGGATGGTTGCGGTAAGTACATTACTTTACATTTCTATCATTGTTTTGATATTCTAACAATATCAAATCACTATGCCGTCTTAACAAGTTGTAAACTTAGCTATCACCTCAGCTATCACCATTGCTCTGTTTCTTGCTGACTATTTCCCCATTGAAAGAATATGGGAAAATAGTTAACGAGAAAAGGAGCAACGGGCCCCAGATGAGATTATGTTTGATTGATAATATAGAAGAAGTACTACTCAATGTCTATCTTAACAGGACCAACACATTAAAGAAGTGTAAAATTCAACTTTATTTTTAGCTTTCGATATTTCATATCACATACTATTACTCAATGTAGTTTCAGGAAACTCACAACCAAGTCTAAGGTTAACACAGAAGGCATGGACTGGAAGAGATCCTAGGATAAATTCATAACCTGTTCTCCATGTACACTCTTTTGGAAATAATAGATTGGTTGAATTTAATTGAATTGAATCTATATCGTCATTTACATGAAGATGTTAACTTATGTTGCTGTTCTTTAGTCATACTATTAGATAAGATATAAACTACTTTATTTATCGGATTGGACAATACATATATATGATAAACAGGTATACAGACATCTAGATTACATCCAGTTTTCCCTGCCGTTACCTTATCCGAAAAGGGGTAATAATATTAAATTGGAGTTTTAGATAAGATAACAATAAAATAAAATAACAACGTAGTGAAGCTAAGATTAAGCCCTTAGGACTTTGTAAGTATAAAACCTTGCTTGGTAACAAAGAAAAACTACTCATTATTACCCCAAGCTGGGCGCATTGGAAAAACCCAGTTTACTGGGATTTTTCATGATATTTTCGTGATATTGTCTTTATCTACTTCATGACGTTTGTGGGAATAAATAAAGCTGTTTTTGTAGGTCGCTGATTTGGGGAGATTAATTCTGAGATTATTTTTGTTTTTGGCGGGGCTCTTGGTTGAAAATTTCTTTGGTCCTGATTACTCACTTTTTGGGAGAGATAAAATTCACTTTCCACAATGTGAACTTCAACCCTTCTTTCATTTGTTAAAATGTTTAATTCTTGATACTTTTGGTCAACATTTGTGTTGTGTTTCGGGAAAATGAGTCATGAGTCGCAAAATTCATATTTTTGAAAGTCATTTATTCACAAGATCTCCTTTTTGTAATGTTTTCATGTTTGGGGTATCTAGTCGGATAGGTCTCATGAATACATGAACCAAATTTCAGGATAGTGTATTAAATATATCCTTGCATTTCAAAGATCATCCTATGGAGTACATTTACCTATATTGCTAGTAATTGTTCACCCAATAATATTGAAATTTCTTTTCCAGAAATAAAAATATCAAACTTGAAATATAGAAATACTTATTAAATGTCTTTAATTTTTACTATCATTGGAATCGGCTTAATCTCATCTTTTCAAACATAATGGTATCTCAAAATCTTTTTTTTTGCGACTTATGACTCATTTTCCTGAAACACATCACATTTCTCTAGTTTTAATGAATAATGAAATAAAAATGGCCAAGCAATATTGACTAGGACATATATCTGCAACTAGAAATATATACTGTGATGCACAGATAATTCTTCAATAGTATGGGACTGGCTTGACCTAAATTGAAAAGTACTTTATTTGTTCACAGGTATGCACAACATAGAGCCTGACAAATCGATTTGATATATTTATGCTTGAAATCAAGTTTTCAATATTTCTGGATGGTCAATAGTAAAGTTTTACTAAATATACACAATAGGTGGACCTTTGAAATGTAAGGATATATTTTATATATTATGTATATTTTCTCTTGTGAAGAAATACCAATTTTGCAACTTGTGAATTATTTTCCTGAAACACAAATACATATCAGAATTTTCCAAATTGGGTCAGATGTTCAGAAAATGTACAATGAACAGATCTACAAGTTTGCTAAGTTCTGCTAAGTTAGACTGACAAATTATGAATAATGGGTATAGCAGAAAAATTGTCTTGATAAAAAAACGTCTCTTTTATTGCATTAAAATGTATTTTGAATGTAACTTTCTCTTCAATTAGGGTCATTTGAAAGGATTGGTGCCGGTCAATTGTACATTTTCTGATAATCTGATGCATTTGTTGCATAATTGGTGTATTACTGCCCTACACAAGGAAGTTTAGAAGTATACTTCTTGCCAAGTCATCACAATGGCCCCGCGTCGTGGTTTTACCTTATCAATCGATATTGATTTCAATGAGTGGACTTTGGGAAATGTACTTCTTATTGGTGGTGTAGCTCTTGTCATCATAATCATTATTATAATAATATGCCTGTGCAAGTGTGGTAAAAAGAAATTAGGTAGGTGTAATGTTATGCTATGCTTTTGTCTAATGTGTAAATTTGTTTATCATGTAATCCATTTATAGTGGACTTGCAAAATGGCAGCTCTGCATATCCCCTTTTGAAATGAATATCTACATTTTAATTATTCATTATGTTTTATTGTTTGTAACTCAGTCAGTGCCCCTGATGTCTGGTATGTAAATGATGTATGTTTGTTTTATGTACCAAGATTTATAATATGATGTCAATTTTATGTTCAGGAGCTAAGGTGTTAAAGAAAGTGGTATCTACAGCAGTTGGTTCAGGATTGAGCGCTGGTAATATCAAACTTCATGGCTGCAATTGCCAGAAATTGTACAATTCTCCTTTGCCCATTCTGTCAAAAAACCCAAATTTAAGACAAAAATTAGCTTCAAAATACAAGTCAACATAACCTTACAGATTGTTTGAATCAAAACAATACTAAATATAATGTCGACGATTCTTCAATGTTGACGATTCTTCAATGTTTGTCAAGGTTTATATTTCCTATTTACAAAAATAATGCCCAAATATGTACCCATGGAGTTGATGATTTACAAAAAATGTCCTGCCGTGGAGGTTTTGGTTTTCATCATATTTCCCCAAATGCCCAGGACATTGCCCCATACCCCTGGAGTGGAGGGGGTGGGATAGGGATTTGCATGTGTTACTGGGCATGTCTGTTACAATGCTTACTGGAATGGATTCTGATAAAATCTGACATACAAATATTTGGCAACACTTTTATCGAAAATAATAAGAATGATTTCCCTAATATTCCTTCTGTTTCTGTAAATGATCTATCAAAATCAAATGCATGATGGGAAAGATGGGGACTTGGTCTTATGGAAACATGTATAATACATGATACTGATGTTAGAGCATTGATACAATTCATGTGGGGTTGTCATGACAACCAATCTCTTTTTACAAAGTTTTACGTGGAAACTCAAATTTATGACTCATTTTTTTCTAATTTCATGATTGAAAGCATATAAAATAAAACTTGTTGGTTGCAGCAACTTAGAATGTTGCAATCAGTGCTATGCAACTAGTACAATATTCATGCTCCTTCAACCAACTTGTTAGTTAACCTGTATGTACTTTATTTGCATATCAAGAACTGTCCCCAGAAGACCTACCATTGCCAGCAATAGGAACGCTTCCCGATGTAGATCTTGGTCTTTCCTCTGGAGGTGCTTTTGACTTTTTCAACATGGGTGCAGCACTTGAAGACACACCGCTTCCATCGCCACTAGATTGTGGTAAGAAAAAATCTTTAGATACAGGGTCAAATTGTCAGAAAATGATCTGTGATCTGTTTTAAGAAAATGACTCATAAGTTGCAAAAATGGATTTTGAGATATCACCATAATTATAAAGAGGAGATCAAGCTGATTCCAACGATAGTAAAACTAGGACACCTAATAAGTACTTATATATTTTAAGTGTGATATTTTTATTTTTGAATAAAAAAATGTTTGCAATGTTTCTGGAATGGTAATTACCAGTAAAGTAACTAAGAATGCCTTCAAAATGTAACTACGAATGCCTTCAAAATGCTAGAATATATTTAATACAATGTCCTAAAATTTGTTCCATGGATTTATAGGACTATAGGTGCTATACCCTCCAAAAATTAAAACATTACAATAAAGGGATCATGTGAAAAAAAAACACTGAAAAATTTTGCGACTTGTGACTCATTTCTCTGGTAAGAAGTTGATACCGTCCCTGAGTAGCTAATAATATTAATGGTTATCATACATTTTATTTTTATTAAAGTGGCACTTGCCGATCATAGAACTCATTTATGAGAGTTTGTTCAAAGTAATAGTATTTGAATAAAATAGAACTCCCTTTAGCCATGGCGTACTGAATCAAATCGTATAAACCCATATTTTTTAGTTATTTTCCAAATCTTCCTGTTGAAAATTATTTTGGTCTACCAGACCAAAATAACCTTTGTACAGTGCGGCCGTTACGCAAGCACCAATGACGCACGCACATTCCGTGACGGCCGTCATTGACTCATTTTCAGAGGGAACGTCATGATATAAACAAAGCTATACCGTAACTACTCTCTCTCAATGGATGTATAGGCCTATATAATGTACGGTATTTGATCTGCACAAAGCCTGTGGGATGCATCCCTTACCGAAAACTAGCATATTGGAAGTATTTTATAGACGTTTATATAGGTTTAAACAGATAGGCATAAGCAAACAGATCTATACAGGCAAGGTTCCTGATGCGTAAGTCTGCGTCAATTTTTGTGACGTCCTGTGTTGATGCGTCATTCTAACCCAGTTCCTCAGGTTTAAGATGAAACCATGTCAGGCCTTCGCCATGGTCATCTCGCATTGACTAATCGTAATAAAGAGCAACCCAGGATAGGTAGCCACATTTAGAAATAAGTTTAGGAACACCTGGCATAGCTTGAATCAAATTCTTGTTAATTATAAAACCAAGCTGCCTTTAGTATAGTCTTTATTCATTGGTATAGGCATAAAATACAGTGTCATATAAGTGAGTGTACGAGTTGTACAGGTATATTTTTTGAAGTTGAATTTAAGAGGGACACATGTGTATTAGGGATGGAGGGTGGGTAAAAACACTGCTCCCTTTGGCTTTCGGTGGCGAAGTGAGAGGCGAGCGAGAGGAGACCGGCGTGGTCAGTTATTGCTTGATTGGTTGCATTCGAGAATTGTTTGCTTGGATGTTAAAATTACCTGCAATTTGCAATTACCTACAATTTTACACAAATCCCGATTTTCATTCTCAGCGATCTTAGCCACTTTAAAGTTAAAACCATAGACACAAATAAATCTCCAAAATTGTTGAATTTTTGTTTTGGCATATATTTCACTTTCTTCAGTAATCTTTTGATTTGAAACTCCATTATTAACACTAATTGGTTTCCTGATGCTAATCAGTTTCCTGACCTAGGACGAGGCGTTCTAAAGGGATTACAATAACATGTTGTGGTCTTAATTGAATTATAATAATGCAAAACATGATTTATATAAAATGGCCATACTCCCTAACCTTGATTTCTGCGGTTTTATCTACGATTCTGCACCCAAAGCTTTTTTACAACGACTTCAATCTCAACAAAATTTAGCCCTCCGAATAATATTCAATAGATCTAAGTATGACAATGTAGACCAGGAACACAGAACCCTGAATATCTGGCCCCTACAACTAAGAAGGGACAAACATATTCCTGACATGGCATTTTATATGGCCCAAAGTCCGGCTTCTCTTGATACAAGGAAACATCCTACCAGGAGTCATGCGGATGGGAAAAGAAATCTATTGGTCCTTTCATCTAAGTCAAAGAAAATTCTTAACTCTGTAATATATAAATGCCAAACGAGGTGGAATGAACTGAAACCAGATGCCCATAGAATAGATAATAACCTGACTTTTAGGAAGTACACTGACTGCCTCTTAGCTCCGAAATGAATATTTAGGCAATATCCGGTCATGAATGGTCCTCATTCTCATTTTAATTGCCTCCAAGGTTGCTTTTAAAGTGCCTGTAGTGTGCTACTATTCCTTGTCTTGTCATGGTCAGTCAGTGGCCTTACATTTCATATTTTCATGCCACTCATGCTCGAATACGCATATGCAAATTACTCATTATACCTCATCTCGAAACCCTATAACAGCTACTGATACATATCATACTACAATTTATTATAGGCATTTGCTTCATTTGTAAGGCTACTGATGTAGTAGCTAATATTAATATCAGAAAGTATTTGTGCAGTTAACTGACTCGGCTCAGTTTAATATTGTTTGGGTACAATCTATGTCATCTAGGAATACCTTAAACTACTCATGCCTAATTACTCACGCACGCCTTCAGTGTTTTAAGGCGGCGTGACTATATACCAATACTGTCCACATCACTATAAATACCAATAGGTAATCGCTACATGTGTATAACTATCGACCAACCTTCTGGATATCGTTATTCTGTAATCACTTAGTATTGTCACTATCGTATGAAGCTTATTGATTAGATATCAGAATCGGTTACTGTTTTTTATCATGGAATGATGATTACTTCTTGTTACTTTTCTTGTTAAGTCTATCATAATGTTAATTCTACCATATTGTCCCTAAAACGGAATGATGTCGTGCGGCATCCATAGGAAGATCTGGCACGCCAGAATTGGACAACCAATTGTTTTGTAACAGTATGACAATAAAGAATGTTTGAATTTAAATTTTGAATTTGAATAATGGCACTTACTTAATGGCGGTTACTGGCGAGATGCTTTCCTTCCGTTTGAAGGGACTCTCTCATCCTTGGGCCTAGACTGTAATCAAATATTCAATATACTTGCAGATGAAGAAGATGATGATGGTCCACTCTCAGTTGACTTCAAGTTCAAGCCAAAGGATGGCGATAAAAGAAAGAATGGTGGCCATAATAAAAGGAAAGATGGTGATAAGAAAAGGAATAAGCGCAAATAGAAGGAGTGATGGTGATAGGAGAATGAGTGATGGTGATAGGAGAAGGAGTGATGGTGATAAGAAGAGGGCTGGTGGTAGGGGGAGGTGATAATTGAAAAAGCTATAACCAATAACCAATAACTATCAACCCATTTCTTGAATCTCAATGCCAGCAGAAATTCTTGAAAATTTAATACAAAAACAATTTTCAGATCATTTTGAAACAAATAACCTTCATTATGACAAACAATATGATTTCAGGAAAGGTTGATCAGTTACCCAAGCTCACATAAATCGTCTATAAGAGGTCTATAACAGCATCAACAACTCAAAATCATGTGTGGCTGTCTTTTCTTTTCAATAAGGCATTTGACACCGTCCAACATGAAAATTTATTGTCAAAACTAGAGAAATATGGCTTAAAGGGACATGTGGTTTAGGAACTACCTTGAAAATAGAAAGCAAACTGTAAGAGTCAATGGTCTCATATCATCCCCAGAAATAATAACTGTTGGCGTTCCTCAAGGAACAATTTTAGGACCTATCCTCTCCTCAATTTACATAAACGATTTAAATGATATAATAGAAAATTCAATCATCCAGCATTATGCTGATGACACCGTCCTTCTGCACAGCAGCAAAGACCAAGACAAATTAATAAATTCTATAAACTATTGGGGTTCAGCCCCAGAACGGATTGGACAGGAGAGGGATCTGAGTTTTTGTTTCAGTTTTATTGGGGTCCGACGTTTCGGGCACATTTGCCCTTTTTCAAGGATTTTTCAAATTAATAAATCAACTGCAACAAAACCTAAACTGCATCCACTCCTGGTGTAAGGTAAACAAAATTTCTATGAACATCAAAAAGGCCCAGTACATCAAATTCAATATTGGGCGGCAAAAATCAAGACCAACAGTTACAAAAAACCTGGTTTTTTGAGATGAGACCTAGACTCAAGTACTACAGTACAAGTACCTAGGATTAGTTATTGATGATAGATTGACTTTCAACAAACACCTCCAAGAAGTAATAAACAAGGTACGTTGGAAGATAAATCTCCTCAGAATATCAAAAACTGGAATTAATAAAAGAATTGAAAACAACTATTGTGAAAAAGTTAATCTATACAGACATACTATGGGGATGTATTCTACATGTCAGCTTCCAAAAGCTGATAGGTAGAATCCAAACTCTGTTAAATTCCTGCATACGTTTCATAATGGGTGTCAACAAAAGAACAAATGTAGATCAAAACTATGGAGAATTAGATATCCTGACAAATGAAAGAAGGGCTGAAATTCAACTCATGGAAAGTGCATTCTACCTCTCCCAAAAAGTGAGTAACCTGGACCAAAGAAATTTGGCAACCAGGAGCCACGCCAAGAACAGAAAGAACCTCAAAGTTAATATCCCTAAATCAGCAACATACAAAAATAGCTTTATTTATAAAGCTGGGACAGCCTGGAATGCACTTCCCACTATAGTCCATGAACTTGACACAAAGAAAGAAGTTCGAAAATATATGGAAAACATGTAACTATGATTTTATTTGTGACACATGTTAAACCTGTAAAATCAGGCCTTGTTATGTATTACTAAAAAAAACCTAGGGTAACTCTACTCGACGGTGTCGAACATGTACCCCAGAATCATTCCTGTACAACTCACGGAATATATATTATAACTTTACTCGAATGTAATAGGTACATAAAGGGATTACTGATACTCAGGAGTACACCTGATTACCCCTCTTCGTACCATTTCATACACCTAATACTAACTCAGGGACGCAGCACTCAGGAGTATACCTGTTTCTCTCTGTCAGCAAGCAAAATTTAATCTCTAAAGTCCCAAAGGACCTAGTTAATCTTACCATGTTATTGTTTTATTTTATTTTACTCTTATTCTATCTTGTTTAAAAAGTAGATTTAACTTAACCCTTTTGGCCAAGGTAATGGCAGGGAGAACTGGAGGCAATCTAGAAGTGTGTATACTGTGTATTGTCCTATTCGATAAATAAAATAGTTCTTATCTTATCTTATCTTATCTTATCTTTATAATATTATTGATAAAAGAATAAAGAGCGTTGATAAGAAATTTATTTAAATTGCTTGAAAATGCATATATATGACTATGACCCTTACTTAAGAGTTTCAAACGAAGAGGGTAGAAACTGATATATCAGTGAATATTGTATTACTTGTATAGCAAATATATACATTAATGTCATTAATGCCATCTCACAGGCTTGTAGTCCTGGAAAGTATAATCGATATAACGATGGGTAAAATCTTAGGTCAGAGGCGACGAGGTGGAAATGGTGTTATAAAATTCCACTATGTCACTTCGTTACCGTAAAAAGGGAGGGGGAACAAGTTATTCATTCTTTCACTGTAATATGTTCTATGTCCATAATTATAGAAATCTTGAATTCACAAGAAGGAAAATTGTAATTGCGTAGTGTTCTCTATGCAAACAAAATCAAAAACTAAACTCATTGTAACGAGTTATATTCTAATCGCAAGTACAAAGCTTGATTAATAAGAGTAAACAACTAAAAGAAATTTTTAAGCATACTCAATTGTAGTTGATCAAAAATTAAGCGAACATATCCTGTAAAGCTACTCACGAAAAATTTGAGTACATTGCTATATCATTAATGTGTTTATCTTACGACTGAATTTTGTATATTCATTTTCTTTGTTAAGGGCTTACTGGAAGAGCTATCAGTAGATGTAAATGTCCGATTCTGTAAATTGTTTACTGAATAAAAATTCTATATATATATATAATTTCCCGAGATTTGGTGTCTTTGGCATTTGTTTGAAAATAAACCCCAAGGCCCATCAGGAGACACCAAATCGAGGGAATTAATCACTTTAATAGCAGATTTTTGGATTCAATACTACTGTTTAAACACATATTAACAAATATGAGACCCTTAAAAAAACGTTTTAGAGGTACTTACAGCATGATGAACTGCTATAATTTAGCTCCTCCACTCGAATACATGGGTTACTATTTTACATCTGACATGGAAAGGACCGAGTCAAAACGCCACCTTTATAACGTCCAAATCAGGATGTTTTCCACATTTCAATCCATCACATTCTAATATTTAGTTTATTTTACATCTGTCTTA
Organism: Sthenelais limicola; assembly: GCA_942159475.1. Taxonomy (NCBI): domain Eukaryota; kingdom Metazoa; phylum Annelida; class Polychaeta; order Phyllodocida; family Sigalionidae; genus Sthenelais; species Sthenelais limicola. The sequence goes on from OW804097.1 coordinate 126,045,946, forward strand.
CCAATATCACATATGTACACATAATTATAACTTCAGAATGTCGGTTAAGTCAGCCGCATCCTCCGTTCCATAAACAAACGAAGCTTCCACTTTTTGCATGCAACCAACGGAGCCCAGACACTAGCGCCCAGAAATCTGATGGTACAGCCCACACGACAAGTAGCTCAGCTGCTTGAGTATTACCGCCCAAAGGCCCAAGTGTCCGGGGCTCTAATGTCGGGTGCCCAACAGACTTCTGGTTTATGAATGCCGTGTTCAGTGGGTCTTCCGTGGGTCTTTTAAATATTGTTTTGACTCGATACCGAAGTTTTCCTTTATGGAAATCAAGTATTCAATGAATGGCGATTTCAGAAGCCATACGTGCCTACGTATGATTGAGCAAGGTAGACCGGAAAAGATGTGGAGACTTTCGGCATTGCCACTCTGTGCACCTTGCACTTGGCGTTGTGTACGGTAGTCTATATAGCGAACGGACGATTTCATTCTAAAGTGCCCACACGTCAACAAACTGAGGCTTGCACGATGTCTACTTTTGTCACGTTGGCGAGGCCTAGGCTGCAATTACTTGGATTATTCCCTATTTCGTTGCTCACCACCATTCAGCAAGCAGATCATGCTAAGTACAAGGATATTTGGAACATTATCGGTGATTTTGGAGCTATTGTGTGGAGATTTACAGAGCCTGGCCTGTTTCATCTGATTGTCACTGACACTGACAGTGACACTGGGAGTCAGCCATTGTACGGTATCACAACACTGACAGTGACACTGGGAGTCTGCCATTGTACGGTATCACAACATCGCTTGCACGATGTCTATCGTTGTCACGTTATGGCGAGCCCTGTGCCCTCAAAACTTAAAAATGGCTAATATTTCCATCTGAAACAGTGGAGAAAAGACTTTTGGGTGACCAGGACTTCATACACGTTCCAAACTGAACGCGGAATTAATGGCACACAACTAGTTGATGAGGTAAGTGAATGAATGGCAATGCGGGAAGCATTAAATTTACTACATCTGAATAATAATATTCTACATCCGAATAATGATATTCTACATCCGAAAAATAATTTACTACATCCGGGGTTGAGGTGGTCGCAATGTTTCCGACTGTTCTGGCATCTTTTCAGCGACATTGGGGTGGTGCATAAAAAAAGATGGTACCGGATTTTTTTTGAACGAATTAATATCTGTCTAAAAATTACAAATCTTCAGTCATGTAGGTAAGTTGTGGTGCAAAATCAGATGATGGAAGATTTGTAAAAAGAAAATACCAACGGAAGCCTTAACGTGACCCATGGAAAAGATCATGGAAGGCTTACTATCCTATGTAACTATGGCAAACGTCAGGTATCCCTCTGGTGGCTAGAAATGGAACCTACCAGAAGGTTTTTGTATCGTTGAAACTCTTTCACCATTTCCGTGACCTTAGAAAAATGAATCTGTAGATGAAAAAATGGCAAAATAAAGCTATTCCAACCCATTTTATATTAAAGAGGATTATGTAAAGTCGTTTTTGATCTCTTATGTCTGAACCCCACCCCCTAGAGACATACCTTTCTGTCAGAAAAACGGATTCTGTGACCCCTCATGGAATATTCTGCACCCTGATTTGAATTCTGTCATGTACATAAGAGACAATTGGGGCACGTAATCTTCCATATTTTTTTACACACCTACCCGCTTGATGAATTGTGGCCATGCGAAAACCATTTTCACCGAAAATAAATGCAAACTTACAACCGCCACCCATGCCTCTATAACAGAGAACCTATGTATTCCCAACCACGTTCCAACTCACTTTTCTTGCTTTTTTGATCTTAACCTCTTTAATTCTTTGACAAATCAACAGGGAATAGCTTTACATATTCCGTCTCCAGTGCGTACCAGTAACTGCGGGATGAACTTCTGTCATTCTGCGCATGCGCAGACCAGTTGACTCACCTAGCTATGCGGGCCGAACCGCACCCGGGCTACCGCTGGACGTGCAGGGGTCTGTGTGCCTAGGAGAACACGGCCACTGACCCCCTGCAGCCCGTACACCTACGCTTACTTGTTTTGGTTGATACACTCTTACAAAAGTTGCCATATACTAAAATCTAGCAGATAAAATGTTCTCTTATTAAGCATGACCAATCTTAACATGTCATTTAATAATATTGGATAGCTTACAGTACCATACAATAACTCAAATTCTGAGAGAAAAAGGAGAAAGTTAGAAGCCTATGGTTAATACATAAGGCTTTTGTGTGCTGCCCGCCTTGCACTTAGTTTGGGCCGTTTCCACCGCTCTCTGTATGGCGCTGCTGTTAATATGTAATATGCCCTATTGCATCAGTTTAAAAGAAAACCAAGTCCCAGATATAAAGCTACTAGTGAAATTTAAAACTTGTAAAAAATTTAAAAAAATTAAATGACTCGGAAATCAGACAAAATGTAAAAAGGCTGCCTGCTCTGGGATTTGAATTCACAATGTCCACAGTCTTAGATGCTCACCACTTGACCATAGGGGATTCTAGAGAAGATGCATATAAACACTAGGCATAACCATTGATGCATCACATTTTAGGTTTACTTTAATCCCCCCATTCTCCTCACGGTGATTAAGGAGAATGGGGCAAAACATTTTTAGGGTCCCTTTGTCCGCAGCAGGCAATTTAATGATTGAAATTATTCAGAAAAGTATATCTTGCATCTGCAATCTATTACTATAATATGCGAATGCAAGACTTGTAGGCCTGCACGTTTCCTGGACTATGGCGAGGTTTTTTGTTTTTTTAAATTTTCAGTGGTTATATATTTTTATAATTGACAAATACGGTCCTATTATGAGTATATCTTGTATAAACATATAACAGCAGCAGAACACTGACAAATAAAGTCCTATAAGTCATAATATGAGTATGTCTTCTATAAACATATATAACAGCAGCAGAACATTGAAAAATCCAGTCTGTTAAGTTATAATATGAGTGACTTTCACATAAACATATTGTAGATTTGCTAATGAGTAATTAACCAAAGTGGGGGAGGGTGAATAAGATCCATCCTCAATAAGTAATTATAAAGGTTAATTAAGTTGATTATTAATGTTTGATTGTTGATTATGGTGTTACATTGATATTTATGCTAATTGGATTTATTGTACTAGTCTGGCGGTCGCAATAATTAATGTAAATGTTTGGTGCCTCCTGCCTACCCTCCCTCCTGCTATAATAAATTGACCCATGGCAGGGGAGAGGGGCTCAGCCAATGAGGGGGGCAGGAGGGGGGAACGAGGCTGGCCAGGCTAGGATATAAGCAACAATTTTCCGCACATTAAAGGTCGAAATTTGGTAAATTTAATAATAGCTGTGAATGCAGCACCGAATCATAGGTTATGCAGTAATCAGACAGACAGGGAGGGCAGAGCTGTTACATAACACAGCTATGGAGCTGGAGCAGAGAGCTGGTGGGGGTGAGTGGCATGTGATCACTTGGGCTGTTATGAGAAAGAAGCAACACCAAATGTGATGTGTTTCAAGAAAATGAGTCACAATGCGCAAAATTGATAATTTTCAAAGTGTTTTTTTCACAGGACCTCTGTATTGAAACCTTCTGATTTGTAGTGCGAATAGCACTGATAGTCATATTAAACCATATAACAAATTTCAGGAAATGTACTTATGCATTTTGAAGGCATTCGTATGGAGCATATTTCGTTATTTAACTGGTAAATACCCATCCAGAAACATTGCAAACTTTTCTTTTTCAAAAATAAAAATATCAAACTTGAAATAATTATAGAAATACTTATTAGGTCTCCTACTGTTTACTATCATTGGAATCTGCTTGATCTCTTTTAAAATATAATGATATCTCAAAATCAATACTTTTTGACTCATTTCCCTAAAACAGATCACAAATGCTTAATGAAATAATCAGAGATTTAATCTTAAAGCCAGAAGCAAGACAAGATGCTTAGTGAGATAATCAGAGATGTTATTACATGATTTGGCCGTGAGCGTACAATATAATCGATATACTTGCCGCTCACAAGGTGGACAATATAAACTCCCTGTATTGTACAGTGACGTCACAACCGTTCAAGACTATGCAGACAACTCAGTTTGATGAAATTAATGCAAATAAAGTTGTTTTAAGTTAAGAATCATGGAATAAAAGCAAGAATAGCACAGTATTGCGTCTTCGTATGGCCGAAAAACAACTTGGCCTACGGCCTCGTTGTTTTCGGCCATACTCGGAGAATATAGCCCCCCTCATACACGATACTATGCTGTTCTTGCTATAGTATCTTAAGCCATGCTCTCCTGCTTCTGATTTGTGGTCGGTTTTAGGAAAATGAGTCATAAGTCGCAAAATATTTTGAATTATTAAACGTTGTGGAAAGAGGAGATTAAGCTGATTCCAATAATAGTATACATGAAGGACATTTCAGAAGTATTTCTATATTTTATGGTTGATATTTTTATTTTTGGAAAAAAGGTTTGCTATGTTTCTGGCTAGTTAATTACCAGTAAAGTAACTAAATATACTCCATACAAAGGCCTTCAAAGCGCAAGGATATATTTAATACAATGTCCTGAAATTTGTTTCCTGACTGTATATGACTATAAGTGCTAAACCCTCTAAATACCTGAACATTTCAATAGAGAGATCTTGTGAAAAAAACACTATGAAAAATATCAATTTTTTGCGACTTATGACTCATTTTCCTAGAACAGATCACATTTATCTGAGATTAACACCAAATGCAATCCTCCCACCCCCAGCCCCACGGACTAGATTCTAATCAATGATGGATGTTTGTCTACTCAAGAGCATCAATGGCAGATTACCATAAATCTGCAAATAAAAATTGGGCTATTACCCGCTGACCATGCATTCTAAACATCAAGTGGGACAGATTTTCAGAAAATGTACAATTCAACTTTGCCAATCTTCTCAAATAACCCAAATTTCAGACGAAAATAAAGTTCTAAATGAAGTTGAACCTAAGCAAACAGATTGCTAGAATCAATGCAATGCCACATATACCCGAATTTACCTAGTATTGACCAAATTGCAGCCTAGTTTAACAAAGTTTACTAAATGTGTACAGCTGCCAATAGGGGAGTTGCATAGCCGCCATTTTGAATCTCAATTCGCATGGTATAATGGGAGTAATGGTACAGTATAAATTATATAGAAAACATGTTATCTTTAGATTGGAATATTTAACAGTGGTCCAATATTAATATCCATGTGTTTTAGATGTTTCTATAACACACAACTTCATCTTTCCCATCATGCATTTGGTTTCTATAGATCATTTACACAAGCTATGATATTGTTGAAAACATACTTGCAATTTTCTATAAAATTTTTGCTAAATATTTGTATGTCAGATTTGAACTGAATTTATCCCAGCATGCACTGTCATAGACATGCGCAGTGAGACATGCAAATCCCCTATTGTACATTTCCTGAAAATCTGACCCATGTAACTGTTTGGTCCAAAGCCCATTCATGCCAAGTCCTCGATTTGAATGGGAACATGACCCAGATTGGAGCGTGGGTCAGGTTTTCAGAAATTGTACAATTGGCACCACTAAATATTTAGTAATTTCTTTTAAATTCTGCTAAAGAAATGATACATTCTGGGTATATCTGAGTATATAAGGTTTAGCATTGATTTAAAGTATCTGTTTTGTTATGTTAAACTGCATTTTGAAGCTAATTTCTGTCTTAAATGTGGTTTATTTGAGGTGAAGGCAAATTGTACATTTTCTGAATATCTGACCTTCGGTTTCTATAGTTACATAGTGCTAGTTGATCTTAAGTTGACCGGTGTGATTCAGAAACAATTATTATATAAATGTTACACTGAATAAAATAAGACAACTTGCGTCAGTGAGTGCCAGAAGAAGAAGCCCAGATTTTATTGAAATCATCATTCAATTCACATACATGATATCACATGGTATGGTTGATTATATATAAGAGAAGCAATCAAAAAATACTAATCATTTTTAAAGTCTTCTACATTAGGAAATCCTAAGTGTAGCCTTGAAAGGTCAACTCGATTTAGCATCAAATACTTAATACTATGCGTTTCCAACAAGCAATTTATATTTAAAGAGAATAATATATTGATTGATAAAATAGAAGTTAACATGACATGTTCCCTTAGTTTTATTCTACTTTTGAACCAACTCTAGGAGCAAACTAAAACAAAAGACATCACATTATTTATGACCATTTGCTAATTTGGAAGAAATAAACACTATTGAAACATCGCTTCATTTTATTACTATTGGGAATATATCATGTTCACTAATCAAATGATAAACCAAATTAATACTATCATTTTCAGCATAATATGCCATTTCCTAAAATGACAATGCCCTGGGTTCTATATTTCATTAATAACTGGTCCTCTCATGCTGAGCCCAGAGTCCGGTGCTGTCCCAGTTACGTCACTGATAAGGTGGTTAACTCAAAACCATAGATGTAACAAACAAGCAGGAATGTCCCTTAAATCAACATGTCCTGCATGAACTCAAAATAGTGTATAGTTAAATAGAATTTAAACTAAACATTTGTCAGATAAGTGCAGAACAACATGTTATCTAAAATTCTTTCAGACTTACAAATATAATCTTGGAGTGCATGTCACCTTACCAGTTTCAAGCTATAAGCCAATATATGAATTTATAATAATTAGATTGAATATATATGGCAATATATATTTCGCAATCTAACACCGTGTACACAAATGTTTTAGTGCCCACATGTATTTGTATTACCTGTCCATCACAGAGAAGGAGACGTAAATCTTGTATTTGGGTCAGATTTTCAGAAAATGTACAATTCAACTTCGCCAATCTTCTCAAGTAACCCAAATTTCAGACGAAAATAAAGTTCAAAATACAGTTCAAGCTAACCAAACAGATGGCTAGAATCAAAGCAATGCCAAATATTCTAGAACTTACCAAATTGCAGCCTAATTTAGCCTAATTTATCAAATGTGTACAGCTGGTAATTGTAATAAGTCTAGGATAGTTGAGAAGTCCTACATGGGGACATTGTTACTTAGAGTATATTATACTTGTGTACTCGTTATAGTAATAAAAAGACCTACACTTCCTGGTCTACCCTATCTTAACAACAACTCATCATCACAACAAGACAGCGTTTTTAAATGTGAAGAGAGATCGAGGTCGAGCGGCGCTAATTAGGCCAAAAGAAATAGCTGTGTTTCCGATTTATTTGGCTGACAATTAGATAGGGAGGGGTTGGTCAATTTTTTTAAACTTTTTTTTTAGTAAACCAGGAAACGGAAACATACCTTCTTTTTTTTTGCCTTACCCTTACTATTATTTAGGACGACGAGAGGCAGAGAAAGGTAGCTTTAAAATTAGGCTATGTACATGTATAACAAAGTAATAAGGGAGACATAAAGATAGATTCTTTCTTTCGGAATACACACAGCAGCCAGAGACGGGCGACAGAGTGATTGAAAACTTGGGCAACTTGGGCGACTGATGGGCGACTTGGCCCTGAAGTCGCTGTGTGGATTCCTGGCTTTATGATGTAGATGTTCATCAAGCCTTGCCACATAAACAACAAATTAAAAAGCTCAGAATGCAGCTTTATATCATATGTTTTATAGCATACTTTATAACGAAAGGATCTGTTTGATAACTTTAACTTGTATTATGCCTTGTTTGCTTTATAACATAGGCCTTAGGATTTATTTAATTAACTTTAACTTGTATTCTACCCTGTTTATATTTGTCTTTTAGCCAGTCTCTCTGTTAGTATAGATGTCTTTTTATAATGAGGTGGCGGCTGGAAGACCTGTATTTTATCCAGAAGCCTGTTCACCTATTTGTCTAAACTTTGTATAATCTCCGACAAATGAAGTTTTTTTCAATTCAATTAAATACGGAACATCCAAATTATCTATTTAGCTCAAGATAGCAACAGCTGGCACTCATTTCTTACAGAGAGTGGGGCCAGTCTGAGGGTGGGTGGCAGGGGCTCTGACCACAGCTGTAGGTATGTGCCTCCACACACCCTGTCACACACAGTGCACAGGTGCACGCATCATGCACTCAACCTGCACCTACATACAGCGCATCCAATGACCTGTTGACATTTGTTCTAATAATTGTTTTCCATAAGTATCTAAGGAAAATAAATTAATGTGAAGATAGGGCATGGTGTTGTCGCATATATCCTCATGATTGGTGGCAACATTCAATGTTTTTCTGCCTTTAAAATGACTTTTATTAAGGGTCCCTCTCTGTGTCCATTGGAACCTGCACCAACATAATGTAAACACAGGTGGCTTGGCCCCAGTTCCGGTCAAATTTACCCATGACCCTCTGTGTTGGCCCCTCTCCACTAGTCACCAAATCTGAATTCGGAAAACTTGTATTCAATAATTATACAACATAATTTCAGACATACACAGAAACTGACTTGGTATGTAGCCAAACTCAGCAAACGTCCATACATTGATCCAGCATTCACTTCCTTATAAGGCCAACAATAAAATAGGTGTGTTTCATATTTATCTAGCTGAAAACTGGGTCGGTAGGTTTGTAAACTATTTTGTTATTCATTTTTTTCATTTATTTATTTATTGGGGGGGGGGGGGGGGGAGCTCAAAAAGACTTTTAGGTGGGGTAAGATTTTCTACAGTATAGTCCAGAAAGCCACATTTTTCGAGCGTTGCAGTTCCCTGCATACATTGATAAGCTTAACCACAAGGCTAAGACTGAGGCTAAAAGTCTTAATGGGAATCGCCTGACCCCTGAAAGTTAGAGGCTCATTAGGCCTTTCTGACTGTCTAGGTAGGGGATGGGGGTAAATCAGAAACACCCCTATTTCTTTTGGCCTAATGGTATTTGTCATCAAATAAGTTTGAAAAGGTAAGTAAATTTTCTGTGCATCCATCCATATCGCCAATCCCATCCAATACCTAGGAGCTATGATCCAAATGGCAGGCAAAGCATGACAAAAATAACAACCTTGTGTTAGTTCGTGACATAGTTCTCAGAATGGATGGTTGCGGTAGGTACATTACATTACATTACATTTCTACCATTGTTTTGACATTCTAACGATATCAAATCACTATGCCATCTTAATAAGTTGCAAACTTAGCTATCAACTCGGATGAGATTATTCTTGATTAATAATATAGAAGAAGTACTACTCGATGTCTATCTTAACAGGACCGACACACATAGCATTAGAGAAGTGTAAAATTCAACTTTATTTTTAGCTTTATTTCATATCACATATTAATACTTGATGTAGTTTTAGGAAACTCACAACCAAGTTTAAGGTTAACACAGAAGGCATGGACTGGAAGAGATCCTAGGATAAGTTCATAACCTGTTCTCCATGTACTCTCTATTGGAAATAAAGAATTGGTTGAATTGAATTGAATTGAATCTATATCGTC